>CM023455.1:73864385-74284385 GCA_013339765.2 Haemaphysalis longicornis | reverse complement strand
TTTCAGCATTTCATTGTGCTTCCCTGGCGTACACTCAACCAGTACTATTTTCCCCCTCTTCGGGCTAAAAGTCATGCAAGACGATAGTACCACTCTTGTAGAAATGACGCCCCTCACGTGGCTTATTTCAATACGAAAAGTAACATTTTGCAGAATATTGGAGGCTTTGTTGTAGTATTGTAAGATTTTTTCTGCAATGCGCAACTTTTAATTGGAGCTGAAAAGGTCAAGCATCTCAAATAATGGGAAAAGCGATAATGCCTAACCAATTTTTTTTTAATGTTTTTGGTGCGCTTTTCCAGCAAGCAGCAGTCTATCAATATTGCTTTTAGGAATTCTGATGCAGGTGTCAATAACTATCCGATGCTCGTCAAACTAGAGCTATTTTTTTAATTTTGAAAAGTTCAGTTATGCTACTCAGAAGAAACATAACATTCACAGGTTCACTGCAAGTAAAACTTCGAAAGGTTGGAACAGGAAATCTGTGGGACAAACTGGGTTTGCGTACAGAGGCCACTGGTGACGATGACTAGACGTCCTCTGGACGTCTTGAGTAGCGGCAGGAAAGCCTTGGCCACTCGCATGTGTCCGAACACGTTCACCTCGAAGATGTTTTTGATTCGCTCCATCGAGTTCCACTCGACCAGACCGAGACCCGTGACCCCGGCGTTGGCGACCACGGCCCAAAGTTCTGCATCGTGTTTTCAAGGAAAATCAAACAGAGCAAGTAGTCTAGATATCTACTGACGCCGCGAACCACACCCAACAGTGGTATAACATTTTCAAATAAAAAAAACGTTATATCGCGTTGGTGTAACGCTTGGTTTGTATATAATGTTGTCAAAACATCAACACTCTTGTTTTTATGCTGGTGTTGGACCTAATTCAGCGGCCCGATAACTCATCATTCTTAACTCAGGGAGCTTTGTTCCTTGCAGGAAACAATATTTTCTTGGTTTCTGAACGCAGATTTGTATAATTGTTATGGAGGGAGGGGGGCGTTTCATTCACATTAGAGTGATAGTGCAGTCAAATGTGATACTTCCAGGCTGAATTCGTTTGAAATAAATACACGTTTTGTTTAATCTTGTCACATTGACAAAACGGCAGAGAGGAACGGCAAAAGCTAATTCTATGTCAGCCTGACTTGTTGACGACTTCAAGTAGGTGGCCGTACCCCCCAATTTCTGGTTTTGTGGTGTTATTGGAGCATAAAGATGCTTTGTATTCACCTACATAACCATCAAAAACTCCGAACCTGTATTAAATTCTTGCATTCATGTCGTCCAAGGTTTTGTTCTTCTGGAAAATTTTAAAAGGAACTAGAAGGGAGGACCGGCTAGTATTTGAACAAGTTTCGTTCAATAATAAATCGCGCATGTTACCTGAATCGCACGCCTCCAACATTCAAAATGCCTGAATGTTCTGTGAATGAATTGTCCAAGGTGGGAACACGAGAATGCTACCCAGTTTAATTTGCAAGGGGCATTGTTACACATTGGAAAGCCTGCAGATAGTATTTAAGCGTGGCTTTTCCGGCGAGTAGCCAGGATTTTATTTCAAACTATGCGGCTTCCAAAAATCGAAATGTCCAAATAAACTTGTGCACATTATGGGAGGGGTAGTGACCTTTTGATATATATACAATAGGCGCAAAAGGTGCACGGGAAGAAGGTGGACATCACACAGCTTCGAAAGAATCACAAGTGTCCACGAAATCGGAATGCGTATACGCTCAGCTTATGCGATGTCACTTTACCGTTTGAGCCGAGCCCATTCTTGACCTGGGTAAGGGCTCGTTGTACTTGGTCGTCCTTGGTGATGTCCAGTGGCACAACGCGGACATTGTGTCGTTTGGTCAGCTCCTTGGCACCGTCGCTGGACGCGTTAAGGCACGCGGCGAACACAGCAAACCGTCGTCGGCGAATCGCTTGGCCGCGAGGTAACCGAAGCCAGTGTCACAGCCTGTGAATGGGACAATTATCGGGAGCGTTAGGGCAGGTGCAGGGTGGCATACAGAGATGATGCAATTTTCAGTCACGCAAGCTCTGTGCAAGATCCAGCCGAAACACGTCGCTGTGCTTTGTATATAATTATACGAGTACAGTTGGGGGCTTTGACTCCAATGAATATCAAGGCGCAGGAATGTGGTACTATAGAAGTATCAGCAAAGTGCCTTTAGGTGGTTTTGGTAAAACTAAAATTTTTGATGAGCGCTCTCGTTTCAGTATCTCAACTATAAAAACAACTTCACTAAAAATAGAAACTTAAGCCAGTTGTTTTGAGGTGTTTTCGACAAATATAAACGTCTGTACGAGGGCCCCCCACTGAAAAACTCCGACTTTATGCGACCATGCTTATCGTCGGCTTAACCACATATTCGCTAAAAATTTGTGCGCAGCTACCACCGCCCGTTATGAAGCGGCAAATGCTTCAGCTGCGAAGAACGTACATATTATTTTTCTTATACAAGTCAACTAGGAATCACTCCTACGTACATACTTTGTCGACATGTTCTGGGCGAAGCCGAAAGTGCGCCAGCGGCAAAAACATTCAATGTACAAGCTTACATCTGGAGCGAGGCTGAAACGCTTTAGGCCCTAGAGCTAGAGAAAACACTGTTCTTCCTTGTTGTCCATAAAGCATTTCGTAACATTTAAAGGCAAAGTGTATTTTTTGGATATTTGTGGTCGCGGAGGCTTAGGATAAGCCTAGAAAGTTTTCGACAAAGGATGTACCTGTTGCTTCTAAATATTTAAAATCCTCACCAGACGGAGCCAAATGAAACGTCAAACAAAAACTTATGTTCCGCATAACTCAGCGAGAACTACAGCACTGTCCAAGGCAATAAAAAAACCTCAAGAAAACCAAAGGTGACTAAGCGCGAAAAATGGAGAGCTGGAAGTCTTGAAGAGGGCTCTTCGTGAAATTAAAAAGCCCCTAGGTAGCATGTATGGTTTCTTGCGGCCAGCGTTGCGCAGCCGAGAAATCCCGTGATCACCTCCAAGAAATGGACGAAATAGTGACGTTTGTAAACCCATTCGGTAAACTAAAGTTAAGCTGCTTTTGTGCGCAAGGCGGTTTAAAATGCACACTCCTTAAATGAGGCTGTTTTATAAAAAAAGGCCCTGCTGCACATTCAATGCTCTGGTTTTCAGCCATCTTTAGCAGGTTACTTACCAGTTATTACGTTACTAGCGGCTATTACCGGCTCCATGTGGTTGCAGAAATAAACGCTCCGAAAGTCACATTGAAGAAAATGTTAACTTAAGCAAAGGAAAGACAAGCAGTGATGGACTGCTACATCAAATCAAACTGCATCCCCGTGTAGTATGATACCTCCAGTCTCCAATTGTTGCTATATATGAAAAAAAAAAGAGGAACCAGTTATATGCGGTGTTTGAGGGCCCATTCCAATGCGTTTTTTAGTAAGTATACTAAATTATTATGCATCAATTTTAAGAGGACACATAGATCCCAACTGCGATTTGACACACGCTAATATACGCATCACGTTATGCGCAATTTGTGACGAACACCCTAAGTCTGTGCAGCGACCTTCTAACTACTATGAATAAACAATGCGTGATCATCATACATTTTGCTTTAAGGCTTATACCAAACCTAAACGTAAAACCTTCCGCAATCTACTTCTAGTTTCATCAAATACGCAGGCAGGAGGCGTTTACGTCCCACCCAACCCGGGTGATCCCGCGTCTGCTGACCTCTCCCGTGGGGCTCTCAATAAATGGCTCTTTCTAGTGGCTCTGCAGTCATCTTCCACGTCGCATAGGGACTCACGATATGCCACACGGGGCGAATTCATCCCGATTGATATGAAAAAAGATACATTAAGAGTTTCGAAAGCATGATGTTTACTATTGCAAAATACGTTTTTTGTCTGCAAGCCGACTTTTTCAGCCGAAGCTGCAGCTTTTTGTTTTCTAGTAGAGCGCAAATCAACTCAGCCTTGCGCTGGGGTCAACGGCGTATCATACTGGCTATCCCTCCAACGTGTACGAGGGCCACCGTTCTCGTGCGCCATTCGGAAGGTCGGCGATCGCCGCCGGAACACGTGCAGGAAAAATACAGCCGCTATGGAGGAACACCCGCCGTCGCTACCACTGCCTCAAGGTAGGCTAGTGTCGCTTCGTGCTCTTGGGGTGCCGATTGAGCTATTACATTTCTTTATACGGCGCTGCGGGGTAAGGCTGTTCGTATTTTTAATCCACTTCACACGTGCCGAACGAGTCCGCGCGTTGGCCTTTGGTGCATAATGAACTACCAGGCTGGTCAGCAAGGCTAATCTCAACTACTTATCATCCGCCTGGGTTCGCCGGATTATTGTTTCAGCCACAACGCGGGAAGAAGGATATTTTTGCTCCTAAGGTAAATTGCCATGATCAAAGAAACGGACCTTCCTAAACAGTCATAAGACAACAGTACTTCATGATCGTTTCCCGCACAGCACAATGTAAATTACGAAGCAGCCAACCACGCGGAGAGCTGTGAAAGTGTTACGGTTTCCGTTTCTGTGTAAAACTGAAGAATTCAGGTACGCACTCGTCACACAAAATGTTGCGATTCTTCCAATCTGTTCGCTACAAGCTAATTATGGCGTGTTTCTGCAATGGGAAAAGGGGTTGATGTCGCTTTTGATTCCATTGATTATTTTGTCGGCAGGATTCAATAAAATTTGCTTCTTGCCCAGAATCCTTCGCAAAAGCTACAAGATAGATTGAAACTATTCACTCTGAACACGGAGATACATTAGATTTGGTTTTGGAAGCAGAACCAGGAGGTCTTCAAGTAAAAAAAGCGGGATCACACGAAAGACGGGAAAAGAAGAAGGACTACAGAAATAGCGCACACACGAAGTCATTCCAAAATAAAAAGAAATCTTCCACACGCTGTGGTGACATATGAGGTGAAGTTTTGCGCGTTCTATTCTTTTGTTTTTTTTCTACAGCGACATTGTATAATGGACAATCAAAGGTAACAGGACAAATGAAATCGTGACAAGTCTGGTGCTTAAATTGCTAACGAAAAGTAATCTCCATTATTCGTAGCAGGGCGATAGGCCAATTTGGCTTCCTCGTTAAACCTCCTACACAAAACTATCAGCAGTGGCTTAGCTCGCCTATGCCAGGATATACATAGCGTGAGCTAAGCTTCAGCTGGTTATTTTATAGGTTTCCTGGTTGTCTAAGATTAGCTGATTGTCATGATGACTGCTGCTAAAACGATTTCCAATCCAATCCAATCCAGTCCAATCTAGTCCAGTCACTGGTCCTCGCGCACGCGCCGCACGGCTCTCCAGGAGCCACGTGAAATGGCTATCAAGCAGCTCCTGCGCAGAGACTTAGCTCTGCGCAACGGAGGCGCACAGCTAGCCACGCGCCGGCGCCAGTGCGTCTGCCGCGGCTATGACTTCACTCCTGTGTTGTGGAATGCGCAGACCGGCGAATGTGCAGACCCAATTCTCTACACACCGGTACACCAATTGGATTGGATATCCAATTCAATCCAATACAATCCGATTTAATCCTATCCAATCCAATCCAATCCAATTCTGTTCAGGCTTGCGCAGCATGGCCCTTCAAGGTCCACGCGAAACTGCTCAACCTCGGCCAGTGGTAGCTTACGCTACAAAAACCTCTAAAAATATCCCCAGGACAAACAGGGCCAAGGACTCCTCTCTCTCCCCCCTAAATGCGCGTAGTAGAAACTGTGGTTCCATGTTCATTCAAGCTTTTAAGAGTCGCCACCAAAACTTTGCCGTACCACAAATGCTTTTTCACATTGTAATGATTTGAACTGGAACCAAAATGGCGGTTGGTGATCTTATTGGCTTTCCATTAGTTTTACAGCATCAACTTCGAAGCTGTAGAGCGTAGCCATTACCTTATATTTTGGCTATAAATTGTTCTGTCTTTCGAAATGTTCGGTATTTAAATACCAATTCACCCAAAAGCTCCAAATAAGCTTATATTATACAATCGCCTTTTGACTGGTTCGGAACAAGCGTTATTTATATGCTTTTTCTTTGGCAGAACTCTTAAGTGCTGACTGTCTCGGTATGTTTGCGTCTGCCGCGCATTGATCGGGGGACCAATACCTTCGCACAAGCCAGAAAGCTTTATAAATAAAAAATATTGGGCACCATTTCTGTGCATATTCACTACTCATTTTAAGCAGCCGTGTGTTGTGTACGCCTTTGAAATAGCTATGCGACAGACGCCAGACCGTAGCGCAACTATCCACAGACATCCCAGTGTTGTCCTACTAGGCAGGCGTCGGTCTGCTCCTAAGGCTCTCCATTTTTTATTGCTTCTTTCTTCTGGGTCGTCTTTTACGTATGCTCTCCATAGTTACCACCAAGTTGGTGAATTTTTATTGCTTTGCAACACATGACCTTTATGAGGCTTATCGTTTTATTCTTTACCTGCATCTGAGTTGACGCCTGGAGATTCAGTTACCAGTAGAGCTATTTATGGCCAGCAGTACCCTCGGTATTAAGTCTGTCACGTCATTGTCTCCAAGAGATTGAGGCGTGTCTCATTTCCGAATGAAAAACATTTATACAGTTAACTACTTACAGCTATCGCCAACCAATTAAAACATTCTAATTTACTCGCCGCTTTGTGTACTAATGAAAATATTGACTTCATTATTAAACATCCATTAGACATATTTTTGTTTGAAATAGCTCTTGAAGGTTTGTTACTGCAGCATATCATTACTCTCGTCGCAGTTTCTTCTAAAATAATTTCTGCATAATTTAAATAGTAACGACACCACTACACCGAACTTTTTCACGGAGCTCAAGGCATATCAGTAATTCGAATTGACTCATAACCTCTCGGTGAACCCTTCTAGTTTACACGGAACCCAGACGTCAGACATCACTGCAAATTTATTCAATATCACAACCAATTAACCTAAAAACGCTGTAATAGTAAGCCGCGTAAAAGTACAATCCTCATGAATAAATACTTCCTTTGCATGAGTATGATAAGTATGATGAGTCGTGTGAGTGCGGTCAGCTTCCCAGGAATATTTTAAGAGTTTGTGAATGGGAAGCGCAACTACTACCTGGCAGACGTTCACACTCAACACCCTCAGAACATTTTTTGAAAAGCTCTGTCCATGTAAACGTATTCAGTGAGGGAGATTCAACTAAAATATCACAGATGTTAGACAAGTTAGACACTGACGCGATTCCAGGTACTCGGAATAACTGTAAACGCTTGGTGTAAACCAAAAACATAGATGGGAAAAGAAGCGGAACCACACCATATTTAAAGCCTGCGTGGACGAGCTGTGTACACGCCGTACGGAAGTATTAATACCTTTCCGCAAGCAAAGAAAATATGTAATTGGAAAATGTGCTACAACAACAAGGCGTAGCTTGCAACAAGAAAACAAGATGCAGTAATTCTCTGGATTCATTTGCTGTTTCTGTGGAATCACGAGGAACTTTACTTCCCGGAACAATGCGTTAAACGAAGTTAAAGAAGGAAAAGTTCAAACTTGCTTACCTGTCACCAGGACAGCCTTCTTATCAGTGTCCACAACTCTCCTGAGCACGCGGCTCCAGATGAAAACTGCGAGCCAGTAGCTCGCCACCACCGTCACTGTGCAGGTTCCCACAAACGTGGCCGCCCTCTGCCAACACGGGCACGCGGGCGAAAAGTTCCCAGACGGGGTACAACAGCGCCAGGCACACGATTAGGGCGTACTGCATGACTGATGCCCAAAGCCGCAATAATCCGTGTCGCCTTCCCTCTCGGAGAACGACGGCGCAAATGAGTGTCCGTCTGTTAGCGAAAAGTGCGCGCACGTCTTGGCATCGGCTTGCCAGCAGGAAGCGGAGAATCAAGGCTACTTATTAGAAACGGGAGTAACCCCTTTCAAGGTGATGCCAATGCTACAGGAAGTCGGCGAGAATGATACCTTTCTCCGGCCGGAGATGGCATGCGCGCAGGATCAGAAGTGAACGACCTCGGTTCAACTCCCCGTCAAAAACGCTCCTGATCGAGAATGAGATTTGGTCTACGGAAAAAGCAACAACCTTCTCTGGTGATCTGTTGGTGCGATAAAAGTATCGCGATAGCTGTCTGTAATGCTAACGTTAATGAAGACGTAGCTTTAACTGAGGTGCGAGGTAAGAAAAAGCGAACGGGCGAACGACCGCCGGCAAATCCTTCGTAAACAGTACAAGGTCGCTCGTATTGCGCACTGTGTGATTTCATCATCGCATATGGTTATTGAGCTATATTTCTAATTGCTCCCTCTATGCTAGCCTTGTTCTCTGTTTTAAAATTGTTTCCTTGGTGTATATAGTAAAACTAAGCAACAGGATAGATAATAAAACCAGCTAGGACTACCCCTTCTGGCACGAAAGTGAGCGTGTCTGGAACTTGGTTATCTGGATCGATTTCTTACTTTTTGGAATAAAATTGTCATTTTATTGCTGCGTATTTACGGCCCAATACAGCCCGGGTTAAAATCAGTTTACACTCCCATCCAAGGCTGGGCCCTTGGGGCAGCCGCGGGCATGGCTGTTTTCCGTCGCGTTATTTTTGCGTGTTTATGACCGCACCCACTTCAATGCATTCGGGTGATTACGTTCGGACAGATTATCGCATAACCGCAGATTTGCCCGATCCCCCAGGTTAAGCGATTTGTATCCGCTGCTGCACTCAAAACTTTCGATAATACTGTGACCTTCGATAACAAAGCAGGCTATTTTTCGCAGCTGCTGCCGGAAGGCGTTCGGCAAGGAAACTTGCTACTGGCGGCAAAGTAGCAACAACAAAGGTTGAAGTCAGGCAAAGGAATCTCCACGATCAGCTCTTATCGGGGAGTTCAAAGCAAAGCCCTTTGGCCTCGTTGGGGTGGTTAGGTGGAATGCAATACCGGCAGCTGGGAGGTACAACTACTGGAGTGCTACTGGGTAACAAGAAGGGACTTATCATTGAAAAAAAAAACTAATAGCACCCTCAGTTTAAGGACGCATGTATTGTGAATGATGAACATCACGGCATATACATTGTAAAGGAATGTTTTGAACTGCCACAAGCGCTTGATAATAACCTTGGCGCGTATGCCACCCAATTCCTTTTACTTTAAAAGGTTTTTTTGTGTTGCAGCAACGCACAACTAGGGCAGCTTGGCCAGAAGGATTTCCTGACGCTTTGAAAGCGTCTGGAAATTTTCTCCGTTTTTAAATTGGTGAATACCAATTCAGTTGTGGTTTTAACGGGTATTAAAAAAGGCGAAAGGAGAAACGGGTTCTGATAAATAGCTGTTGTAAAAGTTCCTCAGCTTTCTCGCAATTCTCAAACTCACTAAACTGACTAGTTTAAATCCGTATAAATGGGAATCACTAAGCTCACATGCGGAATTGTAACTTTATGCCAAAGGGCGTACTATCGCAAAAAAAAATTGTTTCGCTGTCCGCGCTTGTGTTGCGGGGTGATGTAGCCCCGAGCTAGCACGTCGAGACGGCTAGGTTCCGCTGTCTGACCCTTGGAATGACGCTCCTCGCCGTTTTCTTCCTGCGGACGCTTGTCCGGGCTACAGGGGTGGTGTCCGCCGCTGTAGCCCTGCTGTGGCCGACGCTTCTGCGTTCGGAATGCCGTCCCTGCGAAATCTAGGTAACGGAAGGCAGAGTCTCTGATTTCACTTTTAGTGACGCCGCATGGGCAATTGTCGTGGGTGTCGTTTAAAGCTTTGCTTTCCAACCAGCTTCACAGCGTGGATTAGAGCAATTTTTTTCTTTCGTTTCAAGCATGAACATCTCTTTGGAAGATCCGGAGCAACCCAATTCCGTTCGAATGGAAGATCGAGAGCGCTGTCTCAACTAGGGTCAGCCGAAGGAGCAAGGAAACTTGCTCCTACAAAAATTGGCTGATTCTTCCGGAAGTTGTGGGACTCCTTCTTCCCGCGGTGACGTCGTCTCCTCTTGCTTCCTCACTATTCCTTTATGGACCGCCAAGCGTCCGCTCCAGAAGGTACGCGCAGCGTGCACAGAGGGAAAATCGATGCTGGAGTTCTCGCGTCACACTACCGATCTTTCTACGTGAGAAAAGTGAGTCCGACTCAAGCAGATGAAGTAAGAGAAAATCACAAGAGAAAAAGTGGAAACGATTTCGTATGTCTATCGGCGTTAACTTGGAATTATATGTCCAATCCCTCCACCAGGCGCGAATGGTTTGTTTTCCGCTGAAAGAAAGATGGACGAGATTTTTTCTGCATCAAGCAAGCGAACTGATACGACGATGCAGCACGATAACTATAAAGGATAACGATAAGCACTATAAAGGCACCAGTAACGAACGGTGGTATTCACGCAACCGTATGGTCAGGCTTATTCCGGTTGGCCTGGTGTAGACCTTTGCACAGGACTGCGGCAGGCCATGCAGAAGTGCTTGCGTGCCTCCAGCGTGAAATACGCAAAGCAGTTTGGGGTTGCACGCAAGCACTACTGCATCGTCTGCCGCTATTCTGTGCAAAGGTCTATACCAGGCAAACTGGAAGAAGCCTGAGCATACGATTGCATAAGTACAGAAGTTCAATGCTGGGCATGGCTTTGAGAGTAAGGACTGCATGAATGGGGGCTGCAAACCCCTCTCCAAAAAAAATTGTCCGCGTATCTGCTTAATTCGCTGCAAATGTCGCCGAAAAATTATAGCCTTTTGCCTAAGCTGCCACGTAAACGCCTCTATTTCTTCCTTATCCCACCTGTTACGCTTTTACCCTCACTCCCCACTCCTCGTATGATAATCGCGATGGACGTTTGCCCCGGTCACTTTAATTCTAGCGCATTCCACTCCTCGTGCGCCATATACTCGAACCTTTAGGTAATATTTAACTCTTTGGAATGCCGCAAGGAGGGCCAGTGCGTTCGCGAGCACATTTAGTTTTTTCTTCAAGACATGTGTATTTATTTCCTATCCGAAAAATCTAGCACTATGCATGTTAATTTAAGAGAACGCTGTAAACACCGCCCATGGATTGATGTTCTGCCTTAAATATGTTTAATGGTTCGTTCTTGCTCAACGATGTTTACAAGTATGAATAATGGAACCATATTCTGTACTGTGGAAATGTGTAACCTACATAAATCCGTTGTTGAAAGATTCTTTTAATCTTTGGCCGTGTTGCTGTATCGAGGGGCAGATAAACAGAAGACAGACAAACGGATAGAGACACTTACAACCAAACATTTTAAGTGCGAATGCACTTCTTAAGCGAGCCTGAAGCGTCCGCCGCCGCCCGCATTCCGCCGCCGTCCGCATAGCAACAGCAGCGGGTGCGCGCCCCCCGTCTTCCTTGGCAACGGGGAGATGGGCGCGTGCCGGCCCCCGACTGGCACATCCCCGTGGGGGTTTGGCCGGGTTTCGTTTTCCCTTAAAGGGGGGAGGGGGCCGGCGTTTGGGGCCCTGACTGGCACATACCCACGTATTCCGGGAACCCGGGCGTAAAACTAATGCACCCGCTTAAAGGTACTGACACAAAATTTTAAATGAGATCCGCTCTAGCAACAAGAAAAGACAGTCGCCCAGAGTTTAAACCAGGGGGAAACCCCCCTCCGTCGCCCCGGGGGAATTTTTAAGACTTGTTTTTACCCCTTTTGTTTTCCCCGGGAGGGGCCCAAATAATCCCCCAAATGTTTAATTCCCCAAGATGCACACAAAATTTGCTGTAACTCCCCTTCACAAGGGGGAAAAAATTGAGGCACGGGCCCTATGGAAATGATTGGGTTGGAAACCCCAAATTTTGCGTTTTTTGGAAAGGGGTTAAACCCTACGTAAAGTTTTTGCCAACGGCATACTGTAAAAAAAAAGGTAAAACCCCTGGTTTTGGGGGAAATCCCCGGGGGGGGCCAGGAATCGGGCGGGGGGTAATCCCCGAAAGGGTACTGACACAAAATTTTAAATGAGACCCCTCTAAAAAAGTAAAAGAAAACCCGGGGTCTGTAAATTTGCTTTTTTTTTTAGTTTGTGTGTGTGGTGTGATCTCTCTTTCGCGAACATTACCGAACGCGCAAATTCAACTCCTGCATTCGCACTTTCACATTCTTCCCCTGGGGGAAATGCGGGGAATTTTTTTTTTGGGGTACCCAAGAAAGTTTATTGTCATTAAAAACCACCGTGATGTTTAGGCACTGGGGCAACACGCACAGGGAGATAGTGGTTGCTTGTGAAATCAGCCAGGAGGCTCAGTGCGCGTTATCTAACCATCCCCAATCTACACAGCGCTTAGTTAGCATTCCTGGGACTACGTGCGTTTATATTAAAGTGTGACCTGGTAGTTTCTAGATTTATTTCAATCTATTTTGTGTTTCAGTCAGTCTGGGTTATCAATGTTTGTTGCAATCATAATTTAGTTTCCAGAATAAAGTTTCCCCGTTGGTAGTAGCGTGACCTCCCACGCATTTTCTATTCTGTGTCGCCGTTTTTTTCGTTCATGTTTTATTGAACGGGATTTATTTGTCTGTATTAAAAGCGTCTTCCAGCCTTGGTAGGTAAGCGCGTGAGACTACCTTTTAGTTTTTAGGGCAAAAGCCCTACTCAGCTACATCTGCAAAGGTCATTCATCGCGCCGCAATGACCTTCAGCCGCAGGCGCACAAGCAGCACCTTATTGTTTGCTGCTCTTAAGTTTGCCACTGCGGTGCCCGGTGAATAGGCGAGGGATAAACGGCTGCTTCGCTTGCGCCTTGTAGCTCACCGGACGAAGGTCCGCCTGGGTGTTCAGTTCAGCGCAAGCGAACCATGACTTGGCGGGGTTCTATTGGGCCACATATGAAAAACGCTACGGTGACATATTACAGGAGCGAAGATTAGGGAAACACAACAGGCGCACACACGAGAACACTGCTTTACCAGTATCTTCATCGATGGCGAGCCAACTGGTTTGTCTTTGCGTGCCCTTCAACGTAACCGATCGGATGACTGCAGTCATCAAGCAAGTACATTTAGACGGAAGGCTGCAAAAACTCAAGCAACGGCAAGCTTCCACGAAACACTGTGTTCACTATTTGTGTTTGCTTTCCACCCTGATGCAATTTTGCAGTGTTGCAGAGGTGGCTTCTTCTCTTTAATTGGTGGGTTCTATACATTGTGCTCCTCAGATCCATCGCGGCAACTAAGAAGTGTAATTTGTATAAAAAACCATAGCGACAGCTTTGGGTCCAGAATTAATTTTGTAAATCAGAGCTTTCCATGAATGGTCTCGGTTCCTTACTCAAAGAATTAGGTTCTTTTCTCTCTGCAATTTCTTCTTTTGAACCGGCCCCTAGGGGTTTTTGAACTGGCCCCTGTGGGTCTCCTTTTGAACCGGTTCCTATCTTCACAACATTTAAAATCTAGCGGCCAAAAATCTTCAGTATTTTCGGTTACTACCAAGCGTGGTTTATCTACTTTTTTGCGCGTTGCCCCTCGTTCAGGGGGCCGCCACAAAGTGTGAAGAAGTATTCCTTGTCGCTTGGTGACCTCCTTGTAGCCTTTAGAAGCATTTGCCGCTCGTTTATTGTTTAAGACAGTCGATAAAACGTTCAACTTGGGCAATGTTATTATATATCGCACGCGAGTGTTTTTTCTAAATATTCATATGTTTTGAATCGTGCTGCTATTTACTTTAATATTGGCAGTCTTTTTTAATGTTTTCTAAAAGTATGTGCTGCCGCAGAAAGTACATAACTAAGTGGACAAATTTTTGCGCCTACTCCAGAACTACATGGATGATATTTTAGCGTTGGGAACATTTGAAAGAAAATGATAAATTTATGTTTTCGGGTGGGCTCTCCTGGGAAACGATCTCAAGGCAAATCACAAAAAATATTTTCGCTATGTTAATCCAGTTATGTGTGTACATTTTTGCCCCTGTCTCTGCCAGTTTCTCATCTAGTGTGGTATTAAACCCTACGCTGATTTATTGACTACAAAAGATTTTATTTTTCATCATTTTATTTTGAATTTGTTGCCAGATTCACTCCTCTTTTATTTCAAATCAGGCCCAGGAATAGCTTGTTGAATGGGTTATCTATACCGCGTAAGATTTATTTAGTTTCGTTACGATTTGCTTTAGTTAGATTAAAAGAATTCCCAGTGAGTACGATTCCGTAATACTTGGAAGGTAGCTAAGGTATTTGTTATTGTGTCATATTGGTAATATCAGGGGTTCTGGATGAATGTAATTCGATGATTATACGGTGCTGGGAATTTTGATAAAATATGGAGGCTGTGTTTTGGTAGACTGTACTTTTTGTTTCAGATAGTTTTCTTGGAGGTATAAAAACTACCACAGCTACGAAATCTGAGTTGGTTTTTGTCAGCCATCTGTAAATAATTGATAGTCGTGTTGACTAACACATTTATTGAAAGTCACTCGTTTAATGTGTGAACTTTTTCAATGTGTGTAGCTTTTGTTACAATTTAGTTTTCGTTGAAAAGGGTGTTTAGCAATAAAAACGGTTTGTCGAGTTTCAATGTGAATATAGTCTTTGTCGAGTTGATAAACCTTTGCCGTATTGTTGGTACTAAATGTAGAGCTTCGTTCGATACAAGGAAGCTAACGTTGCATCAGACGAGGGGCCCGACTCAAGGTTTAAACTCATCCCAAACCCAAAAGCCCGTGCCTGCTTTGGATAAAGTGTAAATCAGGGCGTTATTTTTCATTGTCTGAAACTTTTTCCCCTTTCCCCCCTTTTTCCAAGAAGGAGGGCACGCTTGGCTTGCAATTAAAAAAAGGGTTATTGAAAAACGACCTTTTTGGCCTGTTTCCCTTAAACCCCCGGGGTGAAAAAATTGGAATTAAAATTTTATGAGTATTTCGCGCAATCCTATTATTCATCTAGTGTTTTTTTTGGCCCTATTTTTTGGTGTCCTCAAAGTACTCCCTTTAAACGCCCAACCTTTTACAGGGAGTGGTAATGGGTTAACGTTTTGAAACATCTTTTCATGTCTTCACTTTGAAATTGATGTGGCTACTTGTGTGTTTGAAGTGCGAGGCGTTGCAGAGCCTACCGCCTTAACTCCTCAGCAGCCAAATAAATAAACGGCGGGGAAATGCTTAGGCTACAGATATAAACCATTCGAAAGCGTACGGCGGAAGGGAGGGGAAAGGGAAAATTGGCCAAGCCGGAAAAGGGCCAACCCTTTCCGAAAACGTTGGGGCGAAAGGAAACCCCCTCGGGCTTTAAAATTCACACAATTTTTCCCTTTTCCCCCCCCAAAAGTCCCTAGGGCCCCGGGGCTGTCCCTGAAACCGCACCGGTTTTTCTAGGTGGCATTATAAACCTAGTTTGGTTTTACATCCCGCCACTGAACCCCAAGTGAAAAAGGGGGCCCCAATTTTGGTTTTTTTAAGTTTTGCCAGATTGCCGCTTCTACGCCCAGCCGCTCCCTGTACCCGTCTTTTGCTAACAACCTGCCAAAGTTGCAGAAAAACGGCATTTTAGGCACATTCTGCTGCTGAAATGCTGCCTAACGCGCTTTAAAGTTTGAACCCGTGGGAAAACGACGTCAGTGCGCGCAGCAGCCGGGGGGGGGGACAATCTAGCCCACCAAATTTGACCGACTAAAAGGCATAAAACAAAAAAATGGGGCCCAATGAACCGGGGCCCGTGAACAAATGTTTTGATGCAAACTGCCAATATGATGGCAGCGGCACGAAACAATTGCAGAAAAGAGTGAAAAAATCTGAAACTTATCTAGGGGGGGACCATTCGTGGGCAACGATGCCTCTTTACTAAATGTCCTCGAGCGTTGGTTAGTTAGGATGACACTACCCCCGTGCAATAATTCGGCGATTATACGTGTTTTTTCAAAAATGAAGGGGGGGGGGCGATGCTTTTCCTTTTGAAGGCATTTGGCTTGCAAAGCCCCAAAAATTGAGCCAAAACGACCAGTCACCCCGTACTGCTTAATTTTATTTTATCAAATTTTTTCCCGCAGTTTGAGTACGCCTATCGGTGTGTTTTGTACCCAAACCCAAAAGTCATTGGGGCCGTCCTAAAAAAAAATGGCGTACACAAAAAACCCCTCCCCTGGTTTTTCCAATTCGCACGTGGGAATAAACCATAAATACTTTGTGAACTGAAAAGGAAGAAAATTCCCTTTGCGACATTAAAATTTCGTTGGCTTTAGTCAGGCTTTCCAAGGCGAAAATTAACAGGCAAGGCCCCAAAACAAAACCCCAAATATTTTTGTTTTTTTTTTTCCGTGTATCGTAAAAATTCTATTTTGTTCATTACAAGTGCTTGATAGCAAGCAAAGCCAATAGGAAACTTTAAAATACGGGTTTTAGGGCTACCCAAAGGGAAATTTAAAGGGCATCTTTAAGGCTTCAAAAACATTTTAAGCCTTTTATAAAGCGCTTTTAACCCAAAAAAAATAAACCCTGGATAAATAGTGACTGCTTGAAAATATAAAAAGAAAAAAAACGTTTCAAAAAATTTTTTTAAAACGAAGTCGATGGATGATCTTGCTATATTTCAAAAGAAACAAACTTTAAAAATATTTTAAAAAATTAAAGAAATGCGTTTTTGGGAGGAATTTCAGACGGAAACTGCGATGGCAGTGCGCCCGTTGGAAAAAGCTGAACACTCACCTTTAACGGGACAAACCCCCGCCCTTTGTTCGGAAAATGAAAATAAATGGTCGCTGTATCCGCGAGAAAGAATTTGGGCCCAACACTTCAGCATATTTTTTAAAAATGTTGTGGAAAAGGGGAAACCCCAAAAACAGAATCATTTTGTTCAGCTATCACCCAAATATTTATAGCATATTTCTAGAACCGACGAATGAAAGCGAAATATGCACAAATTTTTTCTTCCTTCAAGAACAGTCGAGCGCGTGACATCGACAAAATGATTTTATTTTATTGATTGTAGGGTTTAACACGCCGACGCAACGCAGGCGATGAGGCGCTCCGTAGTGGAGAGCTCCGGATTAATTTTTACCACCTGGGGATCTTTAACGTGCGCCCAAAACTGTACACACGGGCGTTTTTGCTTTTCGCCTCCATCAGAAAAGCGGCCCCCCGCGGCCGGGAATCGAACCCGCGACCTTGTGCTTAGCAGCGCAACGCCTTTGCCACTGAGCCACCGCGGCGGGTGACATCGACAACAAGCGCCGTGCTTGCTTACGTGTATAACCCCTTTTCCCCCTCTACCAGCCAATTTCCAAAATGTATGCAAAATTCTAAAGTTATCTTGTTGTTCAAAGGTTGGGATAAGGATGACATTCAAACTATGACCCCAAATTTTTATTCTCCCGGTTTTCTCAAAGGGCCTAGAAAAGATTATGTACAATAGGATAGAAAATTTTTCCCGTAAGCACAAATTATTATGTTCATCCCAGTATGGCTTTCTTAAGGCAAGTCGACTGAAACTGCTCTGCTCGCCCAGAAAGAAATCATACTGAAAGCCTTTGAAAACAAGAAACGGGGTCGGAGTATTCATTGACTTTTCAAAGGCTTTCGATCGTATCAATCATCAAACATGTCTCGAAAAATTGGAATTATATGGCATTCGCGGCTTACCACTACAGCTATTTAAAAGATATTTAGAGCACCCCCCATCAAAGTGGTTTCAATAGAAATTGCTTTTCGTCATTTCAGAGAAATTTCAAAGGGGTGCCCTAAAGGGAGCATATTTTCCCATTATTTTTCTTTTTAAAATTATTTCTTACAATTGATAAAAATCCCAAATACATCATATACGCAGATGATACAAGTTTATTTTTTCCCAAAGGGAAGGACGTACGACTGCTACAGCCGGGCATCAACAAAGCACTTCAGTCATTGCAAACATGGAGTGAAGCAAATTCGCTCCTTATCAATTCACGTAAAACCAAAGCCATCATTTTTCATCCAAAAGGGCATCCTTCCCCCCAATATATCACTTAAAATTGGCAATTTCCCAAAATTGAAATCGTTGAGACGATAAAAAAATTAGGCGTTTTCTTCCAAAAAAAATGTCTTGGGACACGCACGTTTAAATTTTCTTATAACCTCAGTTTCAAAGTGTGTAGGCATTCTTGCTAAATGTCGGTATTTTCCCTTTCCCGCGCGGATAAAAATGATAATTTACAATGCACTCATTATGTCTCATATCTTTTTGGTTTGGGGTTCCATACCCACACAATACTAACAAATTTCACCTGCTGCAAAAGAAAGCAATCCCCCTACCCACACCAATACTAACAAAATTTCACCTGCTGCAAAAGAAAGCAATTCGTCATATAGCAAATGCGAATATTTCGCACATCGGAACCAGTGTTCATACGTTTTAATTTGTTGCCTATTCATAAACTGTATGACTATTTCCTAGCACTTCGGTACAAAACCCCCATTCATAATAATCAGTCTCTTCTTTCACAAGGGTTTTTGCAATTTAAAAATAAAAATTCCCGTCTATAGTATAAGGAACCAAAAGTACGGCACATTCCATTTTGTCGCACTGAATATGGCCGCCAAATGCTTTCTTACGCTGTTCCTCACCTACTGAACAGGTTAATGCGCCAGAATATAATTTTAGAACGGTATGCTTCACGTAATCTTCGTCAAATTTTTCTTTTTTTATTTTTATAGCCCGGAATGTGAGCTACTAAAAGTGTTTGGGGTTTTCTTCGTTTATTTTTAAATTTTTCACATGTACAGTGTACCCAGATTGTGTGTTATATTGGTAATTTTGTTTTTTTTTTTTTTTAATGAAATGATAGAAATATCGTGTGTATTTTGTGGTGTCCACCTAAGTTTACGAACACAAGAATGTGTCGATTCTGTAACCTGTGGTGTGAAGAACTGTTTTATCTGCCCTTGTTGCATTGATGCCTTGTACAAGGGGGGCTCGGGCTTATTCAAGTGAAACTCCTTTCACTTTTCGCTCGAGCCAACCCACATCTTCACGATGTAAATTAAAACTTGAACTTGAACTTGAATATGGCTGTGTGAGTGAAACCCGCGCGAAATAAACGACATTTTCAGGAAAATCAGGAAACTCAGGGAAAATCAGAAAACTTCAGGAAAAATCATTTTTGGCTGGCAAGTATAGTTGCTTGGATCAATGGTCTGTTTTAAGGTTGGTGCATTGCTAAACGAATAGGACTTTTCCCCCGCAAGCGTTTGACGACATACGAGACTGAAGCCATCTCACTCTGCGTAATTGTCGATTTCCCCCTTTTGCAGTGAACAACGATTTGTGATGTCGCACCGCTTCGCTCCAAAAAGCTAGCTTTTTTCCGGTAACAAGCAGTGGGGGTTCAAAAATCTCTCTTTGAACGGTCTACAAAGAAGAGTCTCCGGGGTATATTTCCGCATCTTTCATGGAGTTGGTAGAATTTGAAGCGGACGGAAAACCTGCAGCAGAAAAATGGGATCCTGGTTCCTCGTTTCCCAAAGCAGCCTCCTTATTCAGGCAAGCGGAATCGAGCCTGCATTCTAACACGCATTTATGCTCATAAAAAAAAAAATGGACTCTCGCACTAATGCATAAGACTTAAAGGCGGGGAAAATGCGCGCAACCTGTACAAACCCTCACGACGGTTTAGGTCCACGATTGCCGCCCAAATTTTCCCTTTTTGGGTGCCGCTAAACCCTTTTCTCCATCGTTTCTATAACGGCGAAGAGGCCCGCAAATCGAAGAAGCGGACGAACGAACGGAGGGCGCACACCTAAACTAGGTGCCCGCAGGTGCAACGTGTACCCTTTACGTGTTCTGTGCCGAGCAGGTGGCGCGATCCTTTTTTTCCCCCAGTCACAATTTAGAGTGTAAGCCGTTTAAAATCTCGGGTACTTAGTAACGGTCATAGCCGAGAGTGTACAACCGCTGACTCTAACTCTGTTGATTTACCACACACACGTTAATCCGGGCCCGGGGCTTGCTTTTTTTATACTGTTATATTCGGTTTTTTGAAAAGCCGGAAAGAATGAATTGCTAGACAGCTTTTCTCTTAAAAGGGTTTTTTAAGCAAGGTAGAAAGTTTGGTGTTGATGCGCCGGAACTTCCCTCGGCTCTGAGTCGCACCATAGTGGAGGGCTCTGTTTGCTTGTTTTCCGGGATCCTTTAACATAAGAGGTGTGAACGTCGAAAATGCGCGAATAGTGGTGCCCGAGTCGATACGGAACAAAAAACACCCCAAATAATACATAATTATGCAACTACTTTAGTGGCAACCAAAACCCTTTTTAAAGTGCATGGCAGGTGTGTGGGGGCGTTTACCGCTTCTTCTCGACCACACGGTTATGCCGTATTCAAACGCACTTGAGACGGTAGGCCCGGACAGCCAGATAAGCAGGCCTGTTATATCGCAATTGGTGGGCAAAGAATGCGCCGCATTAAAATCTGATCAAAAAGCGTGCAACACAAGTAAAAGTAAAAGGAAAAACCCGATACCAAGTATAGATCCCGGAGAGAACAGAAACGGCATTGCCGACGGAAATAACCGAGGTCACATTGAGGGCATCCGTAGCCGATTAAAGTATCAACAAAAGAAAACTTGCGCCAGAGAAGGAAAACTTCATTTTGAGGTCAGCCATTCAGTGGCCCCCAAAAGCAGCCGTGCAACCTCTGTGCAATTCGAGTTTATCCGTACAATCAAGGTAACTTCCTTTTCTTTTCTTTTGTCGGAACAACACCGTGCAGCGATGCCGGCTTAAGGTCACTGAGATCTTGAAGATTAAATTGTTTCGTGCGGCCGTGCCGCAACCGTGTTTGTTTGTGCACAGCACGAGCACGTTTCGAAGCCTATCGATATCTATCAGCGCCATATAGCCATCCGCGCCCTTGGTGATTAGACCAGGTAAGACCTCACATCGTGTCTCCTTTACAATACCCCAGGCTTATACAGTTCAGCGGCTTGCTCCTGGTAGTAGTCACACACAGCCACCATTCCTGCATAACTCATACAACCCCTACACTCGTGTTTAAGCAGCCGTTCTCTGGTTATCGCCTCACTTCGCCTAATCTAGAATATTATTTCACCTCTAGGCACTGAACCAGCGGCCTTTTCGTGTGCGTAGGGAAAAGAGAGTGGATGGTTGAATGTAGTTACTTAGGATAAGTCTTCAGTTCTGAATAAAACCCGCCACGGTGGCTCAGTGGCTAAGGCGCTGTGCTGCTAAGCCCAAAAACGTGGGTTCCGATCTCGCCTGCAGTGGCGGCTTTTCTAGTGGAGGCGAAAAGCGAAAACGCCCGTGTGTCGAGACTTAGTCGCTCGTTAAAGATCACCTGCAGATGCTCAAGATTAGTGCGGCGCCCTGCAGTACGGCGCGCCTAATAGCCGTGGTGTTCCTTCAACGCGTCAAACCTCAAAATCAATCAATCATTTTAAATATGACTACGAGAAAAATCAGCCGTGGAGTTTGCTTTTCAAGTGCACACCGAAGGCATTCGGTTTAGTTATTCGTATGAGACGAACACTGCTGTCCCCAAAAACATCGGCATACCGCAAATATACGCTTACAGGACGGCTCACGATAAAAAATAGTAATGTTACTGATCATATAAGAAAACGTAGTTCAGCAACAAGGGACGGAATAGAAAGTAATTAGTATATAATGCTTGGAAATATAATACGAATACGTTGTATTAGGGAACCCGTTTGTCTAGAAGATATACTGAATTTAATTAAAAATATGAGAATAGGTCAGACGGATGCTACGACCGACACGATAAACCATATATTAAAAGAATGGCCAACTAAGTGAAAAAGAGTCGCTCGATGACTTTTATAAAAACAAATTGGGCGAAAAAAAGGTCTCGAGCCAGCCAGTCTTGAAGGGCTTATTTTTTTATGAAAGAGGTCTTCACCGTTTAGTGAGCGTCCGGAAGCCCTCTATAATGGTGATGTTCTAAAAAGTGAGGATAGTTAGACCCAGTATGATAAACCGGTAATTGGACAGCTTGTGTCGCTGAAACTTCCCCTTGCGCTATAATACCCAGTCTAAAATCACAACAGGAATACCGCAAAAACCTAACAAGAACGAGAAAAAACTTTGTTGAGGCCACAGAAGTCCTGTTTTTAGGACAAAGCCCTCTGTTCTTACAACACACATTTCTGTCGTAACGACAAAGTCAATTTTCTCAAAGGCAAACCTTTCTGTAGTCACAGCAGAACTGCCATTTCCGCTACTCTTCACACTGAGCAATAACATTCAAACCATGTGCAACTGCTGATGGAACATCAGGATCCCAAAAAGGCAGGAATTCGGCACGACAGAACATCAATATCACGACAGGAATACCACACACGGCAGAACATCCGAATACACGACATGACAAGAATACGATAAGACGACAGTACGACACGCGAAAATACGACAAACTACACAAACCTTTCTTGTCTTTTTCGACTGGGTAGCAAGTTAAACTGCTTTCATTCAGAGTTTAGCTTTTGTCATTGTAGGCGGCGCTGCTCAGGGGCCGACAAACTTGCTCACAGTTTGGCAAAAGTCTGTCATTCGTTTGTGCTGTGAACTTCCTTATCTATCAAATAGTACTGATGCTCTAAAAATTTCACATTGTTTCAAATCATTCCATTAATAACTTAAGATACGTCGTTATAAATTTGCTTTAATATGTAGTGGCGATGCACTAACCAGGCTTGCCGGATTAAAAGAAAACATTAAGGTCTACAAGATCCGTACACCAAAAGTTAGGAACGTAAATCCTGGGCCACTGGCCTTCTCCGTCATCTACGCTCAAGGCGACAAAAGCGCTCCTGTGCTTCCTAAAAACAACTAACTTGCTCAGAAGACTGTAGAACAAATGACTGCTCTCTATGAAGTTAATGAACCCTATGGTCTATAGTGCCGTAACGCTGGCCCCACCTATTTACACTCTGTCCTTACCTTCCTATTCTTTTACTGTTTTCATCTTTTTCACCATTGTTACTGTTCCCCACGTGTAGGATAGCATACTAGGCCACCACCTGGTTGACATTCCTGTATTTCCTTTACCTTCCACACAACTATGGGGCCCAGATTATGCAGTACTTATTACCTTCAATGATCATTACTGTTTCATTTAAACTAAATATCAACGCGGCAACGCTCACATTCATAGAGTTGCGTGAGGTGATTTGAAAAACTAACTCACAGTAATGAGATTTCTTTTAAGACCTTGCATTACATTTCTAATTGCTCTGGTTTGTATTGAGACCTATGCTACATTTATTTTGCACGAGTCCAAAAATTTTACACGTGTTTTGAAACAGTACTACACTTGTTTTGTAATTCCTCTTTTCTTGCTTGACTTGCTGATCTTTGTGTACGGTTGCCAGGGCCCTTCAAGCTGTTTCCACAGCTTTTTTTTCTAGTCCTCCGGCAACATTATTCAATTCTATTCAACTCTGGCTGGTGGCCTGGGCGAGGCATACTGCAGGGCCCGCCGCATCCTGTACTAGGCTGCCACCCACCCACGACGGCAGGAGAATCACCATCTCTTTAGAATAAAAGTTGCTACTCTTTGCAACGAGTTACTTCTGGGCGTTTTCTGAGAATAATGCTTGACTGACGAAAAAAAAAACGTGAAAATTATTTTATCATCTAATGTATAAAGTAAAATAATGAAACTCCGCAAAAATTTGTATCACAATATCTGTTTTTCAATATACTTACAAGGTTGTGTTTGTGGCGCTAAAAAGATCCAGGAATAAATAAACGATCTGGAGTGATTGAAAGACCCAGCGCTTGGTTATTTGATTCGGGATTACTAGCGCAAATTGTAGTCCGGAGTCCCCAGCCATGTTTCGACCACTCTAGGCGCGTTTACGCGATTTTATTTAGTAGAAAAACTAATTCGAAAATGCTGTCCTCCTCTCTTTACGCTCGCCCATTTTCTGTGGCGTTTTCGTGTGACGTCAGGAGGGGATGATCTGGCAATTGGCTGCGCCACGGCTGCGCTACTGCACGGCTCCCCGGCCGACAGAGTCAGTCGGCCCAGCGTTTCGTCCGCCGGCCGCCGGCGGGTCGTCGCAATCAAGGAGGTTAAAAAAAATTGCTTGGTCGCAATTCGTTCGCTTAGTTGAAACGAAGCCAGGACACGTTTGTGAATGGAGAATGTGCCTTTCTTTACTTGGTTTGTTTGTACACTGTATCTAGCTCCAAGTCAAGGTCGCTTCACACAAGCGCTGCACAAGCGCACATGCGACGCTTCGCTGACTGGTACGCCAGTAGGAAAATATAAGGCCTCTTGAAGGCGGGAGAAGAGTCAGCGAAGTCAATATAGGTACTAAGGAAATAAAATCAACTGATATTTTTACCGTACAGCGTAAAACTAGGGCGCGGGAAGCACTTTTTTGCGCTGGGCGAACAAGCACAGCGGTCAGCAGCACGACTACGCATCTGCGAACGTTTTTCCGTCTACGAAATGCAATTGCTAGACGTGAGCTACTGTGGAAACTCGGGCGACGCTTACTGCACGATCGCGTAACAACAAATAGTCACCTAAGCTGCTTGAAATGCCAAAACTAAATAAAAGTGTAAACCGGTTGTATAATATATACCCTATATTACCTACACCTCCGCGTCCCGCTCCGTGGCTCAGTTGTCTGGGGAGCTAGGTATGTCACCGCAAATGTTTTGCAAGTCATAAGTTCGAATCCCCGTGAGTACGTGCTTTTTTTTTCGTAAGTTAACTTTTTTGTTTTCCGCCGATGTTTTCTATATTGAGTTCACCTTTTTTGGGCCGCAACGTTCATGGCTACACGACCTAGTTCACAAAACGCGCGCAGGCTGGCACTGGCGCGCTAGCGAGTTCTCGTTGGCGTGCTGTTGCCATAAGCACCGACTGCTTGCAGGCAGTGGGCACAGGCCAGAATGAACAGACCCTTGGCCTGGTGCGAACACGCTTTTTACGATACGCTTTTTACGATATTTTAGCTCCAAATATGGGGGAAAAGCGCATGACATTTGGGCGTCTGCGGGTACGCGGAGGGCGTTCATGCACTGCGTAGGTCTCGGCTAGTGAATGCTACGACTACAAGCCGTCCTGGGAGGCTTATCTTGTGCATTTTACAGCCGACAACATGGCAGAAGCGCGGTACGATGATTACTGAGATATTGAGAATGCCCATCCAACAACGCCATTGGTTATGTTTTACAGAACCGAAACCGAAACTTGTGTGATTGCTAACCTTGGGCATCGTCCAATCACGGCGCCCCCTCCTCCCGACGTCACAGCCTTAGTTGGTGCGGCCGCCGCAGTCCGCTCCGGCATCAAAGAAAGCTTCCATCCAAAAGAAATTCACCGACACAAAAAAACACGGCTGACGAAACACGGCCTAATGCGAAATTTGTGCACAGCGCGAACGGCAGCCTTGTCGGCCATGACGCATAGATACTGCGTTTCAGGAAATGACCGCGTGTTCAGCGAGCGCACAGCGGTGCGCGCCACTCTTCCGTTTTCTCGGTGCGCGTCGGCGCCGCCGAGCATGTTGTTGTAAATTGTGTTTGAAACTCCCGCGCAAATGTCACGTGGATCAGATGCGCCACCCAACGAGGAGGACGAGAAGCACATCCACCGGATGCCTCACTCGTTGTTCAGGGCCCTCACCCCTAAGCGCCTCAGTGCGCTGAGGCAGCACTCACTCGTGAGTTTGTTCGACGCCAGCGATGGTAAATCTCTACGTCGGCGCAACGAACTGCGTCTAAGGAAGGCACTGCAAACTGCGGCTCAGGAAGCGAACGCACATCATCGTAGAGCACACGACGGCACGCGCTTCTATGGCGCCATCTCGCCGCACATCACCCCTGCTCAGCATGTTTCACTGCGGCCCACTCAACCTTTCCCCATGCGTCGCGCCGCGGAGAGTCTCTTGCGGGCTCAGCATACTGCTCTCCCCCTTGCACTTTCACCACACTTTCCCCGCCGTTTTCGTTTAGTCTTCCCACTCTGTTACGACGCCGACGCCGATGTCAAAACGCAGTAGCGGCGGCGCAAGTGCAGCACACTAAGATCTGTGTCATAAAGAGCAGCCCCAACTGCTAGACTGGCTCTCTGGTCCCCAATGACTAATTAAAAAATGATGAAAACCCGGTTTTTATTTTTTATCGCCTTGCTATCATATTGTCACGGGACAGGGCGGACTATGCCTCATCTAGTCATGGCCCACCATCTAGGACAATGATGACGACGACGACGACGAAGGAGTGGCTGGTATGCAGCCGGCGCGCCCTATGCCATGGCTGCTTGTACATAAAGTATATCAATCGATCAATCCATCATCTGGCGTGGTTCCTCTCCCCCGTGTCCTGCCGCAATGCCACCATATTTCGTACGGTCAAACCAAACCACAGTTACCAGTAAATCGCGGATGTGTCTTGACAGTGGGTTTAGACGGCAGCCACCGGCCCTATAAGCCGTTTTCTTTGGAGAGATAACAAGAGTGCCGGGAAGATGCGGGTACCATCAATACTTCAACTTTTCCCCTTTCTATTTAGCTCCTATATCTGAAGTTGACGTTAGTATGCTATAGTTTTGTTCTGGCGAACAGCTCTTTGAACGAACCAATTTCTATTGTATAGGGGCTGGGGGTGTTAGCATCTCCTGCCTTCGTCGTAATCGTCGTCATAGCCGTCGTTTTATGTAGTCAAGGTAATAAATCATCCGGGAAAACGCATCTACGCCTCACGCTAGAGCGTAACGCTACTAAGAGCATCAGGACACTCGCTTGCGCTTCGCGCTAGAGCATTTTTGTAACCCGTACTAAAATTCCCCGCATTTCCCTAGGGGAAGAATGTGAAAAGTGCGAATGCACGAGTGTGAATTTGCGCGGTTCGGTAATGTCGCGAAAGAGAGATCCACGCACACCACACAACTACAAAGAAAGAAAGATGCATTTATTCACCAGACACCTATTTGTGTTGTCGTTGTACTTGATTGCTAGAGCGATCTCAGCTTTCCAATTTCGTGTCAGTACTCCCTTTAAGCGGGTGCTTAGCCCTTCTCACGCCGATTCTTGGCCATCGAAGTTGTACGTGGGTATGTGATAGTTGTTGAGCGGCCAGCCGACGACCAATTCTCCTAGTTGGAGGGGTGAGCGGGGGAGCATTTGCCTGTCGTAATCGTCGCCCCATAGTGGTTTATGTAGTCAGGTAATAATCACCGGGAAACGATCTACGCCTCAGCTGAGCTAACGCGCACTAAGATCACCAGGACACTCGCTTACGCTTCGCGCTAGAGTGTTGTACCGTACTAAAAATATTGGCTCCAATCCACGCTGTGAAGGTGGTTGGAAAACAAACTGTTAAACGACACCCACAACAACTGCCCATGCAACTTCACTTGAAGTCACACCGGTGGCTCTACAAAAAGCGAAGCCAGAGATTATGCCTGCTGTACCTAGATTTCGCAGGGGCGGCATTCCGAACGAAGAAGCGTCGGCCACGGCCGGGCTAGAGCCCCGGACGATGCCGCCGCTGTAGAGAGAAAGAGAGATAAAAACTTTTATTGACACCACTGGCCTAAGGGGCCGCCATGGCTGCTCGAAGGGCCGCCACCATAGCTTGTGCTCGGGTGACCAGTGGGCGCTGGGAGTCTTCGTCCGAGCGGCCCAGGGCCTCCGTCCAGTGGTCGGGGGAAGTTATGGTTGGGTGAGGGTCAGAGGGGCGGGCCCACATGTGGTGTTGCACTGCGGATTTAGCGCCACAATGTGGGCAGAATGAAGAGGGGTAGGCGGATGGGTAAATGTGATGAAGGAGGGCTCGGTTGGGGAGCGATTCCGTTTGGAGGAGGCGCCACGGCCGTTCCTCCGAGGGGGTTAGGGATGGGTGATCCAGGGGCGACATGTTGCGGGAGAGGCGGTACTAGTCAGTAACCTCCCTATAAGTGGTAAGGGAGTCCCTGGCGGAGTAAACCCCTTGACCGGAAGTGGTCTCGTCAGGCGCACGGGTGACGAGTGCTCGTGCCGCCTTATGAGCCCACTCCGCGCCGTCTAGTCCCGTGTGTGCCAGTAACCAGAGGAGCTCCGTAGGATGCTGGGGGGCTGAATTTTGAAGCAGAATTTTGCAGGTTAGCGTGGAGATACGGCCACTAGCAAAATTTTTGATGGCCGTTTTTGAATCACATAATATAAGATCATGGGGAGGCCGGTGTGTGAGAGCCAGGGCTATGGCCACCTCTTCCGCAACATGTGGAGTTCTGGTGGGAATAGTGGGAGACGTGAGAGTAGTAGTAGTCGTCGAGGAGATGACAGCCACAGTGAAGGCCGGCTTGTGCCTGTCTGCTGCAGCATCGACGTATAAGTTGTTTGGCGAGGGGGGGGATGGAAACGAGGGCACGAGCTCGAGCAGCTCGTCGGGCAGTATGATGAGTTGGGTTGATATTACGGGGAGTGGCCGGGTTGTTATGTTATCTCTATAATCGGGTGGAATGCGAGTTGTGGGTGTTAATTTAAGAGGAGTATGTATTTGTGCCTCCTTAAGAGTTGGCCAGGTGTGCGTTTAGCAAGGCGATATTTCTGGCCCGTACGGTGCGCTTCAATTAATTCGTCAAGGGAGTTGTAGGTGCCGCAGCCCGGCCGTGTGTCGGCAGATAACGGATAGGAGCGTCTTTCAAAGGGTGAGACAGGGGAACCTAGCCATCCCGATGTGCTAGCTTGGTGCTACACCACCGCCCCACACAAGCGCAGACACCGAAACAATTCGGCATGTGAACTAAATGATTACTATTTATACTGATTTAAACTAGTTAGTTTAAAAAGTTTGAGAATTTAGAGAATGATCAGGGAACTTTTGTAATCGCTATTTATAAGAGCCAGTTCCTCCTTTCGCCTTTTGCAATACTTATTGAAACACAGCTGAAATCGTATTCATCAATTTAGAAAACGAAGTCCTATACATTGCAAGCAGTGCGCAAAACGTAGTGTTTGTTTAGCGGCCGGATGTCTGTATGTGGTCTCTACATTTTGTTTTCCCGCCCTAAAAAACCAATCGTTCACGTATCTTTGCCGTACGACCACTTAACCACTTAATTCCGTCTGGTCCGGGTTACCCAGGAGATGCTGTCGAACAACTTAATCAAGCCGCGCGAAGGAAGCGCGCAATGGACGCGAAGCACACCAGAACAGGACAAAAACAACCGTCGCTAAAGCAGACGACAAAGCCGTCCCACCAACGCGCCCGCCACTGCGAGCAGGCAGCTAGCAGCGCGCGGGGAACGCTTGATAATAGCGCCCGATCGCAGCGGTAGGCGCTAGGTGCAGTATTTCCGTGCAGAATAATTCATAGTACTGGGGCTGTAAATAGTAAATAGTAAACAGTACTGGGGCTGTAAGTTTCTTCATTGTAATATTGCCGACAACTAAGCATTGGATTTGTTTAGTTGTGTTTTTGCTTTTAGCGCCCTGCTGCTGGACGCAAAGCACGCCAGAACTGGGCAAAAACAACTGTCGCTAAAGCAGCCGCCACAGCCGTGCCACCAATACACCCACCGAAATGAGCAGGTAGCTGCGCGTGGGGAACGCTGGGTAATAACTACCTATCGCCGCGCCATCTACACTGGGCTCCGCGAGTGAAAACCGCCCTACCCCTCATCAGCCGCGTTCGGAGTTTCTTGTCCCGCACGCCACCAAGGAGTCATTGACTGGTTGGGGTTAAAAGCTTTGCTTTAAAATAACAAAGAAATCTGGCAGCTTTGTTCATTACTGCACTGATTTTTCGGTTCCCGGCCGCGGCGGCCACTTTTCTTGCGGAGGCGAAAAGTGTGTACGAGATTTTGGCAAACAATAAAGATCCCCAGGTGGTCAAAATTAACCCGGATGCCTCCACTACGGCGCGCCTCATCGGCGCGTTAAACCCTACAATCAATCAATTACTGCAGTGATTGAGTTCGAGTTTGACGAATGATTGAATCTGCGGCATCAGCATGGTCCGCCGTTATCTGAGATTGGCTGACCTTTACGCGCCATACAACTGATGGTCACGGCCGCCTTTTTCTGTGGTCACACCATAAACCTGTCACATACGATAACAGCAGACGATAACTTGTAACACCAGAAGATAGCGTGGCGGCCGTGACCGCCGGGAAGATGATAGCGCCACAAAGTTCGCCTTGAAGCAGAGAGCTCAGCAATGTTCCAAGACGCGATTCAAAGAAATAAATAGGTATGGTAAAAAAGATAACACCCGCATTTCGCTCGCTTTCGGATCAACGTTACTTGATCGTCTTGTGGTCTTGACGCCAATTTCAATCTAATAAAATGTATTCATCTTGCCAGCCTAAGTTCCCGTCCTAATTTTTATAATAGATGCAAAATATTTTCATATCTTTTATGGGCAATATTTCGCAGCTTGGCGGTGATTTTGATATGCTAAGCGTCATATTACACTGCATGTCATCATAGCTATAAGTGCGTAACGTCACTGATTGATTACGTGTTGATTATGCAAAAAAACATGGCGAATCCAATGTGAATTTGTGCAGTGCAGAATAGGAACCCAAGAAACCCTAATTTCTCCGACGAGAACGATGATCGCGGGTGAAGTGAAAGAAATAAGGCTTCCAGTGGTCGGACTTGAACCTGGGTCCCTCGCTTTATGAAGCAAGCGTTTATCTGGCGAGGTATGCACGGACTGGCAAAATTAAACAGCAAAATTAGGCATCCCTCTGCCTAAAGTCGACGATGGTTGGGAGCGAAGCCTTCTTCGCGTAATATCAAATTGCGGAAGGTGAAAGTCACAGCGGCGGCTGTGAACTATCCAAACTGCGTGCGAGCCAAAGTCGAAGCGCTAGTCAAGATGCAAACCGTGTACGAGTCAAATTCCAAGCTAAGAGAACAGCCAATAAATTCGTTACGAGGAATCTTTACGTTAAACCATCCTCGTCTTTCTACGGAGGAGTACATTACAAAGGGAGATTTGCAGTGTCCTATATAATGGCGTCTGTAAAGCCAAAACGGGTGGAATTTGGGCACGCGTTAAAGATAGCCACGCGCTCAAAATTAATGCAGAGCACTCCACGACGGTGCACCTCATAACCTGTGTTGTTTCGGCGCCTTAAACTTCAGGAGCAATGATAAAAACAGCTGAAGTGAAAAAGAAAACCGTCGCTATTGGCCGGAGTCGAACCAGGGTCCCTTGCGTTATGAAGCCGGCGTCTGTTCGACGGACAAGGTCGAAGCGCTTTGTATTTGGAGAAGGGTGCATGGACGTGCAAAATTAGAAAAAGGCTGCATCTAATCTCACGGCAGCAGTGAGAATTACCTCCGGGGAATTCTCACGGCAGTTTCCATAAAAGGTGGCTGGCCTAAAATTTGCTGAATAGTATCACCTCCCAACGTAACGTAACATAACATAACCTCACCGAACCTAGCGTAACCTAAGCGAACGTGTCATAACCTACCCATATCCAGCCCAACTGCAACAAACCTAATTTTACCCAGCGCAACGACACAGAACACAATCCGAGTTCTGTGTCGTTGCGCTGGGTAAAATTAGGTTTGTTGCAGTTGGGCTGGATATGGGTAGGTTATGACACGTTCGGTTAGTTTACTGGAAAGAGGGCTCCACTCACTTCTCTAGCCCCACCTTACCCTTCCCTCTTCCCTTTTCCCATCAATAAAGTTTACCGACCGACCGAGAACACAACCGATATTAAACGTAATTCAACCCATTCTAGAAGTCCTGTGCGTTGATCTCTTGATATATTAAAAACCAGAGTAAAAGGGTATTAAGAAAATTGCGATGACCGAAAAATTCTGAAAGCTAAAAAAACAAAAAGAGACATCGAAAGGGGGGGGGGGGCGCGAACCTGAGCCTTCTCACTTAAAACCAAGTACCATACCAAAGTGCTGCAGGGACAGCTGCAGGCGTGGCATTTTAGGGAATATGGGATAAATATTCCATGAAATGCCACGCCTGCAGCCATGACGGTGCCCTTGAAGACACCGCACTCCTCATGGAAAGGTACCGTGACTCGACTGCCGTTCCTGCCTCTCCAAAGAAAAAGCAACGGCAAGTGGAAGCATTTGTTTTGGATCCGTCAAATGCGTTCCATTTACTCTACTACTATCGGAAGCCATCATGCCCAAGACAGGACTACAAAGGCCGTCCCCTATTTTGTACTGACTGGCTGACTAGTGTCTCAAACAGAACACAGAATAAACGTCTCGACTGATGCCGCTCAGGTGGAAAACTAAGTACGGGAGGCGAGGGCTGGAGTTTCTTTGTCCGCAGAGAGGCCTGAGGGCGAAGGAACCTGGCGTCTACCCGCTCCTTTATTTGTAACTTTGAGTCGTATTGGTGGAGCGTGTGATGTTTTCTGAGCTACGCGTGAGAACGCGGTTTGATGTGTTTCCTGGCTTACGGCTACTGGTCCGAACTGTGTAGTCAGGAGTCCGGATAATAATGAACAGCTCGATTTACTCAGTGAGTGAAAAGTAATACTGCTTAAAGACACGTTCTTGACCGAGTATACCGTAAGGGCATTTTACATGTCTAAGTGCAGTGGTACTGAAAACATATTCCTCCTTAAATCGCAAATTGCAATGTTTAAAGTGTTGAATTGAACGCTCTTCTCGCGTGCATTTATGCTATTGTTTAAAATAACTAAATGCAATAGCAGAAACGTCTATCGCTTTCCAGTGATGCTTTGCAAACAGAATCATTGAACATAGGGCTGCGGAGAAATACCGCAGTATCTTGGACTTATCCGCCATATCCAAACAGCAAACATTTCATGGATCCTAACATCCGATTCAAGGTTTAAACCGGCCGCTTCATCCATGGCTTCGCTAGAAGTTGAAACTAAAATTCTAGGGTATTTTGCCTTGCCTAAAGTTGCCTAAGGCCTAAAGTTATGGCCATTTAAAAACGACAGTCACAATGAATCGGTTGTCTCTATGATGTACTCTGATCGGCACACTTAAGACTCCAGGCGCATACATGTAAAATGACAAATTGAGGAACGTACGGCCTCGGTAGTCGGCTTGGCCAGGTCCGTGTGGTATCACAAACTATTGTGTGCAATGTAAAGCACGTAAACCATTCCCTTATTTTGTGACGAAAAATCCACGTGGACATCGCGGAATACCACCATATGGCCGTTTTATCGCTACAAAATCACGGTCCGGGGGAACTCAGAGGACGCATAGCCTTTTTTAAGTATGCGAGATAATTACTGTCCTAAGGAGCGCCTGGGACCATTTGCTTCCGCCCATTATTTCCGAAGGACTTCGTCCCCTTGCCGGGCACAAGTTGCTTGGTATTGCACTTCCGACTGCTTCTTTCGAATGGCCTGGATCTCGGTTTTGCGCATTGCTCTGGTCCTCGTTTCATTTAGTCACTGCAAATTAGAAGCGCATTCTGAGGACCTCTTCGCTTGAAAAGCACATGGAGCCTCGGGTGGTTTGGCAACTATTAAAGCGATTCTTTCTATGTCCCACTGATGACTTCTGTCGCGTTGAAAACGCTCTGTGGGAAAGTCAACTTTCTCTTACGATGTTAGTGATCGCGGGGCAAGTCAAATTAAAAAAAAAACACTTTCCGTGGTAGGAATGGAGACTGGATCCTTTGCGTTATCAAGACGGCATCTATCCGATTGTGCTATTCCGACGCTGTCGACGTGGTTTCGATTTGGAGAAGGGTGCGTGGGCATGCAAAATTGGAAAACGCATAAAACCTCCGTCTGACGACGAAGATAGTTTAACGCGAATCTTTCTTCATAAAAAATCAAATGGCGAAAGGCCAAAGTCAGTGCAACTGCGATCAAAAGTCCAAAATGCGTACCACTCAAAGTCAAAGCTCAACGAGTCAAAGTCGAATCCATCGGCGAGTCAAGTCGAAACCCAGACGACCGCCAAAAAAATGCCTCAGGAGATAGCTCGGCGTTCAAACATCGTCGTTCTGATAAAGAGGGGTGCATGATTTCATGCAAGCCACGAGGCAAGCAATCCAACGAACAAGCCAACACACACAGATGCGGCTCTCTACTCAACACCTAGCGTTTCAAAACCACGTTGATAAAACAGGCTATGCTGCAACGCGTTGGTATGAGGTGATTTAAAGATGTACGGAAACTTAAACTAATACAGATTCGCTCTATAGCTCCTGCACAGAATGCCCTAAAGTTGTGGAAACTTCTGAACTAACACGCGCCGCTAGGCTGCAGGATAGCATAATCATTGCCTTACTGCGAAGTCAAGGCACTTTTTGTTCATACATTTCGCGCACACAAAGGTTGTAAACAATCTCCTCTCAATCGTCTGCGTCCCCATCTCATTTAGCAAAATCTTACTTTGGGCATAGAGGAGAAATGTTAAACAGCCAGTGTGAGAGCAGAAATAGTTACATGCCTGCAAGGAATGGCGGACCGGTAGCCCACGCATGCGCCGATCGCTACCGGAAAAAAAAGTCCATTAGAAGCGCATAAGCCACCTCTACCATCATGCGCAAAGAACAAGCAGTAGTGTTTGTTTGCTTTGTGTCAGATAAAACTTGCCAGAGAGCTGAAACCCAATCACTTTTTCTTGTTTCTATGTTAAAAAATTGCCCCCACCTCCCCGAAGGGAATCGTGAGGAAGTGCGAATGCATTTCTTGCGCCGAGAGTACACGGCGTAGTAATTCTGCCATCGCCTTGAGAGGCGCAGTACCGGCGAGGGGGAGCTGTCAGGCGAGGGGAGAGGCGCGCGCCGAGGGTGAGTGCAAACCTAACGGGGGGAGAGGCGCGCCAGCTGCAGAGCATGTGACGTAACGGCGCGAGGAGAGAGGGAGCAGACGCAAAGGCGCCAGCGCGCGGTCACGTGGGAGTGTGACGTCACGGCGCGAGGAGCGGTGCGGGAGCCGGCGCGGGCGCGCGCAGCCACGGCGCGGGAGGCGGAGCGTGCGCGGGTCACGTGGGTGTGACGTCGCTGCGGCCGTTGCTACAGACGCTCCTCTCCGCTCCTCGCGCCGTTGCTAGGGGAGAGGAGGAGGAGCGCGGATGACGGCGGATTCAGGGTCGCTTATAAAGTGCATCGAACTTAAAAAACAATTGATCATGCGAGGAGGGTGTGGTCCACCGATGACCTAGATGGTAAAACGGAATGATTCCGGGATTAACTTTAAAGTGCTTTCTTAGTCGTGGTTCTGGTGTATTACAAAAAATCCAAATATAATCCACAATCAAGGGTTTAGAGCAGTACTGAACACGGGCCGTCAACCTTAATTTAGCCTACGTCTGTGACTAAGGTCGCGGTGTTAAATCCGAGGCCGACATAAAATTCCCCATACAAATCGTTCGTGGCGAGCCTAAAGCCGGGTTCAGACTGTTTTTGCAACTGTCGTAATATGCTTAAATAATGACGTCATTTGACGTCTCATCCAACCTAACTGCGTGAAACGCCGTTTTTTTACGTCCGTAGCGCACGATATGGCTGTTACGTTGGTAGTCTGAACATAGCCCGAGATTCTACAATCATCGATTCTGATGAGTGAATCTTATGTTTACCTTTTTTTGCTAATGTTAATGTCTCTCAATGGTGGGTTCATTGTAAATAGTCTTTTGTGTTGCTTTGAAACCGCATCCATCGGCTTCTTTCTTTCTGTTTATTGCGGTGCGGCTGGGGAGGCTGGCAGGCTTTTTTTTTTTTTTTGCGGTCACATAATTCTCCTACGCAAACTTTGACGACTGGTTCTCTCACCTTCATGGATAAAGGGGTGGAAATGCACTTCCTGTCGGTTTTCAGAGGACTTTCGCGAATTAGTTTGCTGACTGCTGTTTAGAAAACAGTCCTCCAAAGGTATGTTGATGCGCACTCTGCAACAAGGGAAGCTCTCTTTATTTTACATGACACCTCTTTCTTCTAATCAGTATCTTTTACCGCCACCGGAATAAATTTTGTCACACGTTGTATTTTTCCGGATAGCGTAAAATCCCTTTATATTTCTCCCATAAGTATAGTTTTCATTTTAAGTTGGCGCCGAGAAATTCCTAGAAGCCGCGATAGTGTTCCATGGTTTAAGAGTTCGCGATTAGGTAGGCATGTAGCCACCCACATCAAAACCCCGTCTTGGCACTTTTCTCCAAACGACGCCATAGCAGCCTGGCTGCGTGGTGTTCGTGCACGGGTATATTGCTTTTATTACAGTTGAACACCAAATAGTAATACAACTGGTGCAGTATGCGTCAAGTTACGAGTACGTTCGGTCAACATGATTAATTTCAATTTGCGTCTACACTATTACAGGGTAGGCAATTTTGCATATAGTGGACAGGCGCAATTCTAATGTATTTAGTGTGTTCACACGACGCAAATACAATTTAGTGATAAAAGTACGTAATAGGAATCCATAGTCGGGTACCCTACGTAATACTGAGTGGGTAAAAATGTAAGAACAAGTTCTAACGGTCACACGATAGAACGTTCAGACTTTTGAAGAGTACTGTCTCTTTAAAGACTTAGAGTGTGAGGAAGAGCAATTTGACGAATACAAAGCCATAAACCTTTCCACGTTTTTACATTTTTTTAGGTGTGACTAACAATTCTGTTTGGCAAGGCTGCCTTAAAAATACCTATATCCGCCTACAGTGTCAATTCATTTCGAGTTAATATCGGTAGCATTTCGCAGGTTGCCGGAGCAGAAGACCGCAATGTAATTGTTATTTACGCATGCCCGATTCTACTCCACCCACTCCTCTCTTCGATGTGGCTATGAAAAAGAAAAAAATTCATCTGAACAATTAGGGGTGGATGACTTGTAACTCGACCTTGCGAAGACCCATTGACCAAACTCGACGTGCGCTACCTTCATCTAACTTGCAGTGTTAAGCTAAATCGTCCGCAATACATAAAACTTTTAAAAACTCATTTTTTACTAAGAACTCTGGTCTGTTTATGGTAAAAAAAATTCCCCGCATTTCCCCGAGGGGAAGAATGTGAAAGTGCGAATGCACGAGTTGAATTTGCGCGGTTCGGTAATGTTCGCGAAAGAGAGATCACACACACATACACACAACTACAAAGAAAGAAAGATGCATTTATTCACAGACACCTATTTGTGTTGTCGTTGTACTTGATTGCTAGAGCGGATCTCAGCTTTGAAATTTCGTGTCAGTACTCCTATAAGCAGGTGCATTAGCCCTTCTCACGTCCGATTCTTGGAGAATCCCCCACGTGGGTATGTGCCATGTCAGCGGCCAGGCAGCGCGCGCCCATCTCCCCCCGTTGCCAAGGAAGACGAGGAGATTCCTGGCCAATCCCCCACGTTGGTATGTGCCATGTCAGCGGCCAGGCTGCGCGCGCCCATCTCCACGTGCGCGGACATCGCCGGTGGGACGCAGGTTCAGGGTCGCTTAAGAAGTGCATTGCACTTAAAATGTTCCTTTACCATATGTATGCACTGCTTTTACATGTAGCGAGATTTGGTACATCCTACGTTGTTCAGTTGCGGGGAGCAACCGCACGTTTATATAACGCCGTGAGTGGCACCCTAAGTGCCTGACTTGTGCCTGCGTGGGAGCGGAAAGACGTTTTACGCAACTTTCATCTATGCCCCTTGCGCCAACTTTTAAGGATTTCGCTCAAAACCGCTCATTCGCAAGTATTGGCCAATCCCCTTATTGTGTATGCGCCACCCACTACGGAAAATACAAAGTTGAAAAGTGCTGCCTCTTTTTTTACATCTCCTAGAAACAACTTAATGTACATAAAAACGGAGTGCGTGATCAATGAAATCTCTGAAATAGGAAATGAACTACCATCTAGTGTTTATGCGAACTTATGCCAATGACAACAAGACAAACTAAAAAAAAAAAACAATGGCAACGGGTTCCTCATCTTCATCTTTTTTCCTCGTCGAGGCTTCGAAAGACACGTACCTTCCACCGCCATTTTGAAGAACGTTGTACCCTGTCTTTGTGCGCGGTGCATCCTCCTCGTTTCCGGATACGCCTTCGCGCGAACACCGCCACGGCAACAGCATCAAGTCTTACGACAACTGCCGCCTCCTTTGCCAACAGCTCAACATTTGCACCGAGCAGCTACAGCTTTAATCATGGGTCTCGGGTTTCTCCAGGTGAGATATACCCAGTAACCGCTGGATTATTGATTCCTTAAACACAGTGTCTAGAGTGCTTTCCGACGGCACAGCAGCTCAGAGCTACAGCCATTACTAGAGTGCCGCCAGATGAAATTCGATTTTTAGACTACGGTACGCTCGCTCGAGCGTCTCCGTTGCTTTTGCGGATGTTCCGCCTTAGCTTTGTGATACAGTCCTGAACTCGCTCGCCTTATTTTTTAAATCTTCCGTTTTAAAGTAATTTTCACGGGTTAAGTTAGTTTTTGGTGCCTAATAGGTCTTTTTGCTCGTTATGTTACGTTAGTTTACGGAACGTTACGTTAATGGATGGCGAAATAGTGCCAGACGCGGCATTTTTTCATCGAAATGTGGGTGGACGTAACTTTAGTTCTGTGATTATAGTGCCGTTTGACGGCACTATTGACACCGCGTTTTTTAAAGCGAAGCTTTCGCTGGATTTTCTCCTGTTTCAGCTGTTGCATTCTTCCCGAAGCGCCACTTTGTTTTATTATTTGGGTTAATTTTTTACGGGAAAGTTTGTCTTAATGCGGCCTCGACGACTAATTTGTGCGATGCTGTTGTGAACATATGGCTGAACATTTCGGTGCACGGTACAAATTTGTTTGGAAGTGATTGGCATTGCGCTGAAAATCTACACGGCAGTGAAAGGCGTCGATGATGATTGTCGGGTTTAACGTGCCGACGCAACGCAGGCGATGAGGCGCGCCGTAGTGGAGGGCTCCGGATTAATTTTGACTGCCTGGGGGTCTGTAACGTGCGCCAAAATCTCGTACACACGGAGGTTTTTGCTTTTCGCCTCCATCAGAAAAGCGGCCGCCGCTGCAGGGAATCGAACCCGCGACGTCGGGCTCAGCAGCGCAACGCCTTAGCCACTGAGCCACCGCGGCGTGTGGCAGTGAAGGTGGCTGTAGACTCTGCAGATATATGCCTTGCTTATAAATACTACCTGATCCATTGCCAAATTTTCTGCACACATAGCCTGGATTCGACTGCGGCTATATTAAGTTTGGAAGGATCACAGCATCCACCAATTCAATTTAAGGAATGGTATACTAAACGCGAAACTCTTGGAGGGAGGGTGTTCTAACGGTATTATAAGACACTTTTCGGTATATGTTCTTGCGCTGACGTATGACGAACATTGTCGCTTGATAGGGCAAACGAGAATCGCGAATCCCGGGCGATTCTTTTCGTTTAGTCATGTGTAAGAACTGTGGAATTCTGGAATCCATCATCAAAGAATGTCGCCGGTCTGAGAAGACGAACGGACGTCGCATTGCTACAAATTTGGGCCGTCTTCTCAACACCCCGTCTACGTAGTCCTGCAAAGATGCGACTCTGCCCATCGAGCTCTGTGTTGAACAAAGCGTCACGCCATGCGAAAATCTGACCAGGCTGAATGAACGTGTACTCGACGAAATTGCTCCGACTACACTTACTCAGCCTAAAACTATCCTGCCACCCATAGCTCTTTTCCAGGCTGTCGTGCGGGAAGAAGTCCCCAATTTCACCTTTCAGCCCGATTGAGCTGCGGGTGGGATAGCTGCCCACGGCCCTCGGGTTCCTTGTTCGTTGCCGGGGGAAAATAACACGAGCCATCGATTTATTGAAGCCGCTACTTTGGGACGGTGGAGCAGAGCAAACGAGAAAGCGATTTCCTTCCACTGCTACCAAATCGTGCATGTTGGTGGAACTGCCAGAAGCGTTCGCTTTTTCATCACGACATAAGGGCCCAGACAACCCACAATCGCGTAGACGCATTGTCTTCAGAACAATTTATTGGACATTCACGTTGGCGACGCAGCCGCTTACCGCCTTTATTGACACTGGTGCATGCAACTTTACTAAGAACTCGAATCTACGACTCAACCTCCGACACGTGCTTTTGCCCCCTTTATCAACCATTTGTACTAGTTGTCCATGGGGCACACCTGCTGTCGCCGGAATGCGAGCAGCGTGTGTGACCATAGCTGGGAGACAGTTTTGTAGCGTAAGCTACCTGGCCGAGGTTGAGCAGTTTCGCGTGGATCCTTGAAGGGCCGTGCTGCGCAAGCGCGAGGAGCATTGGATCGGATTGAATTGGATTGGCTTGATTTGTATTGGGTTGGATTGGATTGAACTAAAGTGAATTGGCAATTGTATTGAATTTGAAATCCAATCCAATTGGAGTACGGTGTGTAAGAATGGGTCTGCACATTCGCCAGTCTGCGCATTCCAGAGGAGTAACGTCATAGCCGCAGTAGACGCACTGGCGCCGGCGCGTGCCCAGCTTTGCGCAGCAGCCAAGTCTGACGCTGCGCCGGAGCCCGCTTGATAGCCGTTTTGCCTCACTCCTGGAAAGCCGTGCGGCGCATGTGCGAGAAGCAGTGACTGGACTAGACCGGAACTGGATTGGACTGGACTGGATTGTATTGGATTGGATTGGAAATCGTTTTAGCAGCAGTAAGCATGATAATCAGCTAATCCTAGACAGCCAGGAAACCTAAGAATTACGAACTGAACCTTAGCTCACGCAACATATATCCTGGCATACCTGAGCTAAACCACTGCTAATTTTGATGTTTGCAGTAGTGGACGTATGTTCTGACGGTGTGATACTCGGCCGCAATATCCTAGCAGACCACTCGCCCCTCATATATTGCTCCCCAGGAGTCCTCCACTTGGAGCTGCCTGGATATGGCAGACAAGATGATGAACGAAGGCATCATTTCTGTTCCTTAGAAATGCCCAATTACCATTAACGCTACCTTTATGCCTTAACAGCTGTGCCCACTTGTTGTCTCCGATAGCGATCACCTGGTTTCTCCTCTTGTGACGTGCTCTTGGGCGCGTGAGCAGATGGCTCCTCAGGCTGCTGTCGCGGTTATAGGCCCCCAACTGATTCTTAAAGGATTGTCACTCTGTATTCTGTTCACCAACACAAAGTGTAGGTGGATGTTTTTGCAATTAATCCACCAATAGAATAGACGGGGAAAAGATGAGCAGCCCCGGTGCTGAAGCTCGGTAGTTCTTTGAAATACAGTCCAGCCCGGTTATAACGAACACATCTGGAAACTGAAATGAGTTGATTATATCCCTTCTAGGTGCAGAGCACTTTAGGCGCTCGCCTTGTCGTCCGAGCTCGCTCGCTCGACCCAAGTATATAGAGCACCAAGGCGGCGTCCCGGGGTAACGCTGTTGTTCGCGGCGTACCCCAGAGGCTTCGAAATCCAGGCGGTTTATATAGTCATAAGCGTTCCAAACTCGTGAAACGCTGGCGCTTGTCACTTGTCATACATATTCCCGTTGTTTAGCGCAAAGAAAACTATAGGTACGTTTGAGGAAAAATATACGTAATTAACCGGCAGCGCCCGCGTTCCTTTAGTTAAGGACGCCCGTTGGGTTGGTTTTTACGATAGTAAACTCAAAATGTGGCAGTGCAATGCCGGCACGTGCGGGGAGAAGAGCACAAAGAGAACAGAACTGCCGCTGGCGTAGTTTCAGGCGGGGGCGCGCGAGCACTGCGAAGGCAGGAAATTAGAATGCATGGGGTGGTAGCAGCAAGCGGATAACGGCGGTACAGTCCATTATGGGGAATCACTGCTCTGCACTTCCGACAGCTTTCACGTTGAGTGTAAGGGCTTTAATTTTTTTCGCTATATCTGAACATAAAATATAGGCCCACAAATGGTTACTGAAAACGATGATTTGTTCTTTATAGGCGAGAATGCGTTAAAATTGGGTTAGGTTTAAGTGGGCTATACTGTACTTAGAGGCTAAAGGTGAGCATCTGCAGGACCTCTGCGTGGACATTGTTTCACTTTCAGAAACATGAAAACACAGTTGTCTGAAAAACTGGCGAAGCCATGACTTCCCACACTTATATTACCATAACGGCATTTTGGCTTAACTGCAACTCTAAGGAATTCACTTTGCTGCTTTGCGTTCTGGCGTTCTATCTTCATTTACTTTGTCCTAGACTTGTTCGTAGTACGGCGAATTCGTCGATTAATAACTACTTTTCTAAATTTTCGCTTCGTTCTCAATTAAAGGGGACGCAACTGTCATACAAGACTTGAAGGGGCGGGGCAGCACAAAATGCATTTTTAAGTGCAGAGAATTTTAGGGGCTCGCCGTGTCATCGTAGCTCGCTCGCTGAACCAAGTAGAGCCACATGGCGTTCCGTCGTAGCGGCTGTCATCGCGGCGTAACCCAGAGCTTTGAAAGAAAAGTGGTTTATATGTCATAAGCGTTCGAACCTTGTGAACCCCTGGCGCGTTTCATACATCTCCCCGTTGTTTAGCGAAGAGAAAACTGCAGGTATATTTGAGGCAAAATATACGTAATTAACCGGCCGCCCCCGCATTCATGTAGTTAGGAACGCTTGTTGGGTTGGTATTTTCGATAGTATACAAAAAAAAAAGTGGAATTTGAACGCCGTCACGTTCGGGAAGAAAAGCAAGCACAAAAAGAACAGAACTCCCACTGGCGCAGTTTCAGGCAGGGGGGCGCGCGGGGACTGCGAAGGCGGGAAGTTTGAAATTCATTGGACAGACCTCCGTTTGATTCATCAGGAGACGAATGAGACAGGGCGGCGAAGAGCGGGATGGGTGGTAGCAGGCGATCGAATAGTGGCCCCAAAGCCCATTTAGGCGACTCACTGCTCTGCACTTCCGACAGCTTTCACATTGGGTGGAACGGCTTTTTACGAAATTGGAGAAGCTGCTGCTAAATACGTCAAGTGACTTGAACGGCACGGCCTTCACTCATTAGAGTAGGTGTCAATGGCTTCACTCGGGTCAGTTAGTGGTTAAATCTTGTATGTTGGAAACGATGCACATGTGCAGGACGGATCGCGAAAAGCCAGGACACACATTCGCGCAACTACTTACACACACAAGTATACGCATGCGTGTACGCATGCGCTTTCTTGATTTTACGTAAACGTAAATGACTATGCAAGATATCAAATATTCGCGATGCGATAGCTGGTGCGCGTGTAATTGTCCGACTCGATTATGCTTTCAAACGCTCATATTACGGTAACTGCGGTCGGTTTCGGCCGTATATTGTGTTCGTAGTCAGTTGCGACAATACATACAGATGTGTTAACAAGTTAAGGAGAATTTCCGGCAGTTTCCCGCAAAATGTTTGAAGCCCGGAAAGAGGGGTTAACAAGGCGACACTTACTCTTTTAGTAAGTGTCGCCTTGTTCAATTCGACAACCTATTAATCTCGCGCAAATTCGACGTATACTCTGTATCACAATAGTGATGGGCAATTTCCTAAAGCTCCTGAAAAAAAAAATTCCCGAATACAATCGAAAGGTTAAGTAAAGTACGCAAGCTGAATTCCTACTTGTCTTCCTATGAGTCTATCTATTGTTTAGTTTTTTTATTTTTTATTTTGAGTTTCTCAGAAATATTTTTGTGACCTTCCCTCCGGAAAAGAAATTCTGCAAACGCAGATTCATTGATATTTACTAGCAGGAGAAGCTCTAACAAATGGTACGGTACACATCATTAGTTAATGCTATAAACAAGAACATGTATTTAAACCTGCTATACGACTACACATAACCTCCTGACTTCCGGGTTGTACTCGGGCTGACACATTTTCTTGAAATTTTCCAACTAAATAAAGGAGGCCACAAATATGACAAATGACAGTTTTCTTTTCTAGTAATCTCCGTGGTTTTAGTATGGCATAATTTCCAATTATTGGAAACTAGAACTTTATCAGATTAGTTGCGAACTAATGGGTTTACAGTAACGCGAACCAACTTTACTGAAGAAAATTATTAGCAATGCTTGAAGAACCCCCTATTATACAAAATTCGGCAAATGTCAGAAAAGGTACAAAAAAAAGTGGGCCCTAAATTGCTTCTTGCGATTGTTTGTCAAGTTTACATTCTGTGGGCCAGTTCGAAACAACGTCCCTGTTTCGTTGCGCAGAAGAGCTGGCCCTTTGATCAAAAACATTCGTCGTCATACTGCATCCTGAAACCTACAGCAGGTGGCGTTTGCAATAGTCTGCCAACCGCGGGAGGTGCTCTTCAGACTACTTCCTCCTCTTGTTGTTGTTTTAATGCGGAAGTACGCCCTCTCGGCATAAACTCATTCCATTCTCGAATGGCACCGCGGCGGGCTTCCTGATAAGCCGCCTGGCTTAAGGCGTCCGGATCTTCTTTGGTCGCTCCATCCCTCATGTGTGCAGCAGAGAGTCAGAGAGAATTGTGGCACCGCCGCCGTGGCGAGTCAGTTTTATGCGCACAGTTTTTTGAAGCGGGAGCATTCACCCTACTTACGCCCGAATTCCTTGCCAATCCCTCACGTCGGTTCGTCATCCCCGGGCGCTCTCACGCAACGCAAAGCTCCTTCTTCTGTTCAAACCTCTACATTCGAACTTCTTACTTATTCTCGCTTACGTTATGCTAAGCTCTTTCTTTAACCAAAGCTTAAGCTTCTAATTTACAGTTTTGTGCAGCGGGTGCATTAGCCGTTTCTACATCCGCTTCTTGGCCACTCCCAAAAGGTGTGTGTGTGCATCCGGGTGTCTCACTAGACGCACGATCACGTGAGCTCGGCATTTCTCTGCTTTTTTTACTTATTGACCGCGTAACCAAGAGCTCAAAAAAGCTTTCACTTTTCCAATCGACATATCTAGAGACCTGCCACTGAATAAAAAATGACCCATTTAATTCATGCACGGCCCAAATAAATGTCAATAAATCCCCAAATAAACACCGCTTCAAAACAAAATCAACGCGCGTTTATTGCACTGAAGTGCCCAGTACATTCCAAATGACCGCCCTGAGTGCCCGTGTCCAACGTGCTGGACATGCAGCATTCAACCAAGAAAAGCACGCGTGCTCGCAACTAACATTTCTCATTCCACATTATCCCTGTACCATAAACGTTTCAGTGAACAATATATCGCGTCAAAACAGCCACGAAACACTGTAAATAGCACTTTCTCAGGCGGTCTCGGTATGTCCTTTCCCCTGCTGCCTTCTCCGCTGCTCAACTTTGACAAAACTTCATAGATGGCGCTAGCAAACGTCCAAAGTATAGGACAACTGGATTTTTCGGGCAAAACTATGCAGCAGTCAGCTTAGTGTCGTGATATTTGATATACAATAATTACAGAAAGCTTCTTAGCTGGAACTCAAGAGCATAAACTTGTATAGAAACTTGCCTGCATTCGCATAAACATAGCAAAAAAGCGAGGCGTTCACGCCCAAACTAAAAATTTGCGGTAAACCGATTCCCAATTCGCGCAATCCAAGTTGTATCCAAACTTGAACATTAAATAGGAATTATCTAGCGCAGCTGCCAAAGCCACGAGTGTCTGTACTTGCGCATCCAAATCAGCCGTAATCATCAATCAACCAGTAAAAGTCAGCAGAAAATGCTCCGCCACAGAACTTCGAAGTACAGCCGCAGAGCTGTGTGGCATACACCTACCGCGACATGGATACGCGGCACAAAACAGTGTAGTGCATGCAGTGAGAATAAATGTTTCACTTCCGACATTGCGCAGGCCACTTCTGACGTGGAATTATGCAGATAATTGAGGCCTAAGAAGGCGCTGCCTTCCTAAATCACTCAGGGGACGAATTGCAAAGCATGATTACCGCTGTGGACAGGCAGAGTAGAATCATGGGCATGAAAATAATACACAGAAAACAAAAGTAATGCTCAATAGCCTCGGGAGAGCACAGCTGTTTGAGATCGGTGGCGAGGCTTGGAAAGTGGTTAGCGAATATGTCTTCTTAGGCCAAATAGTGAGCCCGGTTCGCAACCATGAGGCAAAGATAATTAGAAGGATAAGAATGAGTACGAGCGCATTCGACAGGCATTCTCACATAATGAATGACAGCGTACCATTGTGCCTGAAGAGTAAAGTGTATAACAGCTGCACCTTATCGGTAGCCACCTTCGGGGCAGAAATTTGGAAGATCACTAATAGGGTTTTACGGTAATTGAGGACCACTCAGCGAGAAATGGTACTGAAGATTATAGGTGCAATGTTAAGGAATAAGAACAGAGTGGAGTGGGTCAGGTTAAAACACTTGTTAAGGACATATTAGTAGGATTTAAGAAGAAAGGTGCGTGGCTGGGCTCGTAATGCGAAGGAAAGATAACCGTTAGTCATTAGGGGAACAGAGTGGATCTCCCGAGAAGGCAATCGTGGCACAGGTTGCAGAAATTTAGGCGGGCAGAAGAGATAAAGAAGTTTGCGGAGATAAATTTGTCGCTGTTAGCCCAGGACCGAGATAATTGGAGATCTTTGAGAGAGGCCCTTGCCCTGCTGTGGGTGTAGACGGTATGATGATAATGATAATGATGATGCCGATGATGGTGACGATAACGTTGATAATGAGATATGCATAAACGTTTCCACGTATCCCCCTGCAATGAACCCCCCAACAACCAAGTAACCCCCACCAGATAAAATTCGCTGCCATTTGGAGCAGCTTATAACGCCGGTTGAAATGTGGAGTACAAGTGCAAGTCGTGCCGAATATTGCCGGATGACGGTGCCGGCGGAAGCCTTAAGTATGATGAGCTTTCATGAGCCAGGAAAAGCGATGTCCTAGGAGGCTGGTCAGGTCTTCTTTGCAAGACTAGTAGCACCACCTCGTTTAGGCGTTCAGGAAGTTTAGGCTGCGCTACTTGTAACCGCAGATGGTCCTCAAAAGACTTGTTGCACCAAAGACATTGACTCTGTGCTCCTTCCTGTTCTATTTTGCAGAAAAAAGGCGAACTCAGCTCCCCCATGGCTGCCCCAGCAACGGGTGGCCAGAAGGCCCTACCTCTTTTAAAACGTGTGGAAATTTATCTCAACCGCATCGCAACCAAGCGCGTAATGGTATCCTTGTACTCTCTGCTCGCCGTGCTGTGCTTCTTCAACTTGTGCGTGTTCATTAGGTGGTACGACATACAGTACCCACCGCCTCCGCTGGGAATACTGACCGGAGAGCTGCTCAAAGGCTTCGAGCGGTACTCGCCAGACGACAACCACACCGAACAAGTGTTGGTGAGTGCATATGCGTCCCATTCTTGACTCAATGTATTCTGAAAAAAAGAAATATATTTTTTTCAAATCGTGCATCAGGCAACACAATGCGAAAGTGCCCCTTGCAGTGCCTTGCAGCAGTGACGACTGAATCGATGCAGGATCATTTCAGCTAAAGCGGCTATATACTCCACGACTCAAATGGACCTGCATAATTCGTTGTACGAAACAAAAATAAATTCACTGTGAAGCACCAGCGGAAGATTTTTCGTTTCCTCTACAGCTTTTTGGATAAAGATAGCGATTGCGTATTCGTAACTTTGACTGAATAAAAAGTCTGCTCACCTGCCGTCCGCATGGGAACCGGAAAAAATTCGCTGTGCTATTCCTCCCCGAGTTGTCGCACCAATCAGCAGCGCAGCAGCCTTGTGTCCTTTTCTCAGTTTCTCTGAAATTTTCAGCCCGTTCGCAATCAGACACCAAAATTTTCACCTTCAAGAAATACTACCAAACTACACGTGCGCAGAGGTGAAAGCAGCCCGAGATGCTGCCAGGCGTTGAACCGTAATCCACGGTCGCCTCGCTAAGATCGCTACAGTCGCTAGCCCAATCCTTCTCCTCATCTTCAGCGGGAATAGGGGGGAGGTGGTCCAAGCCTTGCGCCAGTGCGAGAAGATAGGCAGGCGGAGTTCATTCCGTCGTAAGCTCGCGGCCCTTATTAAGGGTATGCTGGCAGGCATAACGGAAAGCTGGTATACGAAAAAGCGGAAAAAAAAAATTGCGGGTGGTAGCCCTTAAAACGGCTGGCCGCATGGAACGGCCTTACATAAGAAGAAAGTTGAAATTAACCGGCTAAAACCCCGGGCTAGTGAGCGAAAACTCGTAGCTCGCGAGGACGCGCCCGTACCGCACAGAAGCCCGGGGCGAACTCCCCGAAAGCGCCTCCCGTCGGCGCAACGAATGAAGTGACTAAATAATCGACCAGATTTAGGGGAAATCCTAAAGGTGGAGTAAGTTTCTGTGAAGAAACGTTCGACGTCCATCTAAATGCTTCGAGTCCATCCACCTTCACTTCGAGTTGTTGATCAATTCGCTTTCGCGCTACTAACGACTAGCCTCCTGGTTAGCTCGAGTTGGTAGAGCGACTGCTCCGGTTAAGCAGTGGTCCCGGGTTCGAATCCTGGGCCGGGACGAATTTTTCTTCAACTGCGAAGTTTCCGAGAAAGCTGTATAGCTTTCCTTTGACTAATAAATAAATAGGGGGGTTAAAAAAATAAAATAGCAGAGAACACATTTTATTTATAGGCAAAATAGGATTAGTTTACTTTCTTGCTGAGTGTGTTGGAAAGATAAAGCCACATATGCAAACTTTGCTGAATTTTCGCTTGGATACCAGCGTCATAGCGACACTTAATTTCCAATACCGAATCTACGGAAGTATCGGCCCCTGGCAAACTATCAGAGACAGAGTTTGTTTTAAGGCGATTATGCTGATGTGTATTGAGTATTGTGAAGGAATGAAACGAGCAGCGTGGTTTTGCACGGCTTCTAAATGGTCGGTGAGATAAGCTTGTGATGAGTGCCAAATGGATGACGCGCACTCATGTTTTGGCCGAACGTACGTTAAATAAGCCAGTTTGTTTCCTCCTGAAGATGCGGATTTTATGTTGCGTCGCAAGTACCCAAGTGCGGAGAAGCTTCACAGCGCATTGTTTGAATATGTCACCCATGACAGTGATGTCGTCGTAGGTAGTGGGAAGCACTGGTTTGGTCAATAGGAACAGAATGAAGGCGATAAGTGGGATCTCTAGTGGTGCATTTGCTTGTGAAGGACATTACTTTTCATTTTGCTAGGTTTAAAGACATGCGCCATTTTTCGCACCACGCAGCGATAGTGTCAAGACTATGTTAAAGGGTGATAGTCCTTTAGATGTAAGAAAGGTTTTATAGAGGACGTAATCGTCTGAAAAAAGGCCCAACTTTGATGATGTGTTAGTAGGGAGGTCATTCGCGTAAATCTAAAAGAACAGTGGGGATAAGGCTGCGTCCTGTGTCAAGCACATACTGAAGGAGAGTGTATCATCGCAAATATATATACTGGTGTATAGAATTGCGTGCACTCACGAAAAACTGCAGGTGCAGTTCGCCGTTGGGGACACCATGCTTTCATTCATTTCTTTGTCGTATTTAGCTCTCCGAAGAGAAATCAATAAGAATTAGATATAAATGATTTTCGTGGCAGGTGGCCGCCAAAAGTTATATGGGCCCGTGAGCACAAGAAATTTGTGGGAATAAATTGGTCGCACGTATCACAGGACCGCGATAATTGGAGGTCTATTGTAGAAGTAGTTCCCTGCAGTGGGCGTAGCCAGATGATGATGATGAGGCCGACGGCGACAATTCTCGGGACGCACAATTCGTGTCGTGTCTGTTTGACCAAAACGATTTATCTCGAGATATAAGGTTTTTATTGTAAAATTTGAAGCCAAGTATAACGGAACCATGCTACTTCAATAAACTCCGTTCACGCGCGCTTGCAGGCTGAGGTATTCGGTCCTGACATAAAACAGGACGTGAAATGTGGCACGCAAGCATGCCGCTGGGTCCGGCGAGAACTGCGGCCAAGCGTATTAGGAGAGAGGCCAGCTGCGTGCGCCAATTTCTACGAGCACGTGTGCAGCAGGCACGAAGAAGACGCGTATCCGCTGCACAGGCGAGTAGGCGACGACCTCCGAGTGGCCGTGGTGGATCACCTGATGACATCGTTCCGGTTCCGCCATGACGATGCTGACGTGGCAATGGACGTCTGGATGCTCAGAAGTGTGTCAACAGCGAAGACGATGCCAAGGCATTCGCACTCGACCTGGTTAGTGGACTCTTGCACTAGCTACCCCTAAACGAATGCTAATACTGATCCTGAACAACTCTGAATGAATTAACAGGACAAAGTTGTGTCACAACACGCCCGTAGCGCCATCTACCTAGCAACAGGCCACCTCAAGCATAGCTGACTTGGACTAGGAGTGCATTCAAGATACCCGATTTGTATACTTTTGTATCATTGTACTTGGTTTCTTCCCACTATTGTTTATTTTGGAGAATGTATCCAAAGCGTAAAATGGCGTACCTTCCTAAGCTGGTTTCCTTTACCAAAATAGCCAGTCGCTGAGGCAATACCTTTACTGTATTCTTTCTTTGATCCCCGCCATAAATACAACTCCTTGAGCGGCAGTTAAGGCACGCAGTCTCTAGCCATACAAGTTTATATGAATTCCCCATTGTTTAAGTGCAATCTTCCAATGTTTTTGTGCCGTTCAGGCGAAAGCCGCAGAGCTCCGGTCATAACAAATACGGTGGATGCTTACAACTTCTCGAGAATGTGAAATCGAAAGCCTGCTCTTTCCTTCTTTTCATCTGCTATTGAATTTTCGTAAAAGTTGCGGCCGCACTTTTCTTCACGTCTAGCCCCCTGGACAGTACACTGCAAAGCTCGCTCCTCTCGCGAGCCGCGGCAGGAAGATATTTTCGCCTCCTTCCGTAGATTTCCGTTTTAAGGCATCTTCTATGACAAGTTGGGTAGCGATATACTCTCGTTTGGCTCAGCAGTTTCTCTTCCCCCCCCCCCCCCCGGGGTCAGTCACCCTTCCTCACAGCCTCCCTCCGACATTCCTCGCGCATTGCTACTTCGCTTTCCCGTCACTCAGTCCTGGGCTCACGCTCCCCAGTTCGTGAAACCTCAACGTTTTTGGACGATTGGGTGCACCTCACGACGATTTGTTTGTACCTCACGAGATTCATAAGTCATAGAGACCAAGTCTTTATTCTTAGAAATGAGAAGCACGAGAAGAGGGCCGGCACATGTTCCGCTCTTGTGTTTCCTAATGTTCCCCTATGTTCTCTATGTTCCCCTTTCGTGGACCCTCCGTCCACAGCCATGCCACGCACCTGGATCTGTGGCGTGGTGGGTGTGGGGCAGAAGTTGAAGCAGCGCTAGTTCGTGGAAGCTGTTACGTTTTAGCGCAAGAGATTGTTTCTCGCACAACCCCACTGACGCTTGATAACGAAATAAATTTCTCAAGCGCTGCGCTTACTCGCGTTCAAAACCTTTGCGGCATCCAGCTTTGAAGTTGGACTGGTGGGCGTGATGGAGAGTATATTGTGAGGTAAACAGTATTGCCATTTCTAGAAGATTACTTAAAATGCGAGAGAAAGAATCGTAAAACACTACGGCGAGCGCACATTGACCGCTTCAATTTTTTATTCCAAAAGAAAATAAACCACGAAAACCTCAGCCCTCATGCTAAAGCCGCGTTAAGCGAAGATGGCGTGCTGGCGGCATTCCCATGTTGTCTGGGAGGCTTCAGGGTCAACCAAGGGCCCTTATCAATGCGGAGGGGAACCGTTGTCTGTAGGCAGTAAAGAAATCACGGCTGTTCCGCCGTGTGAATGTTTATGACCAGGGAATCTGTACAGTCATTTTCACTGAGTAGCATGGTCACAATGCCTTTGTTAGAATGAAGGAAGAAAAAGTATAAAATAGGTGGACACTTTGCAGCGCCCCGTAGCGGCAGTAATCTTCAGCAGGCGGGAGAGTGTATAGTAGTAGAAAGGGTAGACCGGGGAACTTCGCACCTGAGCCGCAATCTAGGCAGCACGCATTGTACAACCCCGGGTGCAGGTTACTCCAGTACTACGATCCGTCTCCTACGCGTCGCCCCGATGCTTGTTCCTTTTATTTTGTGCACTGTTAAAGCGCCCACATGTAAAGCCTCACACTTGGAAGGCCTGGCGCTTAGAAAGGTCGTAGTCCCGGGAGTTATCATGCCAAGACTCCGAAAACAAAAATCGAAACCTACCCTAATACGGCTTGGTTGTAAAATTAGCTGTGTATATGCTTGCTTCCACAGAAGCAAGCATATATCTACTTATATACCAAGTACCTACTTGGTAGGTACCTACCAAGGTAACTACTTACATACCAAGTACATACTAATATACCTATACTTAGGCCAAGTTGTGACCCCGAATCCCAACCACGAGGCAGACATAATTAGAAGGATAAGAATGGGATGGAGTGCATTCGGAAGGCATTCTCAGATAACGAATGGCAGCCTACCATTGTCCTTTAAGAAGAAAGTCAATGACAGCTGCATCTTGCGTGACACAGACGACAGACAGACAGACAGACAGACAGACAGACAGACAGACAGACAGACAGAACTCCCTCTTACGCTTCAGCAGCACCCGTTACCGAAGGTTGGCTCGCCTACCATTCACACCGAGTGGGTAATGAGTGGCCCGAACATTGCCAGTGCTTCAGTTTCACCTTAGAGACTAGACGCATCGGTAACACTTCTGTATGATTGGTGTAACTGACGGATCGACGGACTTACGGATGGACGGACGGACAGACAGGCAGACAGATAGACCGACCGACACACAGACAGACAAACCGACACACAGACAGACAAACCGACAGACAGACAGACAGACAGACAGACAGACAGACAGACAGACAGACAGACAGACAGACAGACAGACAGACAGACAGAAGAGACAGCAGACAGCAGACAGACTTCACTCTTATGAAGCCAGCTGCAGCCCTGGAAGTAAGCGTATTCAAGAGATAAGCAAATAAGGCCAGCTTCAGCCATGGAAGTAAGCTTATTCAATATATTGTTACGTGGCAGCAGATGACACGGACCATGTAGCGATGAAGCGATGTATTTACATAATGGTAAAGAGCTATTTATATAATGTCAAAACGGAGCCCGGCCTGGCAGCGCGCCGCACACAGCTCTTCTTCGTCGTCATTATCCTTGGTGGTGGGCCATGGCGCCACGGGAATTGTCCGCCACGTCCCGTGACATCACCCCGCCGGTCGAAGACGACCGTCCCGGTCGACGCCGACGCCCGTTGGCCAATGAATGCGGATGAGTGTGCGATGAGAAATGCAGACGAATCGCTTGCCGCCACGAATGACGATGATGGTGTTGATTGATGCCTGGCCCAGCAACAGCAATGGCTTCAGCCGCGACGATACGCCAAAGGTCCTAAGGCCACGTCGGACGGAAGGGCGGGGGAATCCATCTTCGGCTTATATGGGCACGGCTCAGCTCGGCTTGTCGTCACTTGGGTCTTTCGGGCTGGGGAAACGAGGCGGGGGACATCGTCGTGTGGTGGTCTCTGCTGGGCTGGGGCTGCCCGGCGCGGCTTCGATATCCCTGGCGGCAACGTCCATACCGATGCGATGCGATGCTGGGACCAGGATGGGGATGACGAACCCGCACGCTCCACCAAATGTTACGTGGCAGCAGATGGCACGGACCATGTAGCGATGAAGCGATGTATTTACATAATGGTGAAAGAGCTATTTGCATAATGTCAAAACGGAGCCCGGCCTGGCAGCGCGCCGCACACAGCTCTTCTTCGTCGTCACCATCCTTGGTGGTGGGTCATGGCGCCACGGGAATTGTCCGCCACGTCCCGTGACAATATACTCAAATATTTTCAGCAAGTAAAACACTTAATAATCGTAGCGTCCTGGGCACGTTGGTACTCTATTGTTAAATAAAATGATTGCGCTGAAAAGGGACACGGACGGAGTGAGGACAGACACACACGGCGCCGTGTGTGTCTGTTTGTTTGCGCCATGTGTGTCCCTTTTCAGCGCAATCATTTTATTTAGCAAGTAAAATGCCCACATGCGGCGTTTCATAAGTCCATTTTTCATGCTGTGAAGCGGTTGGCGTGCCCACCGAGCGGGTAAACCCATTCAGGATATATTGCGTCTTAACCAAACCTAACCAATACGCTCCGAATTGAGGTGTTCACCTCAAGAAGTCTAAACGTGACTCTTGGGAGCAAGTGGTTTGTCTATCACGAATGTCACAAAAGCGGCAACCATGATCGAACGTAGTTGGAAAGGCGAGTAAAGCAAATGTTAAAACTATCCTTGTGATTTTATACCCATATAGCACGAATCCCGATAGATGTACACCGCGTGTATTCAACTTCTCTGCTGCAGCGACTTCAGCAAGTGGAGCCGCCATTCAGGACGCCGCTGCCCTTCTTACTACCCTGGTCTACCCCAGCGGCTCGCCGAGAGGGTGAAGAACGTCGCCAACCTAACGGGTGGCCAAATGCTTGGCTCGATGGAAAGGCAAGAGTGCATTTTCTAGCGTGTCTTAGCATGAGTGCCTGAGGTGGAGATGCAGCAAAGGAGACACTGTGTTCGTTTGGGAAGCGAAAGCTTTCTTAAGCCCCATTTACACTGACCCGACGAGGGCGCGTTGAGTTGAAATAAACAGGTTTTTTGGACTCGACGCACTCATGTATAAGCGGACGCGGTGAGTCGAAAGGCCGTCGGGGCGAGTTCGGTCGACTCGCAGGCAGGGGGTGGGTTGACGCGCTCGTCGGGCTGAGTCGGCGGGCCGTGGGAAGCTGAATGCCGTATTTGCACAATTACAACGCGCCACCGATTGCACCGCGCGGGTAGGTTCGCGGAGGAAAACCCGAGAAAAATAATTGGACGTTGTTTTTACCGCGCAGGTGTAAAATACATTAGACTACATACCTAGAAGAAGGAGATTTTATTTTGCGCGTGCAAGTGTGGCAGCCAGAAATCAATTCTGCTCCGTAAACTTGCTTATCCAGCTCCTGCAGGGAATAAAACTATAGTGGGAAACATTGAAGCTGTTTGCGATTTCAAGCATCTTGACCTTCATAATTCTACGTGTGACGGGTTAATTACAATAGTAGAAAAATGTGTAACCGCTCACCAAGGTATGTCATTAAGAAATGAGTGCGCTGAAATTCACTCACGTGATATTGACGGATTTTTTAAGTGGATTGAGTTAGAGTTTGGGAGGACCTCGTGCCTATGGCAATGTTGCAGGCCGATTTAACACCTGTTTGGGTTTTCAGTCCGATTGTAACGCGCACGCAATTTTTAAGGCTAGCTTTTAGCAAAAGAAGGTGCGCGCTAACATCGTAAAAATACGGCAGCTCCTTCTCCGGCAATCCCCCGGCACCCTCGCCTCGACTCTTTGAACGGGGCTCATATATATACGCGCGAGGGGTCGAGGTAGCTGAACCCACCAGTGGACTCGACCCTCCCTCCTCGGGTCCATGTTTCCGGGGCTTTAGTGGGACCTATGGCATCCTGTCAAGAAAATAACGCACTTCCCCATGGACCGGTTCATCGACCGAGAAGCTCTGATAAGACATCTGGTCACACGGCCCGCGTGCGTGAAACCAGGCTTCCATTGTGTTAATACGATTGCTAGAAAATGGCAAAAGAGGAACGGTTCTAGATGATACAATGGATGCATCGTTATAGAAAGAGGGGCACAACGGTACACCTTCACCTCATAAACCACGCATCGGTATACGTTTATATCGTTCGTAGATTCATTTACTTAGTGCGTGACAAGTTGTCGCATGGTGTCGTTCTTCGTTTGCGATCTGAGTCTTTGGAGGTTTGACGATTGGTTGGACGCCCTTTCAACGAAAATTGGACGCGATTTTAGATTTCGCGCTCCTCTCAACTTCCTTACGGAAGGGATGGCAATATTGTTGGGATTATTTCTCACTCCGTGTTACCGGACCAAGCAAGTACAGAAAAGTGGTGTGACTGGTGACTGACTGTCTTTACCAAACAATGCCGCAAACTGACCGGAATTGTTCACACCTGTTTGAAATTAGATTTTCTCATCAGCCGAGCGCTTTTGCCATATTCTTGTAAAAAGCTCATTTTTTTACATACATGTGCTGTGCGGAAAACAAGTTTGGATTTCATGGCAGCGGCGGCCAAATGTTATTACAGCGCCACCTCGCGCAACCGCGCCTGCTGCCGAGAGCCCCGTTGTGCAGCCAGTTTTAACAGCACGCATCTTTGCTGGCACGAGTGGATACGCTTCTGGTAAGCAGAAAGGAGACAGAAAAAATAAACCCCAGTACAAGCATCACCAATTGCTAATTGGAAACATCGACAACTCTTTAAAAAGGCGCGACTCACACGCAGCTGAAGTGACAACATTCACGCTGTCTCTCTACCAATAGGATCTTCACTTAAGTGACCAAACAAAACACACATGCGTGCATTTAGAGCAGGCTGAACAGCCAGTGTCTTGGCAGCAGATGCTCTTCAGCGTTGTGGCGCTACAATGCAGTTCGGTCGCTGCTGGCGTAGAATCTAGACTTTTGCCCCCCTAATTTAGGAACGTTTAGGCTATACTAAACAATGGAAACCCATGTCTGCTTCCTTATCTGTAAATGCATTCGAAAAACTGTAGCGTCCTCCAGTTCCCGCTTTATAGCACTCTCGCCTATAGGCCTCGAGCTTTGCGACCGCTGCGCCGCCTGCCGCCGCTTCTCCGCGGCGTTGACGGGATTTGCGCTGCGTGACTGATAGGGGCTCGTGCAGTGTTTTGGTTCTATTTTGCTTCTTTTCGCCTTTCCGCGCCCTAAAAAAAACTTGTTATGGTGACGACTATAGGCAAAGAGTACGTTTAGGTCACTTAAAAAGCAGCTGCGTCTTCGTAGAGTACGCGATCGCCTGCAAGAGCTACCCGGGGACGCGGTCCCGCGCTTCGTCGCCGCTCTTCCGGGCGTCGGCGACGGTAGCAACATATCACCCCTGTCACCTCCAAAACATCAGGCACAAATGAATTCTACTGACGCCTCGTTTAGACCTGATACTGGCACAATGAGAGGTTGGCTTCATTTTGCAGCGTGGACAACGAATGCGGCTTCGTTTCGCATATATACGCCGCAGAAAAATATGTTTCGGGGATGTGATTACCCAATCCCGGACAATAACTTATGCCTTTTATAAGAATATAAACCATGCGAAAATGTAAGTATATTCCAAGCCTGTGCGTCGTTAAATATGTGCCCACACACGCCATATAGCAAGAACCAAGGAAATGAAACCACAGGAAAATAAATGCTGTGCCAATGCGGAATTTAGAAACATAGTAGCTCTAACGGAAATAAAAAAAAAAAAAACAGTGCAGCTTCTGCCATGCTAAAGACGTTCGTCTAAACTTAAGCCAGGTAGGTTTCACTAAACGAACTATACGCGAAATGCACTGCTATTTCGCGAGAATTCGGTGGGGGGGGGGGGGGGGGGGGGAGGGGGACGCCGTGTACAAATGCGGAGCGGAATCAAGCAATGAACGTTTTAGTAATCCCACACATAAATCTCGGGTTCACTTTACTTTTGTTTTTCTACTTCAACGAAGAGCTGTACGGCGGACGCATTTTTGGAAGTATACAGGGTAGGCTGTTCAACAAGCGATGAAATGTGTCGTTGGAGGAGTGTGGTATGTGATAAAGCCCTCTGATTTCAGTTTCTGGTTTATTCTGCAGGCTCCCTGTGCCATATGACGATATTTCGAAGAAGCATTTAGTCGCGGACGCGGATTATATTGTAAGCCCGTCTCCGCGCTGCTCGCAGAGGATATATGTAGCAAATGAAGGTCTGCGGGCGCGCACCTCGCGACAAGACGACTGTGTCGTGTGCTGATCCCCGATTATAATTATGCATTGTCCATTGTACGTTTGTTGAATATTCCCGAACACAGACTGGCTTGTAAATGGTGGTGATCAATATCTGAGGTATAATATTGGCAAACGTAACTGGTGTGCTGTCAGGTATGAGTGCTCCGCTGATTACGTAAGCGCACGAAACTGATTTAAATCATAGTGTATAGCCGTAGCATGAACATCTGAGGAACAGGTGGTTACAGAGACACGGCTAGTAAATTCAGGTCAGTGTAACTACAATCGGATCCATCATACGCCGGTTCCGCGGCGCTGGCCTGTGACACACACCTGGCGCTTATACAGACCGAAAATACCACACTAAGATCGCGTATGAAACATTTACACTCTCGTAAACACACCCCATTTGCGAACAGAGTGACTGCTCCACACAAACATGAATTTCAAACGCCCACAAACGGTAAATCTCAGTCGTGAACGTGCCGTAAGAGCAGCGGTGGCACTGGGGAGCGGGGAGCGGACTCCCGCGCCCGCTTTCGAAACGGGCCGCTAGGGGGATTTCAGTGGCGCCCCTACAGGCCGCGCTCGAGGCGTATACCTTCAACCCCTCATTTTGTTATCCTACCCTCTCCTTCCACCAATAGTACCAGATGCAATTAGTTTGCTCAATTCTACTCAATATCCCCACCTTTGCTCTTCGCGCGGACCATCTTTTGGCACCTTCTTTCTTCATTATACTTAAACAGCTTGACTAGACTTCGTTTTTGGAGGATTTACTTTCATCTTGTCTGCTTATACACAGTAGTTACACCTTTCTTTCTTCGCTATCGCAAAAGCCAGCTACACGTCTGTTTGAAATGAGAAGGGGGCAGCTACTGCGGCTGCTGTATTCCTTTCACTTCGAATACACGGGGGGTTTTCTTAGCTTTAAAGGACTCTGCAACACTTTCGATAGACGCGTTCACTCTTTCCTTCGCTTCTGGAGGCACTGCGAAACCTATGGTTTTGGTCAGCATGGATCGCCACTGCATGAATTGCTCGTCGCAGCAGATGCGCTTTCCCTTTCTGAGTAAAGCTGTAGACTGGGCTAGTTGGTAATTCATAGTGATCAAATGGAGCGCAGCAGAAATACACGGGACGGAAAGAATACACACGGACGAGCGCTCACTTCCAACTGATTCTTTATTCATATGACGGCAAATATATATGCTTAGCCTTAGCAGGAACAATAAAAAGAGGACAAACAAAACAAAAACAAAAATACTGTCAAAGAAAGAGGGGGTACACCCAACACGCGCCAACATTTTGACAATCACAGTGGCCTGTCGCGTATGGCATCACATTGCAGGAAATGTAGTTCCCGCTCAGATAACGCAGCCGACGGTTTGCTAACCCAGTCGTTCCTTTCTGGGGTGGTATTCTCGTAACTGTCCCTTTTGAAAACGTCCCTTTCATCGTGACGTACTTCCGGTTAAGCAGTGGGCCTTTGATTCAAATACCGTACCTGTTCTTGCAAACGTATTTTAAAGAACTGAAACCGTATCACAGTAACTTTTAAGTGTTTATTCTTCCGCGAGCGAACCAACAATAAGGCGACGAAAAATCGTCTGCTCCAAATCATCTGCTCCGATTAGCCCGGCTCATAGCTCCGCCGTGCTTGCATGGCGTCACATCCGGGTGTTCGCTTTTAGCCAATCAGGGCTCGCTCAAACGGGGCACTTTTGAAAGGTACACAAAAGGGACAAAACACGGGAATACCGCCCCTGGTTTGCTTTTGTGGCTTTCTTTTTAAAGTGGCTATCGAAGCGTTCTTTCCAGCAACCGAAATAAAGCCGGTCAATAGCCGCTACACAGCTGTAATGACGTAATTCCAGCGGTCGAAAAACGCCCAAACCCGGAAAGAGAGAAAAGTGTTTTTAGCAATTTCTAGGTTATCTGATTTGCATTGATTGTAATTTGTAAATTGGTTACTTTCCGACCATGTGTTGGTGACTACGTTCTGCCAGCATTTAAGGTGTCGAGAAAAAGTTTGAAAAACTGTTGCAGCTTCCCTTTAACAGCGTTGTTACGTAAGATGCCTTCCACCAGTTTAAATTGCTTGAAAGGGCGCGCCCTTACAACCTCATTGTTTGAGCATTATCTTAACTTTTAGATAGGCGGCTAAACTGAGTGACATACTGGCGGGTCTATCGAAGATATTTGGGCTGATGGAGCCGCAAAAAGTATATGAAAAATTGGCCGCGTATCTGCTCCTTTCGTTGCAAATGTCGTCAAAAGACGATAGTATTTGTAGACATTTGCCAAGGAAATGCCCCCCTTTGGTTTCCCGCTTACCTCTCATGCTGTTCCTGTACCGTCGCGCTCATTTCAAGGTAAACACACTAAAGGTTTGCGCAAGGCGATTTGAATTTACCGCGTTCCACTGCTACAGGCCGGGTTCCTCGATGCCAGCGCTGTAGTACGGCGGAGACGCGCGTGAATGGAGGCGGCCGACTAGAAGGTTTATAGAGCCGCGTGGCCGTGCTCCACGTGCGTTCCAAGCAGAACGTGGAACCTAGCTAGTGGAACCTTTCGTTGCTGTTGCCGCGTGATTTTCTATATGCGCCAGGATGCGGCGGTTTTCTGCAGTAGATGTGGAATATCATTTGCTGTCGAAAAACCAAGCATCCATGAATGCTTTATAAAGGAACACTGTAAATATCCCTTGTGTATTAATTTTTGGTCTTATATTTGCGTAATGTGTTGTGCTTGTTCAACAAAGTTGACAAGTATGAACTTATAAACCGGGCTTAAACGTTTACGTATGGCTGTGAGTATATAAGACTATTGCGCAATATCAATTTTACTTAGGCCGGGTGGCTGAATCGAGTCACAGACAGAAGACGGACAGACAGACAGACAGACATACAGACAGACCAAAATTTCTGGTTTTAAGTAGCCCAAGAAAGACTATCGTCTTTAAAACCGCTCGCACGTGGGCATGCAGTGCACAACTAACCTCCCACCTCACAAGTGCGGAAAAAGACGCACATCAACATCACCGTATCTTTCATGGAACGGACATCGCAGTCAAATAGCCAGTGGGTTTGCTGAGAGGCCGCTGAACGGGTTAAAACATATAATGTAGGTAGTGTCTATTAGCCCGGCAACCATGAGGATTACCGTCACAAAATTTCTCACGGCAGTCGCCCCTCATTAGCTAAGCACGCTACGCGGAGATTCTACGGGATAAATATTCCCTACAAAGCCGTGTTTCGAGCTGCCCCTGTAGCGCTGTGGTATAGTACTTGTTCTAAGCCAGAAGGTTCTGGTTCGAATGTGACTACGCAATGTGTGTTTTTTTAGCTTTCAGAATTTTTCGGTCGTCATAATTCTTTTAGTACTGTTTTTACTCTGGTTTTTACTGTATCAAGAGAACGTTGCACAGGACTTCTAGAATTGGATTGAATTCGTCGTTAGGCTGGGTTAGATTAGGTTTGTTGCAGTTTTGTTGGATTTGGGTAGGTTATGACGCGTTAGGTTAGGTTCCGCTAGGTTCAGTGAGGTTCTGTTATGTTAGGTTACGTTGGGACGTAATATTTATTCAGCAAATTTAAGCTAGCAGCTTTTATGGAAACTGCCATGTGAATTTCCTGGAGGTAATTCTCACGGCTGCCGTGAGATTAGACGCAGCCTATAATGTATCATTATACAATAAAGCGCAAGTCTTGGACCGTGTTTCAAACAATGCGCAGCAGGATAGCAAACGCCATGCGCCATTCGAGGGTGCAGTACGGGGGTATGCAATGTGTTTTCTTGTCCTTTGAGCATTCAAATTTATTTCATTAATATGATTGTTATTAGCGAAGTTTCTTTCCTTCAAGCCCATGTTACCCAGGTTAAAAATGATATCATTCCACCTAATTTGTCCACTGCAGACTTCCTGGTTCGCTATCGCAGATGACGTCAGCAAGTCGCTGCGGTGCGAGAAGTACGAGTACCTTGTAGGATTTTTCTCGTAGAAACTGCGCGTAAAAAGGCTGATAACGCTGAGAACATGACCTGCGTTTTTATGAGGTGATACCTGCGGAAATTAGGCAACCTACATGGATCCCTGCCGGGTTCCCTTAGCTTTTCGAACATGTTTGTTTTTGGATTTCGCAATTATAAAGTATACATTGACTCAACGCCAGCAGCAATTGATGAAGGGCGTTTCAATAATAAATAATACGTACAAATATTTCACAACTTTGAAAATTCAATAAGTTATAGAACACACAAACATGTACTTCTTTTAAATTTCGATATAATTTACTTATTCATTTCTCTATAAAGCGTCGTAATAAAATGTCACTGCGCGCTGCATAACAAATTTTTACGAGTACACAAAAAGAAAGTGTATGACAGCTGCATCTTACCGGTACTCACCTAGTGGGCAGAAACTTGGAGGCTCAATAAAAGGATTCCTCTTAAATTTAGGACGACTCAGTGAGCAATCGAAACGGAAGATGACAGGCGTAACATTAAGGGACAAGAAGAAAGTGGAGTGAGTCAGGGAACCAATTGCGTGTTAAGGACATATTAGTGGAAATTAAGAAGAACAGGGTGTGTGCAGAGCATGTAATGCGAAGTCTAGATAACTTTTGGTCATTACTGGTAACAGAGTGGATCCCTAGAGAAGGCAAGCGTGGCAGGAGGCGGCAGAAAGTTAGACGGGCAGATGAGATGAAAAGGTTTGCGGGAATGAATTAGTCGCAGTTAGCACAGGACCGGGATAACTGAAGACTTATGGGAGAGGCATTTGTTTTCTGTAGGCGTAGACAGGCTAATGATCATGATCATGATTATGAAAAAGGCACATAATAGTACATCAAGCAACAGTCGATGGCATATATATACAACCACTGCTAGCGCTCTTCAGGTAAGAACGAATTTTCCGCAGCAACTTCTAGTCGACAACAAGAATAATAAAAACCGGTATTTTGGCCATGGCGGCCGCTTTTAGGATGGAGGCGAAAAGCAAAAACGCCCGTGGGTACGAGATTTCGGTGGACGTTAAAGATCCCCAGGTGGTCCAAATTAATCCGAAGGCGTCCACTGAGGCGCGCGTCGGCTCGTTAAACGAAATAATCAATCAATCAATCAAAAAATTATTTTGGAGAAGTAGTGCTATTGTGAGCGAATGCCGTTTTCTTATAGCATCATCTGACGTATGTGAGAAAATTGGCGAAGTGTTCACGAGGTAGCCACACTTGAATAACTGAAAAATCAATTTTAGTAGAGAGATTAAATTTCTCTAAACGACTAACTGCAACTGCCTATCTCAGAACCCGACGCAGAAAAAAGAATCATACAACTGGTGGCCCGATCACTATGCTTAACACAGGCAAGCTCGACGAGGGCGAGTATCGTGCCACCGTTGCCGTGATAGTCGTAACCTCATGGTTATCACCTTCCTCATTCTGTCCGTCCATGCGTGCGATTGCACACATATTCCACGCAGTTCCCTCACCTACACTTTCTCCTCACTTTTGAGGCCCAATGTCTATAAGGAAGAGGCATGGCAAGCCCTTGACGTATTTCGTTTCTTCGCAAGTCTCAGCGCTTTCAGTGGGCAGCTGGTATGCGCGTTTTATTTTTACTTGGGGAGGTCGGATATATTTTCTATAACTGTAATGCAGTGAGAACATTCGCCTAATAATATCCTCCCTTGTTTAATTTCAGATTGTTCGAACTAATAAACGTAAGCGTGAACCTTGAGCTGGGTGACCCAGGGCTTCCGGCCGCAATGACTTCCGAGCGTGTGGAGTCGTTCTGCAACTGGTTAGCCGACTCTGCGTACTGCCACCTGCGCGAGAGATTCAACGCGTCGGACGAAACGATACGGCGCTACCAGAAGCTGTGGAACAACCTCTTCTTCGCTCCGCTCTTCGCCCATGTGGTAAGAAGGAAAGCGGTTTGAACCCACTGCCCGTGACCACATTTACATGCGTAGGAACCAAAGCTGAAGCTGCGGACGAACAAACACTGCGGGTGTATTGTAATGCAGAAAGAAGCTCAGTACCGATCCCATTTGTATCAATAACAGTCTCCTCAGGTGATGTCCTCACCGTTCTTCTCAGGTTTTTGCCTCACCTCTGTGTTCAGAATGTGGGGAAGACTACCACCGCATTACGAACACTCTTTTTTTGCACCTTAAATAGAGCAAATTACCCTTAAATAGTGAAAAGACAAACTCCAAATTACTGAGAAAATTCTTTTAATGTGAGCACGGGAAACTACCGTAAAATTTGACGGTGCATTCTGCGTCATAAAGCAATAGGACAGCATGGTGGAAACCACGACGTCAGCGGCGAGAAACAGCGGCGGGGCCTCCTCTGAGCGGAAGGCGCACCGTGCCTAAATGAATGATGCCACGTTTCTGCCGAGTTGGTCAGAACAGCATAAAAAGAAAATAAATGATGCTCATACGAAGCTTCTGAAGAAGACGAAAATGCCTCAACCGAAGACAAGGAAGCACCATGAGCAAATCAAGGTTCCTCAACAGTAGTCCAGAAATGGATCCATGGTTAAGGTTTTTAAGTGAATTTCAACGAATATTCTCCTACGCTCGTAAACAAATAACAATAAATACTGTAATATGATTCTATGTTTCTTCCAATATATTACCCCTAATCCTGTGGCTTGTTTATTCTGTGTTTTTTTTTTGCTAGCGTCTGGCCGTGCCCAGCTATCTTAACTAAGAAGTAAAGCACGCGTTTTCGCTTCTTTTTTTTTATTCCTCGCACATGATATTTGATGGAAAGAGTGGCCTACTTGTCGACAGTAGAGTACAATGGTCGTTTTTGACAGTAATGATCTAGATCTGATCCGGTCTTTCTCGAAGGGTTAACTCCAAAAAATAAATGTTCGCTAAGCAAACACCGCGGCATTCAATTCGCCGATGCCATTATGCGTACGTCACTTCGTTGACGGCTTTTACACCGCTTCCATTTTCTCCGAGTTGTGGGGAGCACACGTTCGGTCCAATAAACTTTTGTTCCCTGAAGAAATACCCGCGTCGTCCATGGATACGTGACAATATTTCATTTAGGCTGAACTATATCTTCTCTGCTTTCTTGCAGTGTAACTTGGGCGCTGTTGCTTCGCGCGTGCGGGTGCTTTCCCCTTGGTTGCGGACGAATAGCATTGCAGGACACGTTAACGTACCCACGCAGCCGACAGGGAGTGGTTTATACAAACACACACGCGTGGCTCCCTGTACTCGATAGGCTTGTTCTCACGATTGTGGAAGTGTTCCCTAGCAACACAAGGTCGTCTTAGTTCGGACTCAACAACGCTGGTTAATCGGTTCCCCGAAATGCCTCTCAATTATTACGCCTTCACTTTTCATCATCGTTTGCCCTACTCGTAGTTTCCACTGCGGGTTCAATGCTTCGCCCATTGACTTCAAACTGCTGCTATCCCTTGCACATCTCCAGTATCTATTAATTCGCCCACCCTAATATCGTATCTGACCCTTGTAATTCATTATATGTCTTTCCATTACTTCTATTCCCCTCTCTCTGTACCCACTCAGGCTCTGATTCTGCCATTACAAGACAGTACAGGCTGCGTTCTCGGCAAATTTGGGCTAGAATATAGTTAACCGGACTTTCTTGATTAACCCTTGAGCTCTCCCCGTATCGTTAGCATGCGCTATTATTATTTTTTCATGATTCTTTTCGCGTCCAGGCTTTTCTTTCAAAATTGTTAGCAAATTCGATGTTTTAGCCGTAAGTCATCATTATCATCAACAACACCTCCAAAGCATGAATTGGACGTTACAGTAGTTTTACTAGGGGGGGGGGGGGGGGGAAGGGGCACGGGTAGTACACCCTGTTTTTCTAAAACAGTATAGATTCTTTTTTCAGATGTGTTTAGTTCTTTTAGAGAGAATCTGCTACGCGACCTTATGGTGTGCACTCACACCATTAGCGTTCTTTTGTTCCATTCCGCTCTGAAGTCACATCATTAACAGCGTCGACGTCCCACATTAGCTTTCCACTGTCCTTTCATCCTAGCGATTACCTAAATTCCTTACCGGAGACTTTAAACCGAGAGGCTTGTGGTAGTAGCTTTTTTCGCATTTTCTTTGTATAAACCCGCATCATTAACGGCTTTACCTCTCACTAAAGGAATAATAAAGTTACTTATTATGCCACCCTTTTTTGTACAGCCAATAAAACTCATGTCCAAGCAAACTCATACGTTGGACCCCATTAGCCCTGTGTGGCATGTATTTGGAGGCTATTTAGTCAGCAGGATTCAAAAGCATTTATCACAAATATGGATGCTCGAATACTTTCCAACCCGTTTGCTTTTCCGTACAGTCATAGCTTAGAAAGGTGGTTCCTGAGCTCAGTTTGAGCACAGCACTGGGCTTTAACGTCAGGAAATAATTACCACGCCGTTGAAGGGTTTTTGGGGAGCACCCCCTATTACTGATCAACAGTCTAAAACAGTTGAGCATATGGCTTTTAAACCTTTAGATTTAAACTTTAAATCCTCAAGACCTGCCTATGTAGCGTAATAAATGGCACTTCGCAACGCTCGGCGTACTACGACCATACTTTTGGTCCTGTGACACGGAAAAGCATGAAAACCAATGATAACTATAACGATGCATCAATTGGTAGCGCACCGGAATGATGCTGGAACACATTGGTTGACACGCGAAGCTTACTTGCAAGCGAAAATCCAGTAGCGAAGTGCCAAAGTCGCAGCTTCTGGCACCAGAGTCAAAGCGCCAACTATCCAAGTGAAAACTGCCTGCGAGTCATTGTCCAAATTCAGTCAGCAGAAACGAATTCCTCAAAAAAAAAGCCCAGCCCCCCCCATTCCCCATCGTTGATTTTGTTCAAATGGCCAATCGGAACCTTCATAACGCGAAGAACCCATTTTCCATTCCCACCACGGGAAGCGATTTTTCATGTGTCCTCGTCCTTAACATCATTATCATATCATCTAATGCCTCCCATTTTGTAAAGTTGGCTCTGCTGCAGTGCGTCACCGCCATCAGTAAGACCGAGGAACGAACGGCATAGCCAGCGGTTGGTTTCTTTATAACCTATAGAATTCAATTTCCTTCTGAGTTCTTTGTGCTACGATCTCCGTTTCTGTGCTAGAAATTCCCGTAAGTTACTAGAAGACAAACCTGCCCAACTTTCCTGTTTCGGTGTGTGCAATATGGGAGTGCCCAAGACTGGCGAGAGATTTTAATGTGTTCGCATTGTCCCCGTCAGGAGGACATTGCCCTCTGGGACGTTTTTGGAGACGGCGAGCGGGCCAGGAAGCTGGCCTGCATGCACACCCACGAAGGGCTCTTCCGGAGGGAGAACGCCGAAGCAGCAACGGCCGCCTTGAACGAGGCGCTGGGTCGCGCCCAGGACACGATCACCACACTGCACGAGTTCTCGGTGTACATGCTCACTCAGAGGGTGCCCTACTGGCTGTCCAGGTTACGTATATTTCATGATTCACTCAAAGAAACCCTCAAACACCTTTTCAGGTGTTTGTTTGCTTGTTTCATTGATTGCTTGCTTGCTTGCTTGCTTGCTTGATTGATTGATTGATTGATTGATTGATTGATTGATTGATTGATTGATTGATTGATTGATTGATTGATTGATTGATTGATTGATAATGATGTTCTTTTTGTAGCAGGGTAATGACGTTTGATCTCACGAAATAATGTAATACATCTGTTGTTCTACTGCTTTAATTCTAGCGCTGCTCTGAGGGGAGTCTCAAACTATTTTGGTCGTTGCAGGTGCTGCAGGATTCTTTTTAGCGCCGTCTAGTGCCTCGTACTGCTGATGAGATGACGCATTTGGCGAGGAACAGTTTTTATGTTTAATAATGAATTTTCCGAGGCGCAATGATAAGCAAAGATCGTACCTCCGTGTCCCTAATTCGATCTCCACTTTTGGTTTCGAGGGTTGCCGAAAGGCAGTGCATGAGATACGAAAAATGCCTTTTTTCTGTCGTTTTTCTCCTGCTTCTTCGCGCCTCTCTGACATTACCCTGCGTGACTTCCTGCCACTTGTTTCGCGCCTTTGCTGAATTCTCGCTATTTTGCTATTCTGTTAGGGCGGTATCCTTCCTTTCCGCGTTGACATATTCTAAAACTTCAAAAGAAAAGTTTGGGATGAGCTTGTGATGGTAAATTGGAATAAACAAGCACAGTGGCGACCATTTCTGACTTTGAACACACGAATCGCACAACAGTAAACCGAATTTTTGTTTTGGAAGGGCGAACCAAATCACATAGTGTTGAACGTGAATAGCATCAATAAGACAGGTAAGTGACCACAATGAGGACGATCGTCTGCACCACCTCGCTGTCTTTATCCTTTCACCAATGGATGATATTGATTAGTGGCCCTCCATTTCTATCAAGGCGTCAGCTGTCCGCAACCGACTTGCCTGTTGTATTTCACTTATTGGTCCTATCGTTTACTAACCTAATATATTTTTCTCCCCCTAGCTCCGGGCGAGGGCTGCTGGGGAGCCTGAAGGCGGCCTGGACTGAGGCCACCACCCACTCTCCTTTCCCCCTCCCCTTTCCCTTAAAAAATAAATGTTATTCCTCCTTCCTCTCCCCTAGCTTTCGCCCCCCCCCCCTTTTCTTAAACTCCCATCGCTCCCGCCCCCCTTTTCCTGCGCTTGCACACTTGTTTTTTCATCTCCTCGCTGTTCGAAATTCTCATCCGTTTGATTACTCCTCCTCCCTTCCCTACTTTTTTTCCACCACCACTCCAGCTGCCTGTTCTGCCATCTGGTGCCGTTCGTAAACTCTAAAAGTGGAATTAAAAAGGCTGGTGGCGCAGCTTACCACCCTTCACCAAAGGAAAAGATCGCCATCATAGCTAGTGACGTAATATCGCTAGAACCGGGACCTAGTGCCAGATAGCAGCACTTCTGCACGTCGCAGCGGTACTGGCCACAGTACGCAGCCAAAAACGTTAAACACATGGGCACACCGAAGGCAACTAACTGGTGGGAGGCCTACTTTCGTCTGGGTTGGACTTAACGTAGAACGTTGCAAGCTGGAATCAATGCGGCGGCTTACCTCCTTAAAGGAGCCATGAAGACAAAATACAAGTTGGGTTTATTAGAAAGAGTGCCTAGTCCGATAATAATGATGTCAATATCATCGCAATCTTCGAACAAATAACGGAGATATTCAAGAAAACGTGTGGAGCAGTTGAGACCCCTTAGCCAATGTCCCGCAACTTTTCAATGACGTCACGGAACCTTGTTTGTGCGATTGGCGGCCACCTAACTGACCTGTCGCGACGACACATGACTGCATGTCTGTGATGGGGCCTCTAGTTCCATTTGTCCGCATCACTTGAATGCTAAAGTGCAGTTAACGAACTAAAAATTATATTTTAATGTTGGCCCAATGACGTCATTCTTGCTCATAACACGTCACAGTGGCGCTAAATTTGAAAGTTTTAAACACTTCTTTCTTTTTTTCGTTAAAAAACATCTTTTGTGGCTCTAATGGCGCAGAGTGGGATACTGAATCCTAGTTCTTTCAAATCATATCAAGTTGTATTTTCTCTTCATGGCTCCTTTAACAGTTCGTGGGTGGAGGAATGTAAACGGTTTTCTGGTGGCAGCCTTATCATGAGAGCAAGATTATCCCTAAAAGTGTTCAAAAACTGTGCGGAGAGAGTATACTCGGTACTCATTCTATCAACTCCGCGTCTTAAACTGCTACCTATAAACAATTGCTGTGCCCCTTAAAATCGACAAAGAACTGTAGTTCGTACATAATTCTGTGCCTGACTGTACGTCTCCTTGTATGAGCAGTCGTATCTTCTCGTTGATTCTGAAATAACTTGATGAAAAGGTTTCACTACGGTTACTTCAGAAGCGACGAAAGCATTGGCTTCCTAAGCGGTTTTTTGTTCTTGTGTATATGCATGCGTTTTCGTTGTCTTCTCCTGTGCCCGTTTCAGCACCAAGGCAAGTCATAAAACACAGGCGATTTTTCTGCTGAATGGGGCCGTTAATGCTGCGCGTTAAAAGAGGAATGGAGTTTTCGGAAAAAGCTAGCAGAATCTGGTTACCTCCGCGATTTAGATGTTTATTCTATCATTACATTAAGCATTTGTGCTGATAACTTCACAGAAAAGGAGCTTCTGAAACTGTGAAAAAACTGCGGCATGAAGCGCCCTGGCTTTTAAAAATTGGTGTTAATAAAAGTATTTTAAAAGTAAAACATTTAAATCTCTTTTGTGTTTACGGCGAACTCTAATGAGCAAAACTGCGAGAATTCGAGCAGTGTTCTTCGTACCTACAAATCCATGTGGGAGGTGTGGCATCATGAAGGATGCGGATTTCCAGCCATGCGTTTCCCAAAGACCCGAACTCTTGCGAAATATTGAAGCAATGCATTTCGCCCTAACCAGACACGAGGAAGGTGAAAGTCCCCGTCTTCAGGAACCGCGGAGGAAAGGCTACCGGACAGAGCTTGAAGCAGTCGAAGCAAAGCTGGTGAATCTGTCTGACGATTAAAGAAGCGGAATGGGAACCGTCCTATACAGTTGGGAGGTGAGTTCTCGAAGAAGTCTCACCAGAGCTCTTTCGTGAATTCATCTTCGTAGACACGTATCGACTCCCCGGCTCAAAGTTAAGCCACGTTCAAAGTTCACTTACCAGGCCTTCACCCAAGAGCCTGTGGGTTTCTGCCTAGAGTTCCTGTGTACATGTCCCGTTACATCTAGGCAGCATGTCAAACAAGTATATCTCTACAGGCATTTACTATACTACAGCGGCACTAGCGGCATTCTCTCTTAGAATCCGCTTCGCGCCAACCATTACCAGATCTTGCTGTTATCACTGTGCAAAATAGTTAATTATACCTTTGAATAATTGTAAGCAAAAGTCCACCTGTCAGTAGTACCTACCAGTTTCGCTATTATCTCTGGCACTGAAACTGCCTTTTTTGGTGGCACGAATATATGATGATTGCACAATAAACAACAGACAAACCTTTCTATACCTCCTTTTCTAAAAGGCAGCATATACTTATTTCAATCCTGTGTGCCCTGTAAAGTGTGACTAGTACAGGGGTTGGTTTATGTTCAAGTATTTTTCAGGAACAGACTGATCCCATATCGCGGTTTACGAGCTCTCCTCACACATTGCATGCAATCTGAAGTAATTTGGAACATACTTTACACAAACATGAAACAAATTTAACTCAAACTTGAGATATCTCTCGGGGAGCCTCCTTTTTCAGTTTCTTTCCATTTCTGTCCGCAAGGAGCCTAACAACAAAACTTTAATAGTTGTATTTTTATAGCCTGAAAATCAATTCTGTCCAACAAGCTGAAAAGGCCAGCTGTTTTAAAATGTGCCGGAAACCGCACGAAGGAAGCAAAATGTATTGCGGGCCAACTTGGGAGGACGTTAATGGCTTCAATTTTTAGTGAAAAAGCCGGAGAGCCCCATCGAGAGGAAAACTGTAGTTGTCGTAGTTGTCCGGTTCCCGTGGATAGGCTCCACTCTAAAGAGCAAATAAAACAAATTTGAGTTCGCGTGGTATTTGAAAATCGGCTGTCCACAATACGAACCCAGTGTGCTAACGCTGCTCTCCCTTTGCGTGCTTCCAAGGGTGGCAGAAAAGTAAAACCAAAGGAGGTCATGCAAACCAGTAAACGCCACAACACGGGAGCATACCACCGCTACCCGGCAACATGAGAACTATGATTTTGGGAAAGTTGTGCCGTGAGTTATCAGTCCGTCTCCTGAAATATTTACCGCGAAAAGACGAAGAAACGAAATCTATCAAATGGGCCGAACCATGGAGTACGAGAAAAAAGCCTCTTGAAGCAACTACCGCAAATTAACGAGAAACTAACGCGAAGAAATTGGCGCATGTGTCGCATATGTTTGAATTCGGGTGAAGTGAAGCTTGCATTACATCGTCGTTATGTGAGTGTTGTAAACTGCACAATGGAGTGCAAGTAGCACCCTGTAATCAGCACCCACACTATGAAACTGTCATATCGGCAGCCATTGTGTGTCCTAAGCTCTACGCGTTGTTCTTTCCGGAACAGGTCCAGTACGATGCAGATCGGAATGTCATCACAGTTCCGCACGGGCTTTTGGAGCTCGCCAAGAACGACACGGATGTTGAACCCGTCATCGCGGTGCTGCTGGCTGCGCCTCTCATGCGTCCGCTACTCCCGCAGCCTGGAGGGCCGTACTCTTGGAAAGTAAGCAGACGTTCAGAAGGAAACATTATCGGTACATGTTTAGAACCAGAAAACAATATTTTTATCACCTAACTCTCGCAGTCAGGTTATTAGTTGACCGTCAGGCTTTGCGAATCACTGCATCGAAACGAGCCATCTTTTGCTAGTGCGTGATCTTACACAACAATTTTTTTCCGTGGTTGGGGAAGCATCGTGCAAAATAAGCCTGGTGCCATGCTGGCACTTGGAGACAGAGTAAATCAACGATCACACCGGACGTTTAAAGTATTCCACCGAGAGTAGCCCTAGGGATTCGAAGCCCGCGTTCCCACAATCACGTTAAGAGGTCTGGACTGTCACGTCATTTGAATAACCGAATTTCAAATAGATCTCTCAGAAGGTTTTTCAAGGGAGTTGAAGCATATCTTGCAGCATTGTAGGCCTTGCAGTTATTAAAGCAGCTTGGGAGGTGTGCGTGGGAATGCTGTGACAAAAGAACGCCCCTGCCTGAAGGAAGCGATTGATATATGCCTAAAGTTGGTAAGGAGTGAGTTGCGAGGAGTTCTTCTCCTTCTCGTTGTGGAGTGGGAAAGGGTAGATCTGCAGATAGAGTCACGGTGTGTCAAAATGGGGCTAGAAGCACCCGGACGACTGGTGGTGTCTAGCCTTGCGAAGATGGCCTGTTTAGGAAAGCTCGAACTGCAGCTGAGCAACTTCCTTCACAGCAGCCCCACAGTGGCAAGAGGTCCAGGGGATTGTTACTTCGGTTCCTTGCGGAAGCCGGTGAAGTATGGGAGGAGCTTAAGGTGGTCCCAGGCCGGTTTTATACAAACTGCGTATTGCTGGTAAACGACGATGACGGTATCATAGGGTTGTTTCCGCTAGGTGGCGAGACACTGTACGCGATGGCGAGGGCCCTTGTAACGGGAAATGTTTGATGCTTGTAAGTGGCTGCAGTGGCGAGGTGGCCGGTAAATCTATAGTGGCGAGGTTGGTAGTCTCATGCAAGATCTAAGGGGTGTATCTTCGGGAATAACGGCTTCAATATTGGGGAGAATATGCACTGGCGAAGAGTACGTATTCAGCATGTAGGCGCTAGGCCCTGAGGGTCTAGTGGAGGTTGGTGCCATGAAGGTATGAGATACGTTTTTACTGAAGCTGTTTTGGTCCGGGTGGAAGCTATGTACGAAATTTGTTGTGCGATGCTGCGCTTCTTGCGAGAAGACGGTATAATGCGGTGTCCTTTTGTCCTGAATGGAAATGACATGGGAAAGTCTTCTTGGCTTAGAAAGACTAAGGGATGTCCGTTGCTGTTTTAATTTAAGGAAACGCCAGTTACATTAAAGTTAGCAGAGGGTGGTATGGCGAGTGTAGCCATGATATAGTTGAGGTTTTTTGGAAAGTGTTTCTTGGGTGAGTGCGTACATGCCAGGTTGTTGGGTAGGCTTCGAATGAGCGGCTATATGGGGCTTTGCCGTCCAGTTAGTTCCTACAGCCCAATAAAGAAGAAAGCCAGATTGTGGGTTTGGGTTCCAATAAGTTGTTTCCAATCAATATCTCAAGAAATGTATGAGCTGGGTTCGCGTGGCTGTGCTGCCGAGCTGGTCCTTCAGGGATATTTTGGTTAGGCACCAATCACAAATCTAGGAAATGATAAATACTGGAAATTTTTTCTGTCTGTATTCTTTCTTTCAGTTTTGTTTGGTGCATAACCGAAATTCGTGTGATGAAGGGTTCATAATTATGTTCGGCAACTGGGGTTGGATGGGGGGAGGGCGGCAGTTATGGGCAGGCCGCTACAATTTCGGTTCTTGCCGCGAGTGAGGCGAATTGGGCTTAGAAACGGTGATGTTGATCCCTGAGTTTCCCTAAAGCAGCTCAGTAGGAAAAGTGATTTAGTAGTCGGGCCCGCGCAAAAGGAGTGGTAGTGGGGTGTGTTAAGTGGCAGAACCGGAGGACATATCACCAGCTCACCTGTGCTTGGGAAGTGTTTCGTTGTGCAGAGTGAGGAGACGAGGAGTTGAAATGGAAGAATCAGTCTTCCCGATGATCCATGACCGATGATCCGATGAAATGATGGCTCGGGGTCGAAGGCACGTGTCAAACGATGAGCTATTCCAAACAATTGTACAATATGTACAATTCATTTACACTACGTATTTACAACTCTAGGCTCATGATCGCATACAAGATTTCGGGCAAGGCGCGCGTGGAGTGGTGATCGCCGCTCTCTCCCTCTCTTCCTCCTCAATCCTCAAAAATACTCAGTCATTCGGTTTTACCCACCAGAACCCTGCCCACAAACGTGACCTCACAAATGTAAGAGTAGCGGATGGCTCATTGAATAAATCACACTAGTCCGCTGATTGGCCACCGTGACAAAGCTAGGTGGTACAAAATAGCCACGCGGCCCACCTCTCTCACACTCATACAGAAACCCGAAGGTATTTAGCAAAACACAAATATAGCACAAATAAAAACGTACCCAGCGAAAATCCAACCTTTCGCCGTCCATCGGTTGTCGAGGTGGCTTGTCTTAAAGTATTGGTTCAACTACCACGCCGCCTATAATTGTGCCCCCGCGCCGCCAAAAATTCCTTTGCTTTGTGAACACGTCCAGTGCACAACAAAGCCTGGTCACATGCCCATTGAGGCATTCGAGGCCAACAAGTCGCCAGGGCCAGACGTTGAGTGAATTGCAAACTTTGCCCAGTAGCTTTCAGCTGTGTAACCCTGGTAGACAGAACGTCTTGATACCCCTACATACTTTTGACCCCTTGACTGACCCCCAGCTCACGTCCGCTTCGGGCTTTCTCATGGCGGTAATCGCGGCCTTTAAAATTTCAAGGGTCCCTCTGCCGGTTGTCTAAAGGAATAAAAGGAAATCCTCCTTCGAAAGATACCATCGCTTTAACTACTTTGGATGGACGCATTTGTATGCGTCCTCTCTGGGCCTGCTCCTCCGGTGAACAAAATAGCGCGGAGAACAAAAAGAAGCCTCCGCGGTCTCTCCTTACACCCTTCGCGCCGAAGTCAGCTCGCGAGGAGAGTTTGCCATCCACCTGAATGCAGCCATATGGCTACAAAGGAAAAATTTACAGCTTCCACAGCTGCCGGATTTGCATGCTTCCAACCCGTTCCCATTGTAACGCACACGTGAGTATACGGTGTAAAATTGGAAAACAGAATTTGACGCCGATTCTGACCGGCAGGAGTCAAGGATACGGCTCCACGTACCTGGCCTAAGATATTTTATTTTACACACGCCATTGTGCAACAAAAATTCTCCCGTGTCTCATAAACATGCTTTCCAGCTCCGGGTGGTATTAAAACTGGAACGGAAAACATTCAAAATGTTTGCAATTTTAAGGGCCAGTGAAGCCTTGCAGGAAAATATGGCTCTCCTTTACTTAAAGTCAGTCGCGCAACTAGGCCTCCCGGTCGCCCAGTCTGCACGATGCTGCTCGGTTCCCCTCAATTTTGGCAAGTAAAATTGATTTTGCAACGTGAGCTACACTGGCCGAGGTTGAGCAGTTTCGCGTGGCTCCTGGAGAGCCGTGCTGCTCATGCGCGAGGAGCAGTGCCATCTCGCGGCGCACAGGTGGTGCGCCGGAGCCGCCGCCGCCACGACTGGATTGGATTTAATTGGATTGGATCAGATTGAATTAGACTGGATTGGATTGGATTGGGTATAGATTTGGATTTAAATTTGGATTGGATTGGAGTGGATTGGAAATAGTTGTAGCAGCAAGAAGCATGATAATCAGCTAATACTAGACAACCAGGGATCCTAAGAATACCCAGCTGAACCTTAGCTCACGCTACGTATATCCTGGCATAGCTGAGGTAAGCCACTGCTAATTTATTTTTCCGCGCTTGATTGAAACTCCATAGTGGCATTTCTTCGCAGCAATAATGACTAAAATGAGTTGCTAAGTGCCGCAAGAGAACTATGAGCAACAGCTGGCGAAGGTATGGCCATTGAGTAACCGCTGCAGCAAAGCTTACACACATGATTTCGACAGATCGATTTAACCCTTCTCTCCTGGAACCTTTATTTCGAACAAAAATGTGTTTCTATGTATGCTCATACAGTTTTAGATATCAAGAACATTGAAACAAGAAATTGAGCTTATAGTGCAAGTATTCCTCAATTTACAGACATGAAAATGAGTAGGGGATTAAGCAATTATACTTTGGGGTGGAAATGAATTTTTTTCTTGTGCTTATGAAGTCTAAAACACCCTTATCCCACAGGAAAGAAATAAATCTGGTAGTGGAAGTATTTACAAGTTTATGGGCACTCTTGACAAATAACAATTTCAGTTTTCTCCTCATCCGTGTAGACATATCCTGTGTCCACTGGAGCTTCTCTTTCATAACGTCCAGCTCCCAGAAAACGCAACAATAGTGACGTATTTCGCAAAGGCATCCTTTAACAACTTTAGCAAGTTTATTACTATTACTACTACTACCACCACCACCACCGCTACTACTACTGCTACTGCTACAACTACTACTACTACTATACTACTAATACTGCTGATGCTGCTGCGGTTTGATTCACAATTCTTGAAATCGTTTTGACTACAGGAAATGCCGACTGTCGTTAAAACGTACTCAAAAAATTCTCGATAAATGTCAGTGGTCGCTCTGTTCGACTCCGTCCGCTCTGTCGCTCCTGACCACTTGCTTGCCCTTCGGAAAACTCTCGCAGGACGCCCACGACCAGCACTTGGCCTACGTCAATGGGTGCTTTCGTGCTGTGCACAACTCCACCTTGGACTTCGATAAAGATCCGAGCCAGCTACGTGAGTTGGTCTACGAGTCGGCATTGCTGGGGCCCCTCTTCGACCTCTACCGCTGGGGAGTCCACGACACATACGATGAGGACGTTTACTTGTACACGCGTAACAACAACTGGAAGCTGTTTTACGTGCTCTGGGCTCTGGGCAAATGTGGGGACCAGCGAGCCGGTGACGTGGTAAACGCGGTGGTGAGAAACTCCATGCGGTTCGCGAGGACTTTCGACTGCGGGCTGATGGACGACATGTTCTCACCAAGGAAGTGCAACTTTTGGGTCTACTGGTGACGAGCTGGATAAATGTCTACGAAACGGATGGTTTCTTCTCGAATAAATTGTTCCTCTGAGCTTTCTTTTTTACGTTATGATGTTTCCAATGTCCACCCAAAAACATTTGACCCTTCCTGACCCGCTTTTTTTAAATATCTGTTCGATATGGGAAGTTACGAAGTAACAGAAACCTCATTCCGGCTCCGTTTAACCCTCGAAGAAGCGTAATTATTTTATTCATTGCTGCAGTTGTATTATGGTTACTACCATACCTTTATTCTGAAAGAAAAACGTTCTGATTTCCGGATTTTCTTAGACGTATAGTTATTATAGTTTCAATTCCTTTCTGAGCCTGGGGGATGTTTTAGTAAGTGTGGACATTAGGAACGTCTGCCAACACGATCCACTCCTCATAAAATAAAAAAAGGATATTTGTAAACTTCCCCACTAAAGAAGGGCCACGATTGTGCGTTTTAGGTTACACCATCGAGATGGCGGGATCACTCTTCATAGTTAATAAAAACGGAAACATTGTGAACAATGTCTAAAAGCCCTGTGCTCTCCTTTCACTTGCTTCTAATACGGTATTCTAAGCCTACAACCAGAGGTTTTAGGCGCTAAAGTCACATGAAAACAAAATACAGTTATATTGCCTAAAAATACATCGTTGCCCCGACAAACTTTGCCAAAACTTCAAATGAATAACAGAAATAATAACGAACACAGATAGACAAGTGGCGATTCCAATGTCACTTTCTGGCGCCTTCTCTATGAAAAAAATGACGGAAGCTTACACTAGCGTTGTACCACAGCGCAAATGACAAGACAAAAGACGATAGCAAGAGGACACACGAAGCGCTGACTTGCAAATGGGTTTTATTTTTAAATGCAGAGCATTTCTTTAACTCACGATGTCACCCGGCGTTGTCGGCGTGCCTCGGCGCCCACAACAGCCGCTCCAGGTGGGCCCTCTCCCCCACTCCTCCTCTCCCGCATCACGCTACCCTCCTCGCTCTCAACAACAGGTCCGCACCCCTCCCCCTACACTATATAAAAAATAATACTTACTGGCGCCTAGTTTCAATCCCACGAACCTGCGGGCGGAACGCAAGGTACATGGTGCTTTACCCACTGCGCCACAAAACCGACACAATGGAAGGCTACGAACGCGCCTTATATCCTTGACTCATTCAAACTACGTCAAGAAGCTGCTGATACAACGCATTCACTACCACCAACTCCCCAAACACTAAACGTTAACGCAATACACCCACCCCCTATGCGACACATTTACTCGAGTCCCCCTCGCGGGGAGATGGGCCCTTTTTATTTCTGGGTTTTATATAAACCAAATTGAAGAAAATAAAACATGAAAAAACACATGAAAAAATCGGCATAAAAAAGCACAGAGGTAACTACACAGTTAACCATTATCGGCACGAGTCCTGTTAACATAGTTAATATCCTTTTTCGTGAGTGCAATTGAGGCTATACAGACGCGATTCTCACCCAAGCGTTCAATCTCAGAGGCCTCTATAATTTTTAGAGTGAGCGTGTTCACGTATCTGTCGATAACGCGGCAATCTTCGTACAGCGGCTCACAGCCGCATGTGTCGCAGTGAGCGGAGAGATAACCAACCACTTCATTTTTAACATTATTGTGGTGCTCATGCAGGCGGTCATTGAGGCATGTTTCGGTTTAACCGACACACCTCTTTTCGCAATTTAAACGCAGGTCGTAACCGACGCCTTCAACGCCATCAACGAAGGGCGTTCTGTGATTTATGTGACACAAAGATTTTTCCCTCTCCAAACCGTGGTTCATGCTGCAGACGGCCGACAGTTTCTTTGGGGCAGAAAAGCACACTTGTATACCTGCTCTATTAGCTATCCTTCTTAAGTTATACGACACGCCATTCAGATAAGGTATCACAGGCACTTTCTCTTAGGCCTTAGTTGTTGGTCTTGTGTGTGCGAGCCCCCACCTCCTACGTTTTGGCCTTAAGCATGCCTTTTCCAACAGAGACCAACATGTCCCTAGGGCGGCCTAAACCTATAAGACGCGTCGTCTGCGCTCTCAAGCTCGCTTCAGCATTGTGTCTGCAAGATTTTTCAAGAGCACTTGAAAAGCAGAGTCAGAAAATGCCTCTCATCACAAATTTTGAATGTGCTGACGACAACGGCAGCAGCGCTTTTGAACCGCTCGGCTCGTAAGCCAAGCATATGTCAACATGAAAAAAACACAGCTTAAGATCCACAAACTTGATTGAATTGAAACAGGCATTTCATGCGTGAGTGTCAAAGGTTTCATGCAAGCTTGAAAAACCGACAAGACACTTGAGACCTGCTGATCAAGACATTCGAGGCTACAATTAAATATGACTAAAAACTCATACACGTACCGAAAAATCTTCAGCACATTGCCCTCTGAAAGGCAACTAGACACTGATCTACCGTAATGTGCTAATACCAAATCGCTCAGTACAGGAGCTTACATGAGCCTACGCAAACGCCATCTTTCTGGGGAATAATGGTATCTTCCCATGCATGCCACATCCGTTAAACTCAGGTACGTCGGCAACACTTCAAGAAAACCGCCAACGCTCACTCCTGGCGTGTTTCGAAACGGGACTGTTCGAAACCGTTCTATGCAGTCTTTAGTGCCACTTACTATTTTTCCCTTTGGCGGGGAATAACACAAATCCCCTTATATCAATCGAAAAGGCGCTGCAGGACACGAAAGAGGGGTTCAAGAATTCCACCACTGGAAAGCCACTGGAACTTTCATTTCGAGCATGTGTTGCCACAATTATGGCGAACGCTGGAGTCTTCCTCCTTTCGAGCAAATGTTACCACGATTACGGCGAACGCTGGTGTCTCAGGCCGAGCAAGTGTTGCCACAATTAAGGCGAACGCTGGAGTTTTCTTCTGTTTAATCTTAGCCAAGATTTAGGTGGGTATGCTTGGCTTGCCAACGTGCCCAAGGGACGGTGGGCGGTCGCCGTGACGCACGCACACACGAGCGCTCGACATTTTTATGGGTTTGTTATAACTCCCGTGCTGTCGCAGCGCGGCCTGCGTTCAAGTGGCCCACGGTCATGTGCGCGAGCTCAGCAATTTCGTAGTGTTTTAACTGCGGAAACAAACAATTACGATTTGCTAAACAGCTTCGCTTTTAAAGCTCGGATGGGCGTTTCTGGCGGGGCCTGCAGTTTGTATGATGGCATCACTTGAATGCTTACCTGCAATTGCAATCAACACACTTATCAACATGTTTTTAGTGCTTGACCATAACACGCTACTCCTTTTCATACTACGACAATTCAGAGGAAAATATGAGAAATTTTATCTATTTCCTGCGCTTTTTACGTTAAAAATATTTCGTGGCTGGAATGAAAATAATCGAGTTACCAGAGAGGGTTACTTTCAAAGTGAACAAAGTTGCATTTGGTCGTGTCCCCGTTAGACTGAATGAATTCAATTCTGATGTCTGTGTCACTCTTTCAAGTTTTAAAGATACTAGTGTAATGCGATACACCTATACGTCCAAGCCACATATGAGAGCATGATGTTTATCGAAGGGAGCAATTGCCGGCCACCTCAGCTGAAATGCCCGGATGCTCTTGCTGCCAGAAACGATGGAGAGACCACGAATATTCCTCAACTACGCGGTTCATCGGTTACACATCGCATAAGGGCGCCAGCTACGCTTTTATCAACACGTTTTGAACGTTTAATATGCTCTTACAGCGAGGGTCTGTATTAGGTAAGGGGGACAATAGATATCCCATTCCTAACGTCTTTAAGCACCACCTGGAGCTGAAGAGAAAAAAAAAAAACTCCGAAAACATTTTTGGCGGTTTCTGGAGTGCCGTCCGACGGTATTATAAGCAGTGCGCTATATCGACGTCCGCCGGCGTTTTGTGACAAAATTGCACTACATCACTCTAGATAGACTAAAGCTAGGCAACCTTACCTATACATACCATAAGATAACCTCACGTACACAAAGCAATGATTTAAAATACCAAAACTTACCTAAGACATAAAAATATACTTCCCTCGAAGAACTCCTGGAAGCTCAACGCAACAGCCAACTCACCAGACTCCTCCTTACCAGCACCGGCCGACACGTCCTCCAGGTTCTCGGATACCCGACCCCACCTGCTTCACAAGCCCTTCAGCGCATTCCATCTTCAATCCGGTCCCACATTACTGTATCCAAAATTCCTAACAATATGCACCCAGAATTCAACCAAGGTAGAAGGCTCTCCCGGGTTAAGCATCTGCGTTCACAATTCCACTTTCACCCCGATACTCCCTACACCGACGCCGCCCTCTACCCCACACGCCAGGCTCATGCTCTGGCGGTTGTAAACTCACAAGGCACACTTCTCACCTCCCTCACAACTTTCTCGACATCAACCACCACTGCCGAAGAAATTGCCATAGCCATCGCCCCTACAACTGGCTTCGAATACCTTACAATAATAACAGATTCCCAGCAAGCCTGCCGTAACATTCAACGTGGACGCATCTCACTTCCTGCATTACGCATACTCGCATCAATCAATCCCCTCCCCGACCTGTACATCGTCTGGACCCCTGGCCACTCGTCCCTCGAGGGAAATGAGGCGGCTCACGCCGCTGCCCGCGCCCTTCCACACCGGGCATTTCCCTCAGGAACAGAACCTACGGTCCAGCCTCCTCCAACTCCCGCTGTTCAATCACGCTACCACGACATCCTGCACCATTATCGCAACCTTCGCCTCACTTCGCCTCAACCTCACCCTCAACTAACCAAGGAGGAAGCAGTCATCTGGCGTCGATTACAAACACCTATTACAACGCACCTATCCTCCCCGCTATCTCCCCTACCCAATACACCCTCACCTGCCAATTCTGCCCCTCTCTTAATACTACCTACCACATGGTGTGGGCCTGTCAAAACACCCCATCGCTTACCCCCCATCCCAGACCTTCCCAGGGCAGTGGGAGGGCCTGCTGACCAGCTCCCGTCATGCTGACCAGATCTTTCTGGTCACCCGTGCCAGGGCTGCAGCCAAGATCCAAGGGTACCTGGACTGAGGTGAACCCACCCCACCGAGTGACGGCTCAACCACCACCACCGTCTGCTCTAATAGATGTTTCTTCTCTCCCTCTCTCAATTTAATGATGAAACAAAAAACCACCGTCCATGGGAACAAGAAGCTAAGGCGGATCCCTTATACTACAACGACAGACGCTTCGACACGGTGCTAGCCTACTCTTAAATATTCGAATGCCGTACGACGGCACTCTAGCCATGCCTGCAGCGGCCAGCTAGAGTGCCGTCGGATGGCACTCTAGATGCTGCGATTTTTTTCTCATTCTCAGTGTGGAACCATGGGCTTTTTTTGACACGTGTGTACCGCCACATAACCAATATGGCGACGGTAGGCTGGCTTCCCTTCAGTTGTTCTTATAAACGTAATTTATTGCCACTTTTGACGATCGCAAAAACAGCGGAGCAAGAAATACAAGTTATATCTGCAAAAACAGGTAACTTACGCAGTGCCCCTCGTTGCCAGAACGAGTAGCTTTGGAATGGTTTCCCTGCAAGAAGCCAGGAGTAAAAGCTTTAATCGGCATGGTTACGGGATTCTTTAAAAGGCAGATAAAAAACACTGCAGGGCGGGCGAGTTCTAACCCAATACTTCATTACCTTATCAAAGGGGTCGGTCAGTAAACACAATTGTAGTTTGGTGGTAGTCTAGTCATCGTACGGATCCCAGCGTTGAACTATGAAGTGTAATCGGGTTTATTGACAGGGAGTCTCGAACCCGGAAGCAACATCTCTTTGTCTACAGATTCCAGATGAGATAGATTCCACGCATAGGTCGCGCGATAAAGCATGTCGATGGAGCTGTTCATCATCTTTCGACCCTAGATCATTTTGGTTGGTTGATTGGTGCCAGGAGAATGGATCCTACCCACTCGGGGCGATTGACCAGAAAAAAAGGCGCTGAGAGAAGGAAACTCCTCGGAATTTAAAAAAATATGAAGAATGCACTTGAAGTACGCGTTTAGGAGAAAATGGATATAAACGTGAATAAAAGAAAAGAAGATGAGTAGATACCCCAAAAATGAGGTACGGCATGAGAAAGGAGACACGAACAATAAAATCAACGCTAAGTTGGAATCAATAAAACCACGAACTAACGAAAGGGAAGAACAAAAGCCGTCCACTGTGAAAGAGAGAGAGAAAGCTCTTTATTAGAGAAGAAAGCCGAGAGGCTTGCCGGAGTCGTAACACCGACATGCTACACGTCGGGGGAATGGGTACGGGAGAGTACAAATGGCCCTATAGATTACTGGGCCGAAGAAAGAGGAGAGAAGAAGTCCAAAAAAACAGGCATTATGGAGTTTGTGTAAACAGTTCGACAAACGTCATGTTCTCAGTAGTTTAAATCACTTGAGTGACGCCGATCTCGTCCATGTATTCAAACAACGCCATTAGTGCTTTGCGTTGTTCTGAAGGGGTTTGCCAGGGGCCAAGTAGCACTTTCAGGCTGATTGGTCCTGGGCGTAGGTGTTCGATTGCCTGTTCCAAACAGCACCGGGCGAGCATGCAAGCGGGGCGCTCTAACAGTACGTGTTCCACGGTTTCCGGCGATCCGCAGTTATCACAGTAAGGATTTGAAGTGGCGCCAAGTCGAAACAGGAAAGTTTTTGTAAGCGCTGCATTTAGGCGCGATCGGTGGTACAAAGTTTCTAGTTGGCGCGGAAGTCGCTCTGGCAGCGTAATCCTGAGCTTGGGGTCTATGTACTGCAAGAACAGATAATGGTGCTCGGAAGAGACCAGAGACAGTTCCGCTCCATTAAAACAAGTGCCTTCGTCATATCTGAGGCATCATGCTTGGTGAAAAAGACCTTCCTCATATTGAGCTCGCAGGGGGCTTCAGATGCAATGTAAATGTGGAGCAATAAGAGTATATCAGTAATTAAAGGCTTCAAGAAGTCTGCAGAGCTAACCAAAGACAGCCGATGTGGTGCCCTCAACGAAGCAAGTGAACTAAACGTCCTGCCCAGTAAACGAATATGCCTTCGTTGAATCCACTTTTTTTCACAAAAAGGGAAACTGTGTCAGAGTGGTCCAACTTGACGCGTACAATCTTCAAGTGAACTGAAAATCTTCCCAATGGATGGAATCTGCTTGCTATGCAGTTCCGTCTTGGTAGGGGAGCCCGGTTGGGTTACAGCTTCCATAATTGATTGTGGGTGCACAGTAAACGAAAACAAGCCGGATGGGGTGTTTTATTAGGTTTATGCTACGGTAAATCCTCGAGCAGTACAACGCTTACTCCGTACTGCGGAGTGTATAAAGCACTATACGCCTAAACACTCCGTCAACCAAGTGACGGTGTAAATACGAAGCAGATAACATACCATTGCTCCGACCTAGGACGGAGTTAAGCACATATTCTACAAAAAACTCCGGCTTGGGAGGTTCACGCCCGGAAAAGCTCCTTCCATGAGCGGAGTTACAGGACGAGGTTCTCGCGAGATCTCGCCGCAAACGAGAGGGCAGTCAAGATGGCCGCTGCTCCCGGTGAACGTGCAGCGAGACACCGAGCTCCGATATAGAAAGCGTGGCATGCCGCGTGGAGTTTCCAAAAATTGACGACCTTGCCGCTTAAACGACACGCGAGGAAGGAAATATATCAGCAAGATCATCCAAGACTGTTCCCGACGTATTGTGTGGTGCGCGAGTTCGCTTCGCGGTGGTAGAATGTGGCGGTGGGTGCTTAGCTAAGAAACCTAGCTAAGAAACCATATCACCTAGCTAAGAAACCATTAGCTCGCGATAACTTGGCATACGAGTGCGCCACCTTACCCATTCTTTTGGCGAGACAAATAGAAATATACGCACATCGAAAGCAGAATGACGCTCAAGAACTGGGTTCTCGGTATGACATTATCCACAAGACAAATACGCATCAGACTTTCACGGCAATTGGTCGTGCTTGTAAGTTACTTCTCGCAGTCACCTATACTAAGTTATGACCAATAGACCGAAGAACGCGCAAGTGGGAACATGTTTCTGGTCAATAGCTGACTGATTCAAGATGGGCGTACTTCATTTTGAACTCCGTAGCAGTACGACGATGGACAATAGATATCCCATTCCTAACGTCTTTAAGCACCACCTGGAGCTGAAGAAAAAAAAACTCCGAAAAGTTTTGGCGGTTTCTGGAGTGCCGTCCGACGGTATTATAAGCAGTGCGCTATATCGACGTCCGCCGGCGTTTTGTGACAAAATTGCACTACATCACTCTAGATAGCGTAAAGCTAGGCAACCTTACCTATACATACCATAAGATAACCTCACGTACACAAAGCAATGATTTAAAATACCAAAACTTACCTAAGACATAAAAATATACTTCCCTCGAAGAACTCCTGGAAGCTCAACGCAACAGCCAACTCACCAGACTCCTCCTTACCAGCACCGGCCGACACGTCCTCCAGGTTCTCGGATACCCGACCCCACCTGCTTCACAAGCCCTTCAGCGCATTCCATCTTCAATCCGGTCCCACATTACTGTATCCAAAATTCCTAACAATATGCACCCAGAATTCAACCAAGGTAGAAGGCTCTCCCGGGTTAAGCATCTGCGTTCACAATTCCACTTTCACCCCGATACTCCCTACACCGACGCCGCCCTCTACCCCACACGCCAGGCTCATGCTCTGGCGGTTGTAAACTCACAAGGCACACTTCTCACCTCCCTCACAACTTTCTCGACATCAACCACCACTGCCGAAGAAATTGCCATAGCCATCGCCCCTACAACTGGCTTCGAATACCTTACAATAATAACAGATTCCCAGCAAGCCTGCCGTAACATTCAACGTGGACGCATCTCACTTCCTGCATTACGCATACTCGCATCAATCAATCCCCTCCCCGACCTGTACATCGTCTGGACCCCTGGCCACTCGTCCCTCGAGGGAAATGAGGCGGCTCACGCCGCTGCCCGCGCCCTTCCACACCGGGCATTTCCCTCAGGAACAGAACCTACGGTCCAGCCTCCTCCAACTCCCGCTGTTCAATCACGCTACCACGACATCCTGCACCATTATCGCAACCTTCGCCTCACTTCGCCTCAACCTCACCCTCAACTAACCAAGGAGGAAGCAGTCATCTGGCGTCGATTACAAACACATATTACAACGCACCTATCCTCCCCGCTATCTCCCCTACCCAATACACCCTCACCTGCCAATTCTGCCCCTCTCTTAATACTACCTACCACATGGTGTGGGCCTGTCAAAACACCCCATCGCTTACCCCCCATCCCAGACCTTCCCAGGGCAGTGGGAGGGCCTGCTGACCAGCTCCCGTCATGCTGACCAGATCTTTCTGGTCACCCGTGCCAGGGCTGCAGCCAAGATCCAAGGGTACCTGGACTGAGGTGAACCCACCCCACCGAGTGACGGCTCAACCACCACCACCGTCTGCTCTAATAGATGTTTCTTCTCTTTCTCTCTCTCAATTTAAAGATGAAACAAAAAACCACCGTCCATGGGAACAAGAAGCTAAGGCGGATCCCTTACACTACAACGACAGACGCTTCGACACGGTGCTAGCCTACTCTTAAATATTCGAATGCCGTACGACGGCACTCTAGCCATGCCTGCAGCGGCCAGCTAGAGTGCCGTCGGATGGCACTCTAGACGCTGCGATTTTTTTCTCATTCTCAGTGTGGAAGCATGGGCTTTTTTGACACGTGTGTACCGCCACATAACCAATATGGCGACGGTAGGCTGGCTTCCCTTCAGTTGTTCTTATAAACGTAATTTATTGCCACTTTTGACGATTGCAAAAACAGCGGAGCAAGAAATACAAGATATATCTGCAAAAACAGGTAACTTACGCAGTGCCCCTCGTTGCCAGAACGAGTAGCTTTGGAATGGTTTTCCTGCAAGAAGGCAGGAGTAAAAGCTTTATTCGGCACGGTTATGGGATTCTTTAAAAGGCAGATAAAAAACACTGCAGGGCGGGCGAGTTCTAACCCAATACTTCATTACCTTATCAAAGGGGTCGGTCAGTAAACACAATTGTAGTTTGGTGGTAGTCTAGTCATCACACAGATCCCAGCGTTGAACTATGAAGTGTAATCGGGTTTATTGACAGGGAGTCTCGAACACGGAAGCAACGTCTCTTTGTCTACAGATTCCAGATGAGATAGAGATTCCACGCATAGGTCGCGTGATAGAGCATGTCGATGGAGCTGTTCATCATCTTTCGACCCTAGATCATTTTGGTTGGTTGATTGGTGCCAGGAGAATGGATCCTACCCACTCGGGGCGATTGACCAGAAAAAAAGGCGCTGAGGGAAGGAACCTCCTCGGAATTTAAAAAACTATGAAGAATGCACTTGAAGTACGCGTTTAGGAGAAAATGGATATAAACGTGAATAAAAGAAAAGAAGATGAGTAGATACCCCAAAAATGAGGTACGGCATGAGAAAGGAGACACGAACAATAAAATCAACGCTAAGTTGGAATCAATAAAACCACGAACTAACGAAAGGGAAGAACAAAAGCCGTCCACTGTGAAAGAGAGAGAGAAAGCTCTTTATTAGAGAAGAAAGCCGAGAGGCTTGCCGGAGTCGTAACACCGACATGCTACCGTCGGGGGAATGGGTACGGGAGAGTACAAATGGCCCTATAGATAACTGGGCCGAAGAAAGAGGAGAGAAGAAGTACAAAAAAACAGGCATTATGGAGTTTGTGTAAACAGTTCGACAAACGTCATGTTCTCAGTAGTTTAAATCACTTGAGTGACGCCGATCTCGTCCATGTATTCAAGCAACGCCATTAGTGCTTTGCGTTGTTCTGAAGGGGTTTGCCAGGGGCCAAGTAGCACTTTCAGGCTGATTGGTCCTGGGCGTAGGTGTTCGATTGCCTGCTCCAAACAGCACCGGGCGAGCATGTAAGCGGGGCACTCTAACAGTACGTGTTCCACGGTTTCCGGCGATCCGCAGTTATCACAGTAAGGATTTGAAGTGGCGCCAAGTCGAAACAGGAAAGTTTTTGTAAGCGCTGCATTAAGGCGCGATCGGTGGTACAAAGTTTCTAGTTGGCGCGGAGGTCGCTCTGGCAGCGTAATCCTGATCTTGGGGTCTATGTACTGCAAGAACAGATAATGGTGCCCAGGAAGAGACCAGAGACAGTTCCGCTCCATTAAAACAAGTGCCTTCGTCATATCTGAGGCATCATGCTTGGTGAAAAAGACCTTCCTCATATTGAGCTCGCAGGGGGCTTCAGATGCAATGTAAATGTGGAGCAATAAGAGTATATCAGTAATTAAAGGCTTCAAGAAGTCTGCAGAGCTAACCAAAGACAGCCGATGTGGTGCCCTCAACGAAGCAAGTGAACTAAACGTCCTGCCCAGTAAACGAATATGCCTTCGTTGAAGCCACTTTTTTTCACAAAAAGGGAAACTGTGTCAGAGTGGTCCAACTTGACGCGTACAATCTTCAAGTGAACTGAAAATCTTCCCAATGGATGGAATCTGCTTGCTATGCAGTTCCGTCTTGGTAGGGGAGCCCGGTTGGGTTACAGCTTCCATAATTGATTGTGGGTGCACAGTAAACGAAAACAAGCCGGATGGGGTGTTTTATTATGTTTATGCTACGGTAAATCCTCGAGCAGTACAACGCTTACTCCGTACTGCGGAGTGTATAAAGCACTATACGCCTAAACACTCCGTCAACCAACTGATGGTGTAAATACGAAGAGATAACATACCATTGCTCCGACCGAGGACGGAGGTAAGCACATATCCTACAAAAAACTCCGGCTTGGGAGAAAAGCTCCGTTCATGAGCGGAGTTACAGGACGAGGTTCTCGCGAGATCTCGCCGCAAACGAGAGGGCAGTCAAGATGGCCGCTGCTCCCGGTGAACGGGCAGCGAGACACCGAGCTCCGATATAGAAAGCGTGGCATGCCGCGTGGAGTTTCCAAAAATTGACGACCTTGCCGCTTAAACGACACGCGAGGAAGGAAATGTATCAGCAAGATCATCCAAGACTGTTCCCGACGTATTGTGTGGTGCGCGAGTTCCATTCGCGGTGGTAGAATGTGGCGGTGGGTGCTTAGCTAAGAAACCTAGCTAAGAAACCATATCACCTAGCTAAGAAACCATTAGCTCGCGATAACTTGGCATACGAGTGCGCCACCTTACCCATTCTTTTGGCGAGACAAATAGAAATATACACACATCGAAAGCAGAATGACGCTCAAGAACTGGGTTCTCGGTATGACATTATCCGCAAGACAAATACGCATCAGAATTTCACGGCAATTGGTCGTGCTTGTAAGTTACTTCTCGCAGTCACCTATACTAAATTATGACCAATAGACCGAAGAACGCGCAAGTGGGAACATGTTTCTGGTCAATAGCTGACTGATTCAAGATGGGCGTACTTCATTTTAAACTCCGTAGCAGTACGACGATGCACAACTTGGCATTCGTCAAGAGGGGGCTGCTGAATAAACAACTGCGTCTTTCTGGAAAAGTTGCTTCCAGTTTTGGAAAGCGATATAAAGAACAAGAAATCATGAGATAGCCCTCTGAACACCGTAGCGCTATTTGTTGCCCCCTTTCTCCTGCTTCCTTCCCCGTGTATGCTAGCAACTATTATGGGATGGTTCACGGAAACAGCCACTTTTGTTATATGAGAATATTGAGGGCCTCAAGAAATGTAGAAAAGAATGATTTGTTGACCATATTTAAAGTTTCCAAATGCAATCCTATTCTGCTAGAAGCGTGACCTGTCATTGTGAGCACGTAACCAATTTCATGATATTAGAAAAAACGCAGCAGACGACAACGCAAATAACGGACACACAGAAGATAGCGCTGTCATGAGTTTCGTTTTCCTGCGTCGTCCTCTTTTCAACGCTTTTTTTTTCAGTATGTATCACCAACTCGCCAACTTTCAATTGTGCTCATATTCAATAATTTCACAAGCCTCTTTGCAGGAGGGGTACACAAAGAATGCTTCAAATATATTTCTTACCGTTTGCAATGAAGAGGAATTTCTTCGCCGCAAGACAATGCAACGCACTTTTCACTGCGGCAGGGGGTTGCTCCAGGAAAGGGCCTGCAGAGAGCCCAACAACCATTCTGTCGAAACCGTCGAACAGAGCAGGTGGGGAAAGAACGCCCAAGAAAGCGTTGAAACCATTAGACGGCATGATAGCTTGATTGATAGATAGATTGATCGATCGATCGATTGATTGATTGATTGATTGATTGATTGATTGATTGAATTGATTGATTGATTGATTGATTGATTGATTGATTGATTGATTGATTGATTGATTGATTGATTGATGAGTGATTGATTGATTGATCGATCGTTTGTATATGGGATACACTTTATAACGGGCTGTTCCCCTGAGTCACCGTACCTAACGCACGTTCTACATGGGGCGAATTTCGCTTGCGAATTCGCAGCTGCGGTGCCGCTCGTGCACCAAGACGACCTATTCTCGTTGCTGTGGCGAATTTCCAAATCTTTGGCAGAGTCGAACTTCTCTTGTGAACGCCTCTTAGCATTTGGCAATATGTCGCAGCAGGGGAAATAGGAAAATAACCATTTTTCCGCACGGGCGGCGCCACAACTGCGAATTCCCAGGCGAAATTCGCCCCCTTGATGTAGAACGGGCTTAAGAAGCTATATTGTACAACCTTTCTAACTGCTTCGCGGCTCGTGGCGCAGGCTAAAATGAATATTTTTCCTTTTCAGGCGGTAGCTTTCTTACGCTAACAGCCTTCCAGTCTTCTTTCAGTAATATTTTGGTTAGGCGCCAAGCATGCCTTTAGGGAAAAGGGGTAGATCGGATAGAGGCTATCCTCTGTCTTACGTATCTATTTTTCCCGAAGTCGTTCTTGGCGCCTAAACAATATTCCTGAAATGGTACGTGTACCACTTAGCCCTTACCGGCGCATCAATCTAGTTCCTTCAGTAGCTTTCGCTGCATTTCAGTTTACTTCCTCCCTATTATCTCCAAACTGCAGAATTTCGGGATCGCGATTATTTGCAACATACGCAGTTCGATCGATGCAATCACATTCAAAAACAATCTGCGCAATCGCTTCTGCTTCATTCATTCATTCATTCAGTCATGTTTATTGCATGTCCAATACACTATACAGGCTCTTACATTGGTGCACAAGTCAGATAGTGAAATGTGATAAAGTGAAAATTAAAAACATCACCAATTTAATATAGCTACAAGCAAACGCCGATATGACGAGCACATATTTATCAGTGAAATATCCGTGCATAGAAGGCAGAACCGGAAGTCATGGCATTAGAAACAGATTTGTTAAGGTACGAGTAAAAACACTTTGAGGCATGAAGAAATCAATATCTGTTGACATACGATTGCACAGAATTTGCAGGCGTTCAGCAGGTGATTTGCTATGTGGCATACTGGAGGCAAATAATGTACAATGGCACGTGAATCCCTGAGGGACATGTAAATGACGCTGTGCAGTAAATCGGGAGCGTCAAAATGACCATTTAGTATCTTATAGAAAAACATGGCGTCACGATAACATCGGCGACTTTCTAGGCCGGTGATGCCTATTATATTTAAACTTTATATATTATATTTCATTTTAACGGAACAAGCATGCCCCATCATAATTTATGTACACTCCACAAAGCTTTTTGTTATCAAGCAGCGGCCCTAGCCTCAAAAAGATAAGACCTATCCTTGGAGTTCTGGCGGAGATTTTTGCTACTGATATAACATTCCTCGTCGTGGTATATGTACAACGTTTTTATTCCGTTTTTTTTCTGAATTTTTTGTTACGTCTAATTTGCGTCTTTTGTGGGATATCTGGTGGTTCGTGCTTCTCCAGCAATCTTTTAACATTTCACCGTTAGCTGTCCCGTCCTTCTCACAACCGGTTATAAGTTAAAAAATTGCGCCCACCTCCCAGCGAGGGGAACCCTGTGTAGATGCGACGCATTCATTTACCGAAACTATATTGGGAATCAATAAATAAAGCAGGTGCAAAGGGAAATTCAGTGAAATTAATTTTATTCCGAGTTTAAATCTTTACAGTAAGATGTTCTGACAAAAAAATCCCGCCATCTCCACGAAGTGAATGATAATGAGAGGGTCGAAGCTAAAATGTTTATCGGTAAAACCGTGAAACATTGTTATAGGTCTTCTTGACGGCGTGCACCATCTGAATGAGTGAAGGTTAAAGGCGTGTTCGTAGCCATGCTAGCGTCTCGGTTTGTAGCGCAGTGGGAATTGCGCCACGTACCTCCCGTCGCGGCCAGAAAGTCATGGGATCGAAACCGGGCGCCGCCGCGTCAAGACCACCGCTCCTCGCTCGCAAAGATTGAGACTTCCCACCGCTCCGTTGACAAGCCCGTTGACGACGTCGACGTTTATGGTGATTATGTAGGGCTTGTTTGGAACGATGAAAATCTCCATGGGTAAGTTGGCGAATTTGGTGTGTGACATTTTAACCACCTTGGCCGTCGCCTTCTGCAGAGCGTCATGTGTCGCGTACCCCGGTACGTGTCTTGAGCTCGCAGGCGACGAACGACAACCTCTTCTTCTTCCTCTCCTTCTTGTTGGGTAGCAATGAACGCGTCGAACGTTTTGACCTCTTCGGCCAATCTTCTTGCCAATCCCTAGGGGATCCTGCCACAATCATCAGCTGCGTTACAGCAGAAACGAGGGACGGGACATATCCCGAGCAAGAGGAGCTTCGCCCCTAAAAATACTGTCAATCTCACGCAGTATGCACCATGTCCTTTTAAAGGCCAGGTGCCCTGATATTTACGCGACGTTTTCGGAGGTACACACTACATGCGCTGTAGTCGTTTTTATCTTGTACCTACTCTACCCACTGCATGTCCCGCTTTGCCCGTAGAGGTACCCCACCAGTTTAGGTGTCCACCTACGTATATACATTGCCCTCAACACCTTCTGAAAAAATATTTTACTCCTGGCTTATGATCATCAACCCATGCCCAGACCATATCTCCGTGCAATGCTTTGCTAGTCGTTTATCGCTACGTAGAATAGAAGTTGGAATGGCTGAACCACCCTTCGTATTTTGACGGTCTGCTTCAATGGTGTCACCAGGCTGCCACAGCTGGCATAGTTCACGCTCCCATTGACGTAAAGGGCCCAATATGGACGAAGGAGAAGAGAAATTAGCGAAGAACATACTGAGAGAATGCGCCGCGGTAAGTTGAGTGAGTTCAGTAGATTCACCGCACGAAAAAACGAGGATAAGCGTTTGATTGATTGGTTAATTGACTCAGTTATAAATTGATAATGGTACTGGTAAGTAAGGGTGATAGCGTTATTCACCTTACCTAAGAATCCAGCTATGCTAAACCAGTCTTTTCATGGTTGCTTCCTCTTACTGGCGCTCTCTAGCGCTGATCCTCGTATTCTGTTTCCGTGCATTTTTTTTTGTCCTGGAGTCTACAAAGATGGAATGCCAACTAGCCCAAACCCAAGCCTTTCTTGGGGTCATTCGCCCGCCCGTTTTTGAGGCGCCGCTGGGATAATGACCGCGGCGGGGGGCTTCTGCTGGAGGCTTTGCGTTGCGGCACACCTACACACTGGGCGGCGCTGTCACTGTCTGGTTTTTTGGCTTACCCACTCTTGTATTCACCGCACTTATATTGTCTTCGCTAGTACCGTACACTTGTTTTTTCCGGCTGCGGTTCATTCTGAACACTCGCTTTGAAAGCAGCTCAAACATATGCTGTACAATCTTTGTAAGGAGATCACATACTACTAGCCTAAAGCCATGATTACAATCTTCATAAGCAAATCCATAACCACATTGAAGCGGAAACGCTTCAGCAAACTCAAAGTATAAATTGAGACGTCGCAGGGGCGAAGATCATTCGCTGAACAATGACGCTTGCTTCCCTATAAAGTCCTACATCTCACTGGACATTTTAAACGATGAAGCAGTACATGTCATCCCTCTGGGATTGGGAAAGGCCTGCAAATTGTCTGCATTTTAATACATGATACAGCGCAGTTTTCATTCTACAGAAGATTGGGAAAAAAGGCTGTTTTATATATCAGCTACCCGAATAAACTGTTGCAAACTATCTATAGACAAATCAAAGTGTGAAGTCTTGCCACAAAAAAATGGAGACGTAGTCGCATTGTTACAGTTCCCCGTTTTGAAACTGTGCTGCCACGGTCCCATAATGAGTTATAGCCGCACGTAAACCGAATTTTCGCTCCTGTTGTGCTGTTAGTTTTCTGTGTTATGTGGTAGAGGAAAAGAAAAATGAAAAGAAGTTCAGTTGAGGTATTATTTAGCTCGGCAGGGGGCTCACCTGGAAAAAACCTAGTCTGGCGGATGGGCACTTGCAGGGTTATGAAATGATAGAGCATTGTGTTAATCAAATATAAAAAGAATGAAGAACGCATATGAGATAGTACCGAGCCAAACCGGGCACATCAGACATTAGCACAGCAGTACGGGTTACAGCCGCAGTGAGAGGCAGGTCGTCTTCAGATAGTGGAGCTTCTGGGCGAAGACTTCCCGTTAGGTGCCCGAGATACCTTATAGATGGTCCGCCATGGCAGCGCAGGGAAGGCCTGGAGCTTTGCTCTCGACGCCGTGTGGTGGGGGCAAAGGCAGGGTAGGTGCTCCAGCGTCTATGGCTGCGAACAGTCCGCACATGTAGGGGAGACTTTGGCCCGTGTCGATGCAGGCGCTCCGCCGCTTTGCAACAGTTGAGACGCCAGCCGAGCAGCAGGGAGCGGGCCTCCCTTGCTTCATCTGCGAGAATGTCTACGAGCGCCTGCACTTCTTTCCATTCTTTCTCGTTCACCGCGTGAAACCAGTATCGTTTTGGCCACAGAGGTTTTGGAGGTATTCTTTCGCAATACATGCCTGTTACAATGTCGACCAGCTTCTAGATTTCTTGTGCAGCAGCTCAGCTGTCGGTAATTAAGAAGTTACATTTAGTTGCTTCATTTGGAATTCCTGTCTTCTTCAAGTGTGAATGGCAATTGTTTCTTTTTTCTCTCGTGCGCTGACTCAATAAAGGTTTGTTGTGAAAACTTGACGCGTCTCAAGAGCCTCAAAAAGCGTCCGCCGGTATGCCTCGTCTGATTCCCGCTGTGTAAAACATGCAAAAACACCTTTAAAAAGACAAGCTAAACCTTCTTGCACACACACTTCTTTTGTCGGCAACTGCGTTCACGGTTCTTATAAAACCTGTAAAACCAGTCATGATCACCTTAGCTCCGCTCACAATTCCTACGGCTCTACTATTCTGGCACATCGCTTGCAGAATGGAATGGCTTCTGGACATCGCGACCATCACTGGCTTACTTTTGATCACTCTTTCTTCGGCATACTGGGGTCTGTGGCACATTCGTCGGCTTTTCTTCAATGGGCTCGTTGATCCGAAGGGAAAATGCGTCCTCATAACGGGTAAGAAAGCTATATAATGCCAAACTTATTTCCTTTCTGTATATTTATACAGAACCTCAAAACAGTGCTGCTTTGTAGAATGTGGAAAATTGTACGATGAAATTCCCGAGCCATCTTCATTTACCTGAAGCACGGGGAGGTGCGAAGCATGGAGTGTATAAGTATTCTTGGCGCCTTGGCGTTTTTGCCCACGGGGATGAAACCACTGGGGCTGAGAGGTATACTGTTTTGATGTAAGTCTCGTTTGTTTGAACCCCGAAGTATTCTGGCGCGAGGCGTTGAAAAACGAATGTCCCATGTGTTCTTTAGGTGCGCGTTTTTGCCCACGGAAATGAAGCGTACCAGTGCGACGCGTTGGAAAGCGAGTGTCCCGGCTCTTTAGCACGGCGACTACATGATACTACGACGACATCAGACGCCGACAGCCCGAGCTCTTAAGAGGCTTTGCCCCTAATAGGCATGCATACCTTAGGCAAGATGTGGGTGCTGCGAAAATTACTAAAATTTGCCTCCTTTTCCAGCTTGCGTTGTCGCCTTAGAGCGCCTTTCAAACCTGCGCAAGGAGTTACTCCTTGCTGCAATTCGATATAAAGATTTTGATTAGATTTAAATACTGAGAGAATAATGTAGAAACCAAGCATGACTGTTGAGAAGAGGAAAGTTTTGTTTCTATGAAGTATTTACTCAATATCTTGCATTCACTGTGTGCACTTTACGTCATCGTGTAGTAAAGGTAATGATAAAATTAGTAGGAGCCGGCTATACGTGGTAAAACAGAACCTTTTTGAATTCAGCTGAATGCATTGTTAACCGAAAGTGCCAGTAGCGACGACATTCTTCTATGCTACACTTTCCACTGCTAATATTCATCAGACTTCATTTTTACCCGGTTTTCATATATTACCGTCCCAATTTTGGCTTGTAAGTATTGCTCACTTTTGATTTCTGTTGCAGTATTGATAAGGTGAAGTAATACTGATGATAGAAAATACCGTTTACTAAAAGTCTTTTTAAACTGATTATGCAGGGCTGATCCCATAAGTTTTTTGTAACCATGCGACCTCATTGACGTAAACAATGTCTCAAAATATTTGCTGCAGTGCTCAAAGGAACCCCCGCCAAACGTGAACCTGTTTGGCGGCAGCATCATGGCTCTTTTAATTTACAACACTGAAAGCAAAGCAACGACTTAATGCCGCTAAGTGTCAGCAAAGGGCAATTTCACAAAACAATACAGGAAACGGTACGTTCCTATGACTGCATCAGATCGTACCCTTGTCGTAATCCTAGATCATCGTGTACACTTCTCCGCGAACGATAAGTCGAAAAGCTAGTCTGGTACTCGTGTGGTTACTTACCCAAGCTTGCATGGTCACATAACCAGTTTTAAATTGAAACTAATAATAGAGAATCACGGCATTTTTTACCATTAGTTTTATTCTGAAAGGGTTGTCTAGCCTGTCCTTTGTTTTAGAAAGCAGTGCTGCATGTATTATTTATATCGCCCTGCGCCGCTTTCAAGGCGTATTAACCATCGACATAAATCTCAGCAACAACACTTCCAATGTACTTGCCTTAGTGTATGCATCGGATTGTCTATCATTGGTCAAAACATATTTAACTCATGGGAAAGCTAGTCCGTTTTTCCAGATCAACAAAACTTGGTAACAAGGACGTGTGGTGTTTCAGTGATTAAGCAATGTAATATGTAACATTGTAACCGAATCCAGTGTGTGTCAACTCATTTGGGAGGTGGTTTCATATACATCAACTCATTGTGGAGTAGATACGTATCAACTCGGGAAGGGGTTTGGGAGGTCATCGATTAGAAGTCAGCTGCATGTGAATTTATAATGACTCGTTGGAATCTAAGCAGGGTAAACCAATTAGTGCGGCTACGTTGTATGCAGTAGAACGAATTAATGCGCCGCATGCGTTCAGGAATCCCAAGAAGCCTTTACTGTGCTTTGTTTGCCTATAGAGTGCAGGCGCACCTGTGCGTTTCGTGCGGGCACATGGCGGAGGAGTAATCATTCTCCACTTAAATGCTGGTACCGATTCCCTCTCAGGTTTAAAACAAGATAACTTCAGCCGTGAAGGCATTGTGCCAATAGACAATCAAGCAATTTCTCACTCTGGGATCGCAGCTATCAACTCTGTGACGGTGAACGATCGAAGCCTGAGTGGAACCTACTGTCTGAAAGATTATTGACTACTGCGTGTACTGTACAGTACTGGAGTTTCGTAGTGCTGACACTTCTTGTAGGCCATTGGAGGTCCTCCTGCGGTCACTTGGCGAATGCTGCTTCTGTTTTATACCACTGCGTCGCTACTGCAGGATGCGACACTGGATTTGGCCATCTGTTGGCTACGCAACTAGCCAGCGAAGGGTTCTTTGTCTACGCTGGTTGCCTGGACGAAAATGGACACGGGGCTTCCCTTCACAAGAAAAGTGACAATATACGTGTACTGCAAATGGATGTGACAAAACAGGAGCAGATTGATCAAGCTCTGGAAACAGTTGAAGCAACATTGGATGGGGGTGGTAAGTGACTTGGCAATATATTAGCACAACTCAAGGGAATGTTGAAACCCAAGTGCATGTACAGCTAGCAGCTTGCCTTCAACAACCTTAAAAGCGAAGCAGCGTTCTTAAAAGAGACACTAAGGGCTGGGTATTGACCTGACAAAGCGAGATTTCGTTGCCTCTCCTGTGGGTTTTTTAGGCATATCCGCTGCTTCTTCTGCTGCTTCCGCAACCCTGGAGCATGCGCGGGTGGATTTTATCGGTCGCGGATTTATCTTACAACAAATAAGGCTGGTCTCCACATGTAGCAACCGAGGGGCCTGAATCGTCCCCTCCCGGGGACCGTCCCAGCCCAAGCATGTATCAAGTTCTCTGCGCTTGGATCTGGTGGCGTCCTTCTCCGGGAGTTTGAAACGGTTAGCGTTTGTTAACAACTGAATGATCGCGCGTTTAGTTACTCTATAAACCTCTGCCCAACTTCCGAGGATGCCTTGTTTGCTGAGAAATAAGCCATCAAAGCTTAAATTTCTCTGCTGTTTACCTGTCGTATTTACGGCACCTTCGAAAACACATCACAAAGGGTGCAAAACAAGATGGGCCTTACTTTAATTGATGACAGCGAAACTCCTCAAACGCTTGTTCTCATTCGCTTGCTCTTCATGGTTAATATTTCAATCAAATCAGAAAAGGCATTTTTAATCCCATCTTGGTATGGCGGCATGCGTGGCCCCCGCCAAGCTTTTCCCCGGATTACTTCCACAGCCAAGCACCTGGAGAAAATGAACACCGAATTCTTCAGAGAAGTTGAGGGCCATCTCATTTCAAGTCGACTGCGCTATAATATCTGGTTTGGCCACCGGCTTTGTTTATTTATATTCGCTAGTAGTAACCAAGTACGGTTGACCTTCGAATTCAACGCATGCAAGGATATATCGACTGTGTTTGAACTCAGTGCGAACATGTCAACGTAAATCAAACTGAAACTCTCTTCCCACGGGCTGAGGTCTCTCATTTTGTAATATATGTTAGCGACATATATACGCTCAATAATAACACCATCGCCATACAATGTTTAAGCTCTAATGTATAAATCATTTACTCTCTAGCAAGCACGCGTAGACTACGTGTTTTGCACATGAAGAAATATGCCATCCCTTCCTAAAGATTGCTATGGAAGCGCCAAGGCTTAACGTTCGTCCAACCTTCGCTTGAAGGGCATCCAATCGATCGTCAAATCTTTAAAGGAGCCATGAAGAGAAAATGCAACTTCGTTTAATTTGAAAGAACTATGATTCAGTATCTCACTCAGTTCCATTAGAGCCACAAAAGATGCTTTTTAACGACAAAAAAGCCAAACGTATTAGAGAACTTTCAAATTTTGCGCCACAGTGACGTGTTATGAGCAAGAATGACGTCATACGGGCCAACAATAAAATATAATTTTCAGTGCGTTAACTGCACGTGAGCATTCAAGGGATGCGGTCAAATGGAACTAGAGGCCCCTTTACAGACGTCCAGTCATGTGTCGTCGCGACAGGTCAGTTAGGCGGCCGCCAATCGCACAAACAAGGTTCCGTGACGTCATAGAAAAGTTGCGGGAAATTGGCTAGGGGGTCGCGACTGCTTCACACGTTTTCTTGAATATCTCCGTTATTTGTTCGAAGATTGCGATGGCATTGGTATCATTGTTATCGGGACTAAGCAGTCTTTCTAATAAACCCAACTTGTATTTTGTCTTCATGGCTCCTTTAAAGACGCAAATCACAAAGAACGCATTCACGGAACTATTTTTTGTGTACTAACTGAACACATCTACGAACGATCTAAATGTACATTGATACATGGTTTATCAGATAGAGGTATACCATTTTACTCCTTCTTCATGATTAATGCGTGTACTGTGTTATCTAGAGGCGTTATTATTCGCCATTTTTTAATTAACCGTTTCGACACAAGCTAAGCCCGGTTTCGCGAAAGCGTTGTATGCACAGAGATATTGTCACGAAGCCAAGAACGACGCAGTTGTCCTGAAGAAGAAACAAGTTTATTTGGAGCGAACTTGTGCTCCCCTAACAACTCAAAAGAATCCAGAGGCGGCGAAGCAGCGGTCAACAAAGTGACTTCCGTCGGCGAGCGTCGCAGAATCGAATGCCCCGGCGTCTGCTCTGCAGGCTTTTCATCTTTCGGCGCGCGTGGTTCTCGAACCGTCGATTCGCATCGAGAACATTGTAGATCGAAGATTATTCCAGGCTGTTAACGTTAGATTGGAATGCTCTCCCTATCAGAACAGATAACACATGCGGCAAAGAAAGAAAGAATGGAACACGCGCTTCCCTTGGCACAGAGATAACACAGACCGGCGCAGCCGGGCGGTAAAAGCAAAACACAAATAAACAAACCCAATGCATGGTTCGCGGCATTACCCCCCCTCTAAGAGTGCATCGACCCGATGCTAACATAGGCGACAGTCCGAGCAAATAAAAATTAAATTTCGTCATCGTCCGTAGAAAGGTTTTAAGCGAACCACGTGGACGACTTCGGGCCGCGTGTGTCGTCGTGATGTGCCGGAGTCACCATCGGGGATCACTTCGTAGGTGAGTTGGCCAACACGTCGTAGAATCTTGTAGGGTCCGAAATACCGTCGCAGAAGTTTCTCACTCAGTCCGCGTCGTCGGATGGGAGTCCAAACCCACACACGATCCCCTGGGTGGTACTCGGCGGCTCGGTGTCGGAGGTTGTAGCGGCCGGCATCCACCAGCTGCTGGTCCCTTATACGAACTCGAGCGAGCTGGCGGGCCTCCTCCGCACGCTGAAGGCATCCTTGGACGTCGGCGTTCAGGTCGTCGTCTTCTACGTGCGGCAGCATGGCGTCAAGCATTGTAGTCGGCCGTCTTCCGTAGACGAGCTCGAACGGTGTCATCTGCGTGGTTTCTTGGATAGCCGTGTTGTACGCAAACGTGACATACGGGAGCACTTCGTCCCAAGTCTTATGTTCAACGTCGACGTACATGGACAGCATATCCGCAATCGTCTTGTTCAAACGTTCCGTTAGTCCGTTCGTTTGTGGGTGGTACGCCGTCGTTCTTCGGTGATCCGTGTTGCTGTAGCGTAAGATTCCTTGCATGAGCTCCGCAGTAAAGGCCGTTCCGCGGTCCGTGATGAGGACTTCAGGGGCTCCATGTCGCAGCACAACTTGTCTTATGAAAAACTTGGCGACTTCTTGTGCAGTCCCCCTCGGAAGAGCGGCGGTCTCCGCGTAGCGTGTCATGTAGTCTGTTGCTACGACAATCCACTTGTTCTCCGATCGTGACGTAGGGAACGGGCCCAGAAGGTCCATTCCAATCTGTTGGAAGGGCCTTGATGGGACGGCGATCGGCTGCAGAAGTCCGGCAGGTCTCGTCGGTGGCGTTTTTCGTCGCTGACAGTCACGGCAGCTCCGGACGTAGTGGGTGACGTCAGATGTAAGGCGGGGCCAGTAGTACTTCGCCTTGATTTTTCCAATTGTGCGGGCTGTGCCGAGATATCCGGAAGACGGGTCGTCGTGGCACGCTTCCAAAATTTCGTCACGAAGGTCTGCGGGGATGACAAGAAGGTAATTCGTTCTCGTTCCGGGGCTGAAATTCTTCTTCACGAGGACGGAGTTTCTCAGGCTGAATGCTGGTAAGCTGCGTTTGAAGGTCCTAGGTACGGCGACGTTGCGTCCCTCGAGGTAGTCGATTATGACGCGTAAGTCAGGGTCGGCACGCTGCTGGGCGGCTAGGTCGGTCTCCGTCACGATTCCGAAGAACGCGCTGTCTTCATCAAAGTCTTGTGCTGGTGGGTCGACGGGGGCGCGGGACAGGCAGTCGGCGTCGGAGTGTTTCCTGCCGGATTTATAAACGACTGTAACGTCGAACTCCTGCAGGCGCAAGCTCCACCGCCCAAGACGGCCAGAGGGGTCCTTCAAATTGGCGAGCCAACACAGCGCGTGGTGGTCTGTCACAACCTTGAATGGTCTTCCATACACGTATGGGCGAAATTTTGAAATCGCCCATATAATTGCCAGGCACTCTTTTTCAGAGGCAGAGTAGTTTTTCTCCTCCTTCGACAGACCACGGCTGGCATAGGCGATTACCTTTTCGCACCCGCTTTGTTTTTGGACGAGGACGGCACCCAAGCCTATATCACTGGCGTCCGTGTGTATTTCCGTTTCGGCGTTTTCGTCGAAATGAGCGAGCACGGGCGGGCTTTGCAGGCGTTTTTGCAGCTCGCAGAATGCTTTTTCTTGGTCATTGTCCCAGCTGAAAGGAGTGCTATCTTTCGTCAAGCGCGTGAGCGGCTCTGCAATGCGTGCGAAGTTTGCGGCGAAGCGCCGGTAGTATGCGCACAGTCCGAGAAATCTTCGAACGCCCTTCTTGTCTTTCGGCCTTGGGAAGTTCGCAACGGCTGAAGTTTTTGCTGGGTCAGGTAGGACTCCCGCGGCGTTGACGACGTGGCCCAAGAACTTGAGTTCCTCGTACGCGAAACGGCACTTTTCAGGCTTTAGCGTTAACCCCGACGTACGAATGGCCTCGAGTACAGACTCCAACCTTGCGAGGTGTTCGCCGAAAGTCCGGGCGAATACGACAACGTCGTCGAGGTATACGAGGCAGGTGTGCCACTTCAGGCCAACTAGCACCGTGTCCATGACTCGTTGAAACGTTGCTGGCGCCGTGCACAGCCCGAAAGGCATCACCTTGAACTCGTATAGGCCATCCGGGGTTATAAATTCAGTCTTCTCTCGGTCTCTCTCGTCCACTTCAATTTGCCAGTAGCCGGTCTTAAAATCCATCGATGAGAAGTACTTCGCATGGCAGAGGTGGTCGAGGGCGTCGTCGATTCGTGGCAGGGGGTATACGTCCTTTTTGGTGATTTTGTTCAGTCGCCGGTAGTCAACACAGAACCTTAATGTGCCGTCTTTTTTCTTCACGAGTACGACCGGCGCAGCCCACGGACTTTTCGATGGCTGTATTATGTCGTCGCTGAGCATGTCGTCGACTTGAGTCCGGATGGCGTCCCGCTCGTGTGAAGAGACGCGGTACGGTGACTGTCGGGTCGGGCTCCATCTTCGGTTATAATTCGGTGCTTCGCTAGGGGTGTCTGACGTAATTTTGAGTTTGCCGAAAAACACTCGCTGTAGCGAATGAGCAAATCCAGCAATCTGTCCCGATTTTCTTGCGGCAGCGCCGGGTTCACGTCGAAAGGTTGCGGCGGCTTGGAAGCATCTGCGCGTGCGCATTCAAAGTTAGCGACCGCGATCACTTGACTTGCTTCTTGCGTTTCTTCGAGAAACGCAATACAGCGCCCTTGTTGAGATGCTGGTACTCCTCGGTGAAATTGGTGACCAAAACATGGGATTTGCATTGCTTAAAGCGCGCAATGCCTCTTGCGACAGACACACCGCGGTTGAGAAGCAACCTTTGGTCACCCTCTACGATAGCGTCGATGTCAGGAGCAGCATCCTCACAGTAGACGGCGACCATCAAGCTTGCGCGGAGTGGCAGGGGGACGTGATCGTCGGCGATCCTGACAGCAGCACGGTGATCGGGGTTCGATTCCGGCGTCATGGAGTGATCGGAGGAAAAAGTTATCGACTTCGTCTGCAGATCGATTATTGCGCCGTTGTCCGTCAAAAAGTCCATTCCGAGAATTACGCGTCGCGGGAACAGTTAGGCAAAATGACGAACGCCGCTGGGTACGTCGTGCCGTCTATGGTGACGCGCGATGTGCACGTTCCACTTGGCGTCACGAGGTGGCCTCTGCTGTGCGTATATGTGGACCGTCCCATCTTGTCAGTAACTTTCTTCAGCTTAGACGCGAATGACCCGCTCATTACCGAGTAGTCGGCTCCCGTGTCGATGAGGGCGACTACGTCAAAGCCGTCGATGGACAAACTGGACGTCGGACGCCGCCTTCCTCGAGTTCCGGGTGCGTCGGGGGTCGCGTCTCGGCTTGTGCGTGTTGACGGTCGGGCACTGTGCGTCGTTGTTGTCTTCTCAGCGGCAGCCTCGGTCATGTCGGGTACGCGTCGCGCCGTGTAGCTGTCGTCGTGTCGGGAGTGTCGTCAGGGTTAGTCGGGTCGGTCGGGATGAGGGCATGTCGTGAATCGGTGTCTTCGGCCGCGTCTTGCGTCGTTGGAGGGTTTCCAGTTTTTCGCCGTAGAGCAACTTCACCTCCAGAAGTTGCTTCCTTTAGTTTCCCCCGCGTGGGCTGGGGGACCTTCCACGTGAGAACTTAGCATTGCTACGGCGGTTCGGCGACTGGTATGGGTAGGGTGACGGCGAACGGTTGAAACGGGCTGGTCGACGGCTGGTGTTGGACAGGTACTCTTCGATCTCCGATGGGCGCTGGCCAGTTCGGGGGCGGGGTGCGTCGACGGAGAACCCTCGCAAACCGAGCCTCCTGTAGGGGCAGCGACGGTAGACGTGGTCGGCCTCTCCGCAGTGGTAGCACAGCGGACGATTCTCGGACGTTCGCCACACGTCGGTCTTCCTTGGGGCTGGGGGTTGCGCCGCAGGTGGTCGGGCCGGCGAGAGGGGACGACGGTACGGAGCCTCGTGACGATAGGGTGCAGGTGGGCGAGGGCGATGTACAGCAGCCGCGTAGGTCATGGCTTGCGGCTCGCGAGGTGCTACTGGCGTCGTTGAAGTTCCCAGCGCTTGCTGCACTTCTTCTCTAATGACGTCGGTAAGAGAAGCGACTTGTGGTTGCGGCGGCGTCGGGAGCAGTTTCCGCAGCTCCTCCCTGACTATTTCGCGGATAGTCTCCCGTAGGCTATCTTCGGGAATGCGCACGTTGTCGACGCAGTTCGCATTGGCCATGCCAACATAGTTCCGGTCGTACTGCTTAGCACGCATTTCGAGTGCTTTCTCGTTGGTGCTGGCTTCGGTCACGAATTCGGCGACTGTCTTTGGCGGATTTCGGACAAGTCCAGCAAACGGTTCCTCCTTCACACCACGCATCAAGAAGCGTAACTTATTTTCTTCCGTCATTTCGGGGTCCGCGCGGCGAAATAGTTGCTTCATCTCCTCAACGAAGATCACGACCCCTTCGTTGGGGTGTTGTGTCCGAGTTTCAAGCAAAAGCGCAGCTCGCTCTTTTCTCACAACGGTAGTGAATGTCTTAAGGAACTCCCTTTTGAAGTGAGTCCAGTCGGTCAAAGAACTCTCATGGTTCTCGAACCAAGTTCGAGCAGCATCTTCTAAGTAAAAGAAGACATGCCGGAAAGTTTCTTCGTCGTGCCGCGAACCATGCATTGCCGCGAACCATGCATTGGGTTTGTTTATTTGTATTTGCTTTTACCGCCCGGCTGCGCCGGTCTGTGTTATCTCTGTGCCAAGGGAAGCGCGTGTTCCATTCTTTCTTTCTTTGCCGCATGTGTTATCTGTTCTGATAGGGAGAGCATTCCGATCTAACGTGAACAGCCTGGAATAATCTTCTTGGATCTACAATGTTCTCAATGTGAATCGACGGTTCGAGAACCACGCGCGCCGAAAGATAAAAAGCCTGCAGAGCAGACGCCGGGGCATTCGATTCTGCGACGCTCGCCGACGCAAGTCACTTTGTTGACCGCTGCTTCGCCGCCTCTGGATTCTTTTGAGTTGTTAGGGGAGCACAAGTTCGCTCCAAATAAACTTGTTTCTTCTTCAGGACAACTGCGTCGTCCTTGGCTTCGTGACCTCTGGTGGAGGTGCTGGGTACTCACCCTTTATGCTCTCTACGACATCTGGAAGCCGCCAAGCCAGCCCAACCAGAGAAAGCCGCCGACTGCAAGGACTGCTACCCGAGTTCGGTTTGATGCCAGAAGGCCCCAAGAAATGGAACACGCGCTTCCCTTGGCACAGAGATAACACAGACCGGCGCAGCCGGGCGGTAAAAGCAAAACACAAATAAACAAACCCAATGCATGGTTCGCGGCAATATTATCAGAGCTTTTCAGTCGGCCTACCCACGCCAAGCAGCGCCAAGCACACATCCAGCGAGATAATGGGGTGATTGAATGAGACCCTTACCCTGGTAAGGCTTTTTAAATTAATAAACCTGGTGTTCATGTTTGTACTTGTCGACATTGCGGTACAAAAATATATTCAGCACATTTCAGGCAACACGGCAATACCTAATTATCATTTACATATTTCTTTGAATCAATAATACACGTGCATGATTTTTATTGATTGCAGGGTTTAACGCGCCGACCAGCGCAGATGATGAGGCGCGCCGTAGTGGAGGGGTCCGGATTAATTTTGGCCACCTGGGGATCTTTAACGTCGCCGAAATCTCGTACACACGGGCGTTTTTGCTTTTCGCCCCCATGAGAAAAGCGGCCGCCGCGGCCGGGAATCGAACGGGCGACCTCGTACTCAGCAGCGCAACGCCTTAGCCACTCAGCCACCGCGGTGGGTACGTGATTTTTGCGATTGTAAATAATAATGCCGCGTAAAAAACAGACAGTCACGTGACGCACTCCACTGTCCCCACACGTGGCAGTGTTCCAAGTTCAGAAGTAACAAAAGGTTCTAGAAGATGCCGCCAACGGTGGAACACGGCAAAAAGGAATCACTGGAAACGGGAATCGATCTGTCGACTTTGAGCAGTTTTATGAAGCTTAGCCTTACGATTAGGGAATGCCAGGTGACCTGGCTGTTGGCAACAGCATTCGCGACGTTACGTCAGTGTGGCCGGGCTATTTTTTAGAAGGGCCGGGAATCTGCTTGCGCCGCTACAAATGTCGTCGAAAGACGATAGTACTCTGCCGTTTGCGCCCCGTGACTGCCTGTCGTGTCTTATGCGCCAACCTCTAACGCTCTTCTCCTTCTGTCTCCATCCGCCCATTGGAGGTTAGCGGAATTCCAGTTTGCCACTTTCGCACTGCTGCGCCATTTGTTGTGACTTGGTGGACTCAGCGCTTGGGCCACGAACGTGAGCCTTAGAAGCCAGCCCTATTTGGATACCGCGATTTAAACCTTGTTGTTCACGAGTTCTTTTATTTGCTCTGGCAACAAGCCAGCGCAGATCCCCTTTTAATAAAAGAGCATTGCAAGCCCAAGCCATGTATTGACGTTCTTCCTGGAATAATCCTGATATTACCTTTCGCTGAAAATGTCTCAAATATGGATCATCTTTGAAGATTTACTATATTGCAAAAGTTTTGCCTCTATAAACATCTTATTGAAGAATTCATTTTGCCTTTTGGCCGGGCGGCTGAATCGAGGCGTATACATACATCATCATCATCATCATCATCACCAGCCTATCTACGCCAACTGCAGGGCAAAGGCCTCTCCCATTATTCTCCAATTACCTCGGTCCTGTGCCAACTGTGACCAATTTATCCCCGCAAACTTCTTGATCTCATCTGCCCATCTAACTTTCAGCCGCCCCCTGCAACGCTTGCCTTCTCTAGGGATCCACTCTGTTACCCTTAATGACCAGCGGTTATCTTGCCTTCGCATTACATGCCCTGCCCACGTCCATTTCTTCTTCTTAATTTCTACTAATATGTCTTTAACACCAGTTTGCTCCCGGACCCACTCCGCTCTCTTATTGTCCCTTAATGTTACACCTATCATTTTCCGCTCCATTGCCCGCTGAGTCGTTCTCAATTTAAGTTGAACCCTCTTAGTGAGCCTCCAAGTTTCTGCCCCGTAGGTGAACACCGGTAAGATGCAGCTGTCATACACTTTCTTCTTCAGCGACAATGGTAGGTTGCTATTCCTTATCTGAGAATGCCTGCCATATGCACCCCACCCCATTCTCATCCTTCTAATTATCTCTGCCTCATGGTTGGTATCTGGGGTCACAACTTGGCCTAAGTAGATATATTCGCTTGCCACTTCCACTGCCTCGCCACCTATCTCAAACTGCTGTGCTCTCCCGAGGTTATTGATCATTACTTTAGTTTTCTCCATATTAATTTTCAGGCCCACGGTTCTACTCTGTTCACCCAGTGCGGAAAGCATGCTTTGCAATTCGTCCCCCGAGTTACTTAGCAAGGCAACGTCATCAGCAAATCTGAGGTTACTGAGGTATTCTCCATTAACCCTTACTCCCACCTGTTCCCAATCCAACGTTCTGAATACTTCTTGTAAGCATGCTGTGAATAACATTGGAGAGATTGTGTCTCCTTGTCTGACACCCTTCCTTATAGGTATTTTACTGCTCTCCCTATGAAGAATACATACATACATACATACATACATACATACATACATACATACATACATACATACATACATACATACATACATACATACATACATACATACACACTTACATACATACATACATACATACATACATACTTACATACATACATACATACATACATACATACGTACATACATACATATACATACATACATACATACATACATACATACATACATACAGACATAGTAAGAGAGCGACAGACCAAAATATTCACGTTTGTGTAACCAAAAAAAGACTATCATCTTATAATGTAACAGACGTTTACCCTTTCTATGTTTTCACTTGGTAAGTGACTGGAGACTGCACTTTTGTTTCTTCGGCTTCGCTATGACCCCAGCTTCAAAACGTGGAGAGGCTCCTAATTTTCTCTAATCCTTTCCTTATGAATTTTCCGAATGCAGAACTCTGGGCAGTGGTGTCCAATGCCGGAGTGCCCACCCTGGGCTACGCCGAGTGGCAGCCTATGAGCAGAGTGCGGACAGTATTCGACGTCAACACCTTCGGGTCCCTTGAAGTCGCCACGGCTTTCTTGCCGCTCCTGAAGAAGGCAAAAGGAAGACTTGTCTTCGTCACCTCTTGGCTAGGTCTGTATTTGGTTTTCACTAAATAACACACTGAGAATATGTACTTTTTGTCTGACGTAATAACGTATCAGTGACTCCAAGAAAAGATCAATTTTGACGCTGTGTGCTTCCATAACACAAACTCGTCTATTAAACTTCATTGAAGTTCGAACCCCTTCTGTTATTACTCAGCACGGGGATTTGTCTTAGGCGCACTCATTGTAGCCGTCACTTCTTTGATTCATTGTATGATTAAAAAAGAAATTTAACGGAATGCTATTAAGAGCTCGTGCGTCGAAAGTTTATTTTTGCCCTCGATAAGCCCAGGAGAATATGACCGCAGCGACCAAAAATTTTAATTGATGTACGTATCGCCGAAGTAAGACTTCCTACTTCCTAAACCGAAAGCTGTACAACTCGATGAACAAACTCAGAAAATGCGTCGTTCCTCGCAGCCCCCGTCTAACCTCCACGCGCGGCCAATGTCAAGATAGCGGCTTGTGCGGTTGCGGTGTGAAAGAGTGTAATCTAACGCTTATTCCAAGGGTACTGATGCAGAGGGACCCGCCGCGATGGCTCAGTGGCTAAGGCGTGGCGCTGCTGAGCACGAGGTCGCGGGTTCGATTCCCGGCCGCGGTGCCCGCTTTTCTGATGGACACGCAGGCAAAAACGCCCGTGCGTACGAGATTTCGGCGCACGTAAAGATCACCAGGTGGTCAAAATTAATCCGGAGCCCTTAACTACGGCGTGCCTCATCGCTTGCGTTGCGTCGGTGCGTTAAACCCTACAATCAATCAATCAATCAATCAATCAATCATCAATCATCAATCAATCAATCAAGATGCAGAGGGCAGCACTATGGGTACAGGGGGCAGCACTATGGGTACATATCAGCAGAAAACGTTACAACGAGCCGGCGTCGGCATTCAGTTGAGTAACAAATGTTCTTGAGTTCTGGTTGTCTTATGCCATATGCGCGTCAAATTTGTACCAGGCTTCTATAATGAAGAGGTGTTAAATTGATCAAACCTTAAGGCTCGGCACCAAACAAACAGCTCTGTTGAAACTCGGGGGCTCAACTAAACAGGTTTTTCGATTCGATCCTAAAATATAGTATTTCACAATTTTTCAGCATTTCCGCATGTTATGGCGTCGGCATGCAGTTGAGTCGCAAACATTCTTGAGTTCTGATTGCCTTATGCCTATATGCGCGTCAAATTTGTACCGGGCTTCTATATTGAAGGGGTGTTAAATAATCAAACCTTAAGGCTCCAGCACAAAACAAATAGCTCCGTGAAACTCGGGGGCTGAACGCGTATAGAACACTGGCGAAAACACCACTTCGTTCACAAAACCGTAGACATTTCGACCTCCATCATTTCCTCGCATCCATGAAAGGGAAGACTCCTATTGAGGTCCCAGTGCTTCTATTCATAATGTTTTTACCAAAGCAAGTGTTTGTAGAATAGTTTCAGTGGAGTAGCTAGACGAGATAATTTTACAATTGTAAACATCCCCTATTTCTTCATGTGGGCTGTCACAAAATTGTGCGCCTGTGCTCCGGTTATTTTATCAATTAAATACCGACGTTTTCTGGCAAAATACATAAATGTAATACAAGTATTATCAAAAGTCAAAGCCAGATAGTTTATTTCAGAATTGTGGGCGGAAGTTGCAGCCTCAGTAACAATGGCCTCATATCAGAATGTGACGATAAAAAACCCCACTATGAGGAACTTCACCACAAACTTTTACTTAAGTGAACTTGACCAAAAACTTGGCAACTTTTAGTTTTTTTGCACTCGGAAAGCTTCTAAAATAAAAAGAACCCCGTAAAACTGCGTTGATGTATAATCTAACTGCAGCCGGTTACGTTTCAACAATTTAAGTCATTCACCACTTCATCGTGTCACAACTGTGCCGGCTTAGAGCTTCTGGCCATAGTGGTTGCTTTTCGTTATGGAGGCTAAAAGCAAAAAAAACCCATGTGTTTCAATATTTCGGCGAAAGGTAAAAGGTCCCCACGTGGAGTAAAACTAATCAGGTGCCTCATATCCCCGGAGTAGCTTCGGCACGTTGAACCCCACAATCATTCAAATACCTTTTAATCCTCCGCAGAGGCAGTAGGAATTCCCCGATAAGCTGGTAAGGCCAGCTACCCTGGACGCGCTACTACATTATTCAAACGCGAAATGCATGAGAAGTTGAGGTTTCGAAACATCTTGGTTGTTGACACTGAGAAAAAACTTGCTTTCGGTACAGTAAAGCCTCGAAAAGTGGTGACCTCGAGCCCAGAAAACTGCTGCCTCTGTAATTGGGAGTGTAGCAGACGATGACCGCCCAAGTTCTCGTTTTAGACGCCTTCAAGACGCGTTCTATAGTGTGGGCCTCGGAATAAAAACACTAATAGGACACCTCCCGTCTAAGCAGCGCCAAGGAAATGCGAAGAAATGTGCACGAAAGCAGGGAAGGGAGTGGAGGAAGTTGCAGCAGCTCTCGTAGCCCTCGCTCACTGCCCGGACGAAAGATGCCTGATAGTGAATGCAGCGATACTGGCAATGTAAACATACTTTAAGCAAAACGACTGTTATCACACACTCCGCTACACTAAAACGGGTGAACACGTTTGAACTCTAAAACAGTTGCTTGGGTGTCAACGAAAATTCCTTTTGGCTGTATTTTGCACATATTCCAACCCACTAAAAACACGTTGTAACCGAAACCCTTTCAGAAAAAAATTCTTTAGGGTGCACAGTTAATCCAATATTGACGTGCGATCCCGGAATAAGTTGTTCCCTTGAGTAGGGTCTTGCAAGTAAAAGTACGTACAGAAGCTGAATGCTTGGCGAGTTGGCACAACAAGTGATATTGTAGCGTTGTTGCAACAATGCCATGAACGCTTGCACCTTTAGCTTTGTGCCAGGACGCACTTTAGAGCTACCACCAGCACAGAGCCGCACTCCGGAATTTCCCCGACTGGAGCAACGATGATACCCACTTTCTAGTTCGATTTTGTTGAGATTTTCTTCAAAGTGGACATTGAATGTGTTAATTCTTGAAACGAAAAGAAAGCATGCTAATAGTTGCAATTGATGTCAGGTGAGGACTTTGGAGCACACAAAAATACATAGACTGAGAAAAAGAGAGTATATTTTGAGCTAGTTAGCTATTTGAAGGGCATAGGCTATTGCATGCTTTAGTGTTTGGGCCACCTAATTCCAGCACTGTAAGTATTGTCAACTGCGCTGCGAAGGCAGTTCAGATTCTGGAATGGTTCAGTGAAGTGTTACAGGCTTCTTTCAATCAACTGCGGCAGGCCCATGCTACTGGACGCTTTTTTCTGCACCCACATATGCCGAAGTGTAAATCGCGTATTGCGCTGTCAAAAACCGAAACAATGACTGCAGTACTTGCATAAACTGTCGCAAAAGACAGCGAAATATTACAAAAAACTATCTGTCAAGCTCTCGGTACACACATAGTAATATTACTATTGATGACAACTTGGCTGCTAAAAATATTTCTCGTCATGTCTTCGAACTTATCTCCTTTCCTTTTCTGGCAGCTCGTTTCACTCTCCCTGAGACTGTGATCTACTGCATGTCCAAGTCAGCCAGCAATTCTCTCGCCGACGGACTTCGGCGTCAGTACTACAACACAGGTGTCCACGTGATCACTGTGGAACCTGGAGGCTACAGGTGTGTAAATTGTTCGCCTAGTTCTGAAAGAGCGTGCCAGATATACGGAAAGGACATGCGTCGTGAAAGCGCCAGAATTTGTCGATATTAGCCAGATATTATACAGTGGAACCTCAATAATACGACTTCCAAGGGACCGCGACAAAGCGTAGTATAACCGGGGTGTCGTACGACCGGGGTGCAGTTAAATTCCGGCCTAGTAGATAGCCTCAAGCGACTGGTGGGCTAACAACTTACGCAAACTACTATATTTAACGCGCTCTCCCATGACTTGCAAACCTCTAGCTGAAATACCAAGTTTTTAAAAAAGGAACGCCTATGTTGTGCCCCCCTCCCATCACTGGCGTATAGCTAGTCCGCCAGCCCCGCGACTTGCCCGTGAGAGATAAGGCCGACGTGGTCGTGGTCCAGACTATTGAGAGGAGAAAAGGCGAGTGTGAAACTGCGAAGGCCACGCGAAACGAACGATAGCACAAGGCGCAGATGAAAAAAGCGACATTCGTCGCTATTGGGTCAAAATGCACAATACATAGCTGTGTTCTTTCCCACAAGACCCAGCCACGCGAAACAGATAAGAAGATTCTAACTTCGCGAGTAAACGCTGTTGCGGCGAAAATTATAGCGCGGTCTTAAAACAGTTGCTACAGTGACTTGCTGCGGCGGCCAGCGAGTGACCGAAATGGCGGTGTCAACTGGTACGTGTCTCCACCCTTGCAGTGGACGAGCGTGAATTGACACAGAGAGCATCGTGAAACAAAGAAACTTGGATCAGATAGGGCGGAGAAAGCGGCTGTTCGTTCATCGCCGTGGGCTTGTGTAGTATGGGTTTTCGCGTTCGTCGGCGCTTCGACGGAAGCTTCAAATTCACGTTCCGCTGGTCACCTGAACTTCGACATCTCGCGGTTGGCGCGTTGGCGTTCTGTTACCGAGTGGGGTCGTCGCAGGTTAACTCCCGCTCACGAGTACCCGTCTGCTTGCTTTCATCTGTTCAGCAAGTGGTCTGGCACGCCTGCAGGCCTTTGCACATCAAGCAGCGTCCAAACGGGGGTTCATAATAAAGGTCAAAACAAGGCGCGAGGCGATGTGAAACATGGAAAAATGACGGTTTACCCAGCCCGGGAGCCGTCGTATAAAGCGGGCCGCCTGCTCCCGAGCGCAACATCATCGGGGTTCTTAATTAATCCTTGCAATGGGGAGTTTGCCGGGACCGCGGTGATCCGTCGTAAGAACCTGGGTCGTCGTAAATCCGGGGGACTTATTATCGGGGTTTCACTGTATCCGCACGAATGAAGCGAGGGCACGAGTAGATAGCTCGGGGTGACGTAACGGGGAGCAGCCTCAGGAAGTGAAAGTCGCTTTCCTGCTTTTTAAGCAAAAATATAGTCTAGAAAGGCTTGCATCCCAGAGGTGATTTTGTCGTGAAACAGCGTGTGGTGGTCATTAACAACAAACATGTCATAATTACAACCCGTGTCTGCCTATACCTTGTGTAGAGAGCATTCACAGGTACAAAAACAACGATTTCTTCAAAATATATATTGAATTTGTTTGAAGAACGTAGAATAAAACCCGCGCTCATAAATGACGTGGCAGAGGCAAAAGACAAAATACCACCGAAAATGAAGGAAAAAACCACAGTCTATGTCGCTTGGGAGGCTTCCGCCGGGGTGGCTCAGTGTTTGAGGCGTTGTGCTGCTCAGCCCAACGATCCAACGATATGGCTGCTATGGCTTGATACCCGATATGGCTTGATACCCAACGAGGTGGCTGCTTTTATGATGGCGGCGAAAAGCGAAAACACCCCTGTGTCCAAATTTGGGAGCACGGTGAAGATCCTCTGGTGGTCAAAATTACTCCTTAATCCTGGACTACCACGGGCCTTAGAATGCAGGTCTAACTTCAGCACACTAAATACCACAATCAATCAATCAATCAATCAATCAATCAATCAATCAATCAATCAATCAATCAATCAATCATCAATCAATCAATCAATCAATCAATCAATCAATCAATCAATCAATCAATCAATCAATCAATCAATCAATCAATCACTTGGGTGTCTAAAGACTCCAAAAACCAAACATGAGCTCTTGATTGGCTCCAGTCACTGCTTCCGGCTGATTTACTCCGCCGAGATCCCGTCAGCTAATCCAAGTCACCCATAAAGAAAAGGGGACAAATACAGTAAAAAATGTCATTGTTAGACCCTTATAACATACTTTAAATATGGTGTTCTGGAACAAATTTTTATTCACCTGCGTACTTGGAAAGAAGATACGGTGTCCCAGGCACTGAGGCGTTCTAACCGGGGATTCCGCGAAGGCTCCCTGGGTAATGTTGAGGTATCACACACAGAGGCCCTACTCTCGTCATACAAAAGCTTTGCTACAGCAAGGTTGACTTGATCATAAGTGCGGCGAAGGGCAAAGGTTCAACCGCGAAAGCTTCCAAAATATCTCCTCGTGTTAAAAGCACACTACAAGCGTACAAAAACATATGCCTTGTTTCACATCAATTAAAAATTAAGTTTTCGAGCAATATTTCTCTATTCCGCGCTTTGTAACTTTCTGGAAACACGAATGGCAATTGGATTCCGTTCTGCATGATTTCCTTCAGAGGGTGGTGTTACTTGCCAGTTTAATGCACGTCAATACATCGAATTTATGTAACTCATCGTAAGTTTTAATGGCTGAGTTCTAAGAAAGCCCCATATTTCTAAAGTATCGGCTATTTTCAAGAGATAAAAATGCCTTCTTGATTAGTCTTTTCCATCTTGACAGCACGTTGACTTTACATTGCTTTCAATTGGTTCTTTTTCCGTTAATTTCACAACTATGTACCTTCCTAACGACGAGAGCACTATTTAAAAAAACACGTGGCTTATCTTTCTACGTTACGACATTTTGCTGCTGAATGAACCCAGATAGAACGATCATTACACTGTGACGGAAATATAGGGCGACTGTGCTAATCGACGAGGCGTATTTGTTGTGTGCATATCCCGGTTGTATCTTCTTCCCCTGTGTCATATAAAAAGAGCCACAAAAAATTGTTCCATCCATAATGTCACCTTTTTTTCTGGTACAGGACCGCAATGACTGATCACAAGCGTATGGAGGAGACCTTCGACCGTGATACGGCATTGCTGCCGAAAAGGGCTCGAATGAAGCTCGAAGAGAGTGCTACAGAAGACATGAAGCGTGGCGTAGACGTGCTTCACTCGACGATCATTAGGGAGGACATCCAGGAAGTTGTTGATGCTCTAAAATCGGCAGTTACGGAACGGCTACCAAGAACCACCTACAAGCCGGGGGGTTTCCTTGACGGCCTGTTACGGTCGTTTAACAACACTGCACCTGTGGAGCTGGTAGACGGAGTCATCGACTTCGCGCGCAGGATAGCCATCCGACTGAAGAAAAAATAGTCGTACCCTACTTTTGAGTTGGTTTCAATGAAAAGTTTAAGGATACCTGAATAAAGGAAACCTGAAGGATCCCGAAGGCGAAGGAATTATGGCGCAAATGAACGCCTCAGAGGATTTACTTCTGCATCGCATTATCGAAGGTTGTTGTTCTTGTTAAGCAACGGGAGGACCTAGCCTTGCAAAGTGTGCCGGCAATTGCTTCTCGCGATAAGCTCTTTCTTACACTATGCCGTCCTGCAAGGTTTCGTCGTGTGGCCGATGGAGACAATTTCATTCGGTATGCGCTCCCGTTTTACGCTTTTAAATGGCTTCGATCTATCTCCTACGTGCTGCGCCACTGTTCGTTCTTGCGGTCATGTATTTGTACAGTTGGCGTCCATACTGAATTTCCTTGCGGGTGTGTTCGCTCACTTGGCTGTGTGTTTTTTCTCTCTCATAATTCATGTGCGTTGTCTCGGCGTGGACGCCAACTTACACTACTGCCCATTATATTAACGGGCTATTGAGCACCACCCGCATGCAATGGTTGAAAATCCTGCGGTTGATGAGCCCTTTTTTGTCCCAGATTGGGATGCTAGGAGCCAACGCCGGGCGCCGGCTTTCCTGTTCAGTGGGCCATTTAATTATTTCGCGACAAAACCGAATGTCGCTGGCGCCTTCGTTACTTTGTCGTTTTTAACTGGGTTTATCAATTCTTTTCGAAAAATTTATTCTTTCCTCCAAGTTACCAATTTATTTGTACAGCGAGGTCGCGGGTTCGATTCCCGGCCACCGTGGCCGCTTTTCTGATGGGGGCGAAAAGCAAAAACGCCCATGTGTACAAAATTTCGACGCACGGTTAAGATATCCCAGGTGGTCAAAATTAATCCGGAGCCCTCCACTACGCCGCGCCTCATCGCCTATGTTGCGTCGCCGGCATTAAACCCTTCAATCAATCAATCAATCAATCAATCAATCAATCAATCAATCAATCAATCAATCAATCAATCAATCAATCAATCAATCAATCCAATCAATATTTGTACGGCGATGACTTCAACCGCCTTGCTAGGGCGGCCAAACTTCAGCGGTATGACCAGGGTGAGACCAGCAGAAATTTACTGTGCACATGAATGGCTTCTACACCTAAAATGTACAACGTTTTTGCTCCAAAGTACAACAAGCACAGTTGAGCAATATCTGCATCACATCTATAGTTTACGAGCGTACGAAAATATAGCACGTGGGCCGATATTTAACTTATAACGTAATAGAAGCTAGTATTTCGGAAGCAAACTGAAGTTTTATTGTGCCACTGATGGTTGAGAAGATCGAAACTTGGAGCCGCGATCAGAAGCTTTGAAAATTACCCAGTTTGTTGCTCCATTTACATAAGGCTGCGCCGTTTTCTTTATTTTATGTCATATTTATTGCAAGGCGTGTTCTTGTAGAACTCACTACTGCATGCGTAACATATATACACGTTTAACTTGCTTGCGTGGCGCAAGCGCATTTGTTCTAACGCAATGAAACCAGCTTCATGCCGGTAAATCCCTGGCGTCACAACCCATAACTTGAATTTCTTTAAATCATTGGCATAGATGAAATAAAAATCAATCACGTGTTTTGTAAATGCGATTTCCTAAGGAGATATTGATACGCAAACAATTCAATCGTAAAGTTTATGATGTCATCATATCCACAGTGTTGGCAGTCTGAGTAAGGAAACAAATGGTCCCAGGACACCTCAGCACATCACTTGAGGTAAAATGCGATAACACGATAACATAGTCTAACGCCTTAGATGTGTTTCATCGGACTGGCGTCATTAAATGGCTTTGTAATTTAGCCGTTTGAGACATTTTGCTTTGCAATCTGCCTCGACGCTTTCGAATGCCTTTGGCCTCTCTCCTACGGATTGCGAAAGTGGTCGTTCCAGCGGTCATTTATTAGAAGGTTTTCCAATTGTGGTAATTTTTCTGCTTGTTCGTCCGCTTGTTTTGTGTTATGTTCTTGCGGTGCCTTCATCCTTATGCACTGGTGTCGATGGCCACGTCTCGCGACTGCTGCGTCTAGGCTTGCGCTACAGTGCTATGCTTCGCCAAAAAAATATTGCTGTTACAGACGCGAAATCCGAACGCCGCGTTTTTTTGCTCATCGTGGCATTTTTAAAAGTGAAAGGCCTATATTTCTCATTGTACGGCAGATCTTGAACATCAATGAGTTTATAACTGTGCAGATTCCTCTGGGAAGAAAAAAAGCGTTTCGCAGCCGAAGGTATTCAATCACATGAGACTAAGCTCGGCAGTACTGAGATCAGTTGCAGTTCCCGGTAGATGAACGGAGTAGAAAACGCAACTAAGCGAGGGGCATTCAAGCACACAAGCATATTAGGCGAGTCAGAGTTGTCGTTCCACCAGGTACCCTCGTAAACATTATTATGAGGATTCCCGATAGAATAGTACCGTTGGAAGGAGAAGAAATGTGGGACGACGGTGGGCGTAAATGGGAAAAATGGCATCGTGAAACAAAATACACCATGTCTGTAAAACCACGTGTCTGCCTTTCATGCGTCGCCACTGAAGCGTTTGCTACCCAGTCATCTCAGCGATAACATAACAGACGTACGAAAAATCTTTCGGTATAAAGCCCACTTACCGATTTTGTGCTTGAAGTTTTTTTTTTCTGGCCAATAATCTCAGCAATAACAACAAATCCACAAATTCTCTTCCGCAATACGGCAGCATTGCCAACTTTGGGCTTGAACGTACAGGTGAGACCTTTCACCATCGTGAAGGTTATCCTGTCAAAAATCATGCGTTGTTTTTTTTTAAGTTGAAATTAAAGTTGACGTTTGTTAGTAACTGTGCAAATAATACCGTACATAAATTGGTAAGGAATAGAGAAAGAGGTCCAATAGTTTATCACTGGGGGGGGGGGGGACCTCTTGTTAAAAAAGTACATAAAAAGGTAAAACATGGGCAGTCAGATTAAATAAGCAAAAATTTAATATAGGCTTTTACACAAATCAATTGGACATGGAAATACGGACATGGTGCGATGACGATCGTCCATTACAGATTAAGACACAATTTCAGAAAGGTTGGTAAAAAAACAACAAAGCAAGATACGTCACTGGGCATCAACAATACAGAACAAAAAGAGCTTAATTGTTTCAGTAGATTTCACAATGGGTGTAAATGCGAATAATTTGTTTTTTTTTTTCAGTTTCTGTATTCTGATTTTTTAAAGCAACCAAAGTTTATCCCAGCGGATGGACATAGGAAACGCCTCGTGCGGCCACTTCCATGTAGTCCTTCGATTTTGTGTTAGGTGAAAAAAAACTCTGCTTGGTTAGCCAGGTCAGCGGTACAATTGTTCTAAAGGGTAACCAAAAAGTCACTGCCACCAATAATTTGTACCATCGATGAATCGGCCCGAAAACTCGGGATCAGATTGTAGTCGGGGTAGCGAGCGTCGAATAATGGGTAAGTAAAAGAAGATTTATTGTGAATGACAACTTATTTAGCAAATACTGCTTTTGAGCATGCCTACCACCAGGCAACACGTGGCTCTGGCTGTATGACTCCCACACGCGCGGGATGATGGTGACCATGTGATCGTCCCGAACCAAGGTGGCTGCCAGAATAGCCCTCGGTTAGTGTGCCTTTACCCGTGGCCTTTACACCTAGACGATCCCCAGCTCATATCCTCCGAGTACCATGTGACCGTCCGCCCACTGAACACGCAAAGGTTCTTACTTATTATGTTAACGCACCACCGACGCGTAATTACCTCGCAGTACTAAAGGCTTCAGCAAATCTCTTTCTTCAACTTCATGCAAGGCCTCCAGCGAGAGAATCGCATGCAGACTAACTGCATGCTAATTCAGCACAATCTTTAACAGTGGCACCAACTCGAAGACAAGGGTCATTCACACAAGATGTATATAGTTACCCGGATCCCCACCCTTCAGGAAGCCCTGATTGCTTTCGGCCCGGGAACTCTCGCTGCCGTCGCCCCGCCCTGCTGATGGTTCTCAAATCCTTCCGTGAACACCAGAGAATAGTGTTCCAGCTCGACGGTAATGGCAATCGGTACCAGCTGCAACACTTCAAGACCACGCGTTCCGCTGCTCTCTCCTCAAGCTCTGTCACGCTGTGTGCCTCAGTCGTCCATGTGCCATACGTTGGGTTTGTTTATTTGTGTTTTGCTTTTACCGCCCGGCTGCGCCGGTCTGTGTTATCTCTGCGCCAAGGGAAGCGCGAGTTCCATTCTTTCGTTCTTTCTGTTCCTCATGTGTTATCTGTTGTGATAGGGAGAGCATTCCGATCTAACGTGAACAGCCCAGAATAATCTTCTTGGATCTACTATGTTCTCGATGTGAATCGACGTTTCGAGAAACACGCGCGCCGAAAGATAAAAAGCCTGCAGTGCGGACGCCGGGGCATTCGATTCTGCGACGCTCGCCGACGCACGTACGTCACTTTGTTGACCACTGCTTCGCCGCCTCTGTATTCTTTTCAGTCGTTAGGGGAGCACAAGTTCGCTCCAATAAACTTGTTTCTTTTCCAAACAACTGCTTCGTCCTTGGCTACGTGACAATATTTACTCGGCGCTGCTCCGAGGCTCCTCCTCGCCACCACCGACCCCTCTTTTGCAAGGATTATCACAATTACTCCCCTCGCCACCACTGATGCCTCTTTCACAAGCTGCGCAGTTGACTGCCAGCGGCCGTAGTGCCGTTATCAGATGATATCGGAGAATCAACACCAGAGCGAATGGGTATAAAGACGCCCGAAAGCCGCCGCCACCACCACCGCCGAGAATGTAGCGGCGGCCGTTTCCGCTTCAAATTCCACCTCGCCCGCTAGCCGCGCACCCCTGCCGGTGGAAAGCAATTTGCCCCATTGAAGCGCCGGCGTGAGCATGTTATTCTTCTTTAGCTTGAAAGCCATCCCCAACAACATTGTCGGGTCGACGGTTCTCGTTGACCAGCTGCTCATAGTTCTTCTGATGGAAGAATAATAATAGATCTTAGTCTGATAGCATATAAAGTCTTTCTGTCCCCATTCGCCAGTGCATTTCAAGCCTAATTAGGCTCCTAACCCCAGATGCCGGTGTAAGCAGCCACGGATTAGGGGTGAAGGGAGGGGGCATGCATGCGAAGCAGGGCTTAATGTCGCTACCCACGACATACCCGTTGCGGTGGTCGGGGATTTAAACGTGGCAGTCTCATGGCTCAATGTGCCCGGTCAGCTCTCCTTCGCAATGGAGCGGTTTGGGTCTGGGTTGGTGTATTGCATACACAATTGAATGCCTACGACCGGGAAGCGAAAGGGACACCCATGTGTGTGTGCACTGGCATATAGGTCGAAGCCCTCGAGGTGTTAACTCGCTATAGGACAGACGCATGTCGCTCGTTTGGAGGTAGAAGAGCGCAAACATAAGCGCCAGGCCGAACGGAAGCGTGAATGGGCGGGTAAACTACGGAAAGCCGCTGCTACCGTTGTTCCAGCTGCAAGTTCCAGCTTGTCGTGTAGCTGCAAATCCCTCCCGGATGAACAGCAACTGGCCGGGATCGAACGCTGACGTGGGACCAAAATCACTTGTTCAGTTTCAAGGGTTTTCAGAGCGATATGTTCGACAGTATCCTTCGCTTCTAAGCACCCGTTCATGAGCGGTTGTCGGTTTATGCGTGCACAGGTTGGGAGAGGAGGGCGGTAGGGGGGGCGGGAACGCGCAGATATACGTTCTGTACCCTTACTGATGACACGTCCGTTGAGTTGGCGTGAGTTACAACGCGGCCGTCAAACAGATCAATGCGACCGGTACAGCGTCATCTGTGGTGGAGTGGATTGGGTTGGCGCGTTACACAAACAGTAAGATCCTACGTCGCGGGAGGGAAAGAAACAGCTCTATGCTTGTCCGGTAGGATAAGCTCTTGTCTTCCCGAAGTTTCGTTCTGGTCTAGGAAGTATGTTTAGTCTTAAGTTACAAACAAACGTGTTTTGTTTCGTGTACTCTATGGAGGGCGTGCTGCTTTGCAGGTCATCCTTCTTAAGAGAGTAGAAGTGCAATAATTTTTTTTCTTTATTTCAACTATGATATATTCTACTCTAGTTTGTTTTCTGAGCCATGAAGCCCGCTTCCCTTTCCTAAGTGCTACTCCTAAGTGTTTCTGTTGTTTTTATATATGTCCAATAAAGTCGCTGACGATATTCACCAATGTGTGCCATTCTTCACTGAGTGATGCAATGTGCCCAAATACGAATGTATAGAAGGAATGTATTCAGTGAAAAGTAGGATGCCGTGACTGGGATTACACATCTGGTGTTATATTGGCTACAATGTTTGTGTTCCTCAACTCGGACGAAAGGGAATATTTTGGGTAATAGCAGCGTCAGCCAATACATTGCGGGTGTGTTCGCTTCTATGAAAGTATGTTACCTGTACGAAAACTAACAAATTCTGTACATCGCAAAATGAATAGATTGGATGACTTTATAAGACGTCATATGGGCTATGGGAATAACGGTAGAAGAAAATGGTTCAGATCAAAGCTTTTTCACTGCACTTCGAGCGTCCACTTAAGCCCGTTATGTCTGGTTACGCCCAGAGGATCACCATACGCGCGGTTGTAGTCTGAGACTATGATTCATCCGGGTATCCATAAGGAGGCGTTCGGGAGCCACTAAATGTGCGCTTCCGGGGTCATCTAGAGAGAGGGAGACTTTACGTTATCGTATTACATTATGGACACCTGTTTGTACACCAAATCTTGAAATTGTCTGTAATATTTCGGAGTTGTCTCTGACCTACCTGACGTGTTCTGAAGAAGTCCTTGGGCGTACTTGGGTAGTAGGCACTCTTCGCGGTTAGTTTAGCAAGCCGATCATGCCCAGATTAGGTGGAAAAAAAGGTTGGGTGCGATGTTACCGCCGCAGCAAGGGCAACGAGAACTAGTAGGGTGCCTGGTTGTTATCCATTTGAACATGACGTCCGGAGTGTAGGCCCCTTCGCCTGACGACAATGATGGTTGAAAACCTCAGCTTTCCAGTGAGCGTTTCGACCACGGTGGAACGACGCAATCAAAAAGACGGCCGCTTCATAGCGCGAGGTACCGAGGTTCTCGCGGACCACGAGGACCGCTTTTTGTTCTTGAGATGCTAGATGTTCTTTCGCTCATTATCATGACATTCATCATCATCGTCGTCGTCGTCGTCGTTTTGTGAAACTCATTGTAGTTCCTGCTGTGCGTAGTTCCTGCAAGAACTATTTCTGTGCATAGTTTCTGCAGGAAGGATCTCGTAGGAATGTAGTTCCTGCGTAGTTCCTGCAGTGCGTCTGCGTGACGGGACGGTTCCCGTCAGTGAGACTTAAAAAGCTTCGCTTTAACATCCCACCGTAGCATTGGTCAATACCAGGGCGTCGAACGGCAGCTTTTTCGGGTTCGAGTTAAGTACGGGTGGAAGCCTTTCAGGTTCAATTTAGGGTTCGATTCACGAGCGCCAGCCTATTCCGGTTCGAACTGGTTCGAACCGGTCCGAATGGTTCGGAGAAAATGAAAAAAAAAAAAACAGGAGGGTGTTTTTTTTTTCTTTTATAGCGCTGTGTTTTTGTTTCGCCGTCACATCGTCAACAAAACCAAATTCATAATGGCGGTTTCTCTTTGTAAATGCTGTGATATTACCACCTGAATTGTATAATCCACTGAATAACGTTTGCTCATGGATGGCCAATGATTACAACGCTAACTGAAGCGAAATAAAAAGTCCGCGGGGTCGCTTAAGGTTGTTTAACAGTGTTTATGTGAAAGCATTACTCTTTACAACCGTGGATATATTTTTAATAATTTATAGTTGTTCAATAATATGATTAAGTGAAATTTTACTGTTGCATTGTAAACCCTCAGTTTCATACCCAGTAGTTGCTTTCTAGAGGAAAACAACCACGATGACTCTACGGAGACACCGCGCTGTTGCCATCTGTTCTACACCGATCGGCAACCAGTGACGATCTGCATCTCGGCTGAAAACAATGCATCCTCGGCGCGATCTACTGGTTAGCAGGCATGTAGCCTCCTGGTTAGAGGTGAGCGCACGCATGTCCCCTGAGGCTCCCTTCCCCTCTTCTGTACGGTCAGTGACGGGTGGGGCCCGCGCGCGCGCACGCACGCACGCACGCACGCACACACAAACACACAGCCACACATGCGCACACGCGCACACACACGCACGCACGCACTCAGGCACGCGCGCACGCACACACACGCACGCATGTACGCGAACACACATACACACACACGCACGTGCTAACGCACACACATACACACGCACGCACTCTTCGAATGAACACATACCTAGGCGTATATTCGGGCAATTAGGCTAGTACAGTAAATAAACATTTGTTGGTTTGGTACGCTTTTCATGCGCCTGTGGTTTCAACGGCGTTTTATATTTGACGCGAGAGCATTAGCAGTGCTACAAGTCGGAAAGTGCCCGGCGTCGGCGTCATCTTCCACGTGCCAAGCCTGGCATGTGGCGTTTACAGGCATTTCATTCTCCCCTTCTTCCATTTGCTAACAGACCGTCTATCAGAAAGAATACACCTGCTATAACGGGTCAGTGATAATACAGAAACACCACTGAAAATGCAACCTTTCGCTAATGGCCCATCAGCAACAGGTGACGGCGATTCAGTTCTAGTAAACATAGTAGCTGAGTGTAGCCACAAGCTGTGGTAAGAGTCGACATGTTCCAAGGATTCCGTGTGGCAGCACGAAAGAAGGGAAGGCATTGAAGAATGCTATTGAGTTATTGAGTTCTTTTCGCCTTAAACGGTTTGTTCAACCACTATTTTTTCTTCCAGTTGTGTTGTTTCCTACAGTATTACCACATAAATGCTTGCTTGGAGAACTCTTGGATCAATACGAAATGTGCACTAGGTCATTATTCATTAGCTTCAGTGCGTGCAGCGCGAGATGTCATTGCTAAGCCAGAAACAATGTACAGCGCAATACGTGCATGAAGATAGACATTTTATGGCATTTCTGTGGTCGCCACCTAAAAGCGGTCCGGCTTTTTTGTGCTCTACTGAATGTTGTGATTGTTCGAGAGGAGAAGCGGTGCAGAATTCAGAGATTCAAAGAACACCAGAAGTATCGACACAGGTCCGGCCCATTAACTCTCCCTGGAACGGGTTCGGTAGAGTTCATTTCCGTTCGGGTTCAGTTCAAAACTGACGGTGCGAAATAAGGATTCATTTCCACTCCCTTTCAGGGCAAAAACTCGGGTGCAGTTCCAGGTTTCAGTTCGGTTTCGGCTCCGGTTAGAGAACCTGGTGAATACACCTCCAACGGTAGGTTCTGCTTTCGTGTAAATACTCCTTTGCGAATATTTGCGTTCGCGGGAAACTAAAAACCCCAAAGGTCAGCCATTACCGATACAACTGCGCCTTCGTTTATGTGCAACGGCTGTCCTTATGCTTACGATCAGCTAGCTTTTACGTTGACACGAACACCGTTCCAAGTACAATAATTCTCAATGTAGTTCACGCTGCTGGTATCCGTTAGCGTCCTTCAGCCTCGAAGAGAACGTTAAAGCTAGAGCCAGATATGCGCCAGGGAAATAGAGACGGTGGCCCCATTCAGGTACTACATCACGGAAACAAACAAGATCAAAGAACTGGCGGATTGAGGGGGGACAACCCATCGTTCAGATATCTTCCAAGAAGACGAAGCGCGCGCGATGTGGCCGTCGTTAATGGCGGCAGTTTTTCTCAGCGTGCACACACGATCGCGCTTTTCGGGGGTCGAAATAAAGAGTTCGGCTTAAAACTGTGGCAAACACTTGCTCCGTTCACTGAAAAGGAAGTCGAAAGAACGAAGCGTTACTGACGAGCCTGCAACGTAGAAGTCCGTCCGGCCTTCCCCTTTTTAATCCGCCTTCTGCAGCCCATTATAACCCTCCACTTTCTATCCGATTCCCTCAGATGAGGGCTGTCCCTTCCCTTTTCTTTTACTCTCCGTCCTCCTTTCCAATCAGCAGTTAGCACGGCGAATTGATGGCTCGGGATTGTTGTCCACGGTGTAGTGCTGCGTGAGCGCGCAGCCGTCCGGTTTCATCATGCCTCGAGTACAAATCTGCTCACAAATAAGGATCGATGCATAGGTATTTTTCATCAGTTGTCGTTTAAGGTGTGTGGGCCAAGACACTTTTCAGGAATCCGCTAATAAGTGTCCGAACGCGCTACGTAATCAATTCATCTAGAAAAGTTTTACTTTATTTGTTGAGTCCTGAGTTATTCAATCTTCCTGACACCTTGTAAGGTGCTGATTGCTCCATCGAAAGATTGATGTTACCAGCGAGACATCAAAGCGGTCAAATGCGGTCTAGCCGCCAGCTTCAAGCTCACATGTCGGAGTGTTGCAGTCAAGCTAAACAGAACACATGTAGAGGCGAAGGAAGGCCGTCGATGCTGCTACGAACATTGTGGAGAACCACCCAGAGAACCCCCACTTTTCTCTGAATTCTGGTTGGATCGGGTGTGATTGACTGGCCGCTAAGTGGGAAGAATTTGCGGACACTAGGGTACCACGATCAAAACTAGTGTCACATCCCGAAAAAAAAGTTGTTCGTAGAAAACAACTGTTGGTAACTGCGTATCCGAAGGGTTCACCGATTAACATTGCCTAAATAAAAAAACAAAAACAATGTACAGCCCGTTTTTGTTTTCTCCTATTCAATACAGCCCAGCAAGAAATATTGAACGGTTTAAGCATAATGTGGCCCGAATTTATCATATCACAATTTGGGTTTGCTAAATAAACGCAAAGCGAAAGGATTCGTACGCCTCAATTTAGGATTCGCAACTGAGATTTCGTTCTATTGGAAGCGTGGGTTGAGCAAATGTATTAAGTTAATTCAATTCAGGTACGAACGTACGAACTTCACTATAAAAATTCCCCGCATTTCCCCGAGGGGAAGAATGTGAAAGTGCTAATGCACGAGCTGAATTTGCGCGGTTCGGTAATGTTCGCGAAAGAGAGATCACACACACACACACAACTACAAAGAAAAGAAAGATGCATTTATTCACAGACACCTATTTGTGTTGTCGTTGTACTTGATTGCTAGAGCGGATCTCAGCTTTGAAATTTCGTGTCAGTACTCCTTTAAGCAGGTGCATTAGCCCTTCTCACGCCCGATTCTTGGCCAATCCCCCACGTGGGTATGTGCCATGTCAGCGGCCAGGCAGCGCGCGCCCATCTCCCCCCGTTGCCAAGGAAGACGAGGAGATTCCTGGCCAATCCCCCACGTGGGCATGTGCCATGTCAGCGGCCAGGCTGCGCGCGCCCATCTCCACGTGCGCGGACATCGCCGGTGGACGCAGGTTCAGGGTCGCTTAAGAAGTGCATTGCACTTAAAAGGTTCACATGAAACACGGGTGTCGTGTCTACAAAATGAAGGCAAGCATAACCCAATGTGTACTGTTCCAAATTTTGGAATGGTGAGGCCAGGCTTCTAACCCCCGCAAAGGCAACTCATAAACTTCGGTTTTCGCTTAGTGACGATATTTAGGACTGATGTGAGCCACGACGTAGAGCAATTACAACACGTGGTAATTTCATGCCGCGTAAGGCCTTTTGCAGCAGGGGATGGGACGCGGCGTAGTTTTTTCATTAGAAAGGAATTCTCGAGACACAAAATGTATTCATGGGTGATAGATGCTTTCCCGAACAAGCAAGCACGCACGTAGATATCCGTTTTCTATTCGAATGCGTTCCTCAGTAATGTGAAAATTTGGTTGGCAAATTGTTTGTAGTCAGTTTCTGACATGGTTGAAGTTAGGCTACAGGTGGGCGATGCTCTAGAAAGGACTACCTAAGCCGTCTAGTAACCAGGCGCTGATCCTGTTTTGCGCATTTCCTCTAAGCCACCTTTTTATTCCGTGTGGAGAAACCATTGTCTTTCGAGACAGCCGTCACGGAGATTTTTTTCCGCAAAACTTGGTGCCGGTGTCACGTGAACTATATTCTAGACTTTTGTGCAACGCCTGTGCTGGTTGCAGTTAAGAAGACTCATTCGTAATGTATTTTCCTTATGTAGCTTTAGCGCGAACAGAATAAGCAAAATGGCTCAATTTAAATTATTGTCTTCTGTGTAGCGCGAAAAAGAATTTCCCGGCATTCCTGTGCTGTACCCGTTAATTGTTCGCCTGTCTGAAATAATGGAGTGCGTGAAGAGCCTGAAAGCCACAGAAGGTGCGTGTTTCCGGGTTCTTTTGTGTAATGTTCGTAAGAATTCCATTACTAAAGCAGGAAAACTCATCGTCATGTGGGGACGACACAAGCTCCTTTTGCCGCGACTGCTGCTTCGGTCCTGACTAGTGTGAATGGCTGATGCAAGATCCTCTAAGCATACCATGCTAAACGCGTCCAAGCTTACATTGCCAGTAGCTTTACTCCTCTGGTTCACCATCTACAGAATTTCGTGGCTTCTGGATGTCGCGACTACCACCGGCTTACTTCTGTTGACTTTGTGTTCGGCCTACTGGGGTCTCTTCTACGCTCATCGACTTTTTTTCAACGGTCTCATCGACTCCGATGGAAAGTGTGTCCTCATAACGGGTGAGCAACGTATTAAAAACGAGACGATCCTTGTCATAAAGGTTTATTTGTGCGAGCCTTCATACCAGTGGTATGTTGTCGATTGTATCACAATATCGGGCCGGATTAATCTGTGGCAGTTAAGTGCCGTGGCAAACGTTTCATGACTTTCGCCACCTCCTTGCTTGCGTGTATTTCCGTTGAGAACTGACTTCTAACATGCTTAGCACTCAGTTTTTGCTTTGATTCGTAATCTTTAGATTTTTTACGTCTATGCGCCTGAAGTTTTCCCTGGACAAGTTTGGTAGTGAAAAGTGCGGATTAAAAGTTAAAAACACTGCCCCCGAGAGGTCTTTCGATGTCATGTTAATATATTACGTGTTTCATACATATCATATGCAGCATTTTCTACACTACTGAATGGGCCGACTGTTTAAGCATGCTCGTTGGGTGTCTGTACAGCCTCTGAGTCATGTCAACAGCTGCAAGTGACAACACGGCAACTTCCGCTCACAAAACAGCCACAGGAGAGTTTTCTTTGATGGAATCAGAGGGTTCATATATGTCCATCTTAACCAATTCTTCACTACAATTAGTGAAGGGGCAAAGTTTAAACACAGGTTCTCAAACTGCACCTTCTATTTACAAAAGCGGGGACGACATTGCTATTCGTACGGTGTTTAACGAATGCTCACTCTTATACGAGACGCATATTATCTTGATCACACCCGTGATGTTTTTTGAACGCCCCATTCTTCCTGTGGTTTTCTGGTCATCAATTTTAGTTTTAATTTGATAACATTTATTTTCTAGCGCAGCCAGGGTTTTGCCGGTTAAAGTCACAAAAACTCGTACCTTTGAAAAAAGATCTTTTGTATTACCAGGAACCATCACCTTGCCTCTATATAGGCCTACTGATTGTCTTAGTTCTGACATGAGAAAAACCCGCTTAACGCAGATGAGATATTCTGTCCTTTTTAAGGATGACAGATCCTCCTAAAGAAGGCTCCCAGTGTTTGATAATTATTCGCTATAATTAAAACACAGCGCCTACTAATTAAATGTCAGTGCGTATCAAGCGCTTAAAGACTGGCTTTCAAAGTTCCGTAATGCGAAAGGCTCATAACACTGCTTGGAAGTACTCCGAAAATTTGGTGGGGCTGTGCGATGGCGTCGGTTTAAAATAGCTACTCCAGCTGTATCCTGTTTCAAAAAATTAAAAACCGTGCCGGTGAACAAGTACACAAAAATTGTGTTAGGATAGTAGGCGGCTTCTAAGCAGCATGCCGTATTTTGCCTGAAGTGGCCACAGTATTCTTTTATGCAGTCATATTTAGGCGAAAACCAAATTTAAACACCAGACTGTAGACTGAAAGACTCCAGTGACAATCACTGGACTTGAACGTTTAGTGTACCAGCGCTGGTCATACCTGTCTGCTCCAAATGTTCTTCATTCTTTGCTTTCTCTTTTTTTGCTTAATTTTCTTTTCCCAGATGCCAGATAGCAAGTTAGACTCTAGCCAGGTTAAATTTCTTTCCTTCCTTCTACGAATTCCTATTTTCCTTGCACCATGGCTTGCCGCTATCAACACCGTGTGCCCGCGTAATCTTAAGTAAGCTTTCACACTTTGAAAGGCCAACGGACGCATGTTTTCAATACCTTGGTGGCAATAGTGTTTTCATTTGCCCTGAACTCCAACGCTTTCTAGACATCCTGATATAGATTAGGGAGTCCGGAGAGGCCTCCGGTAGACCATACGGACCATTTTGAAGTATACCGCGGTAACCCCTCGCCCATCTCATGGCGACTGATCATTGCACACTTGAAACAATGCATGTTTGGTGACCATTCAGCCAGGAAGGAGCGAGTGCAGGAGCAACTTTACTTTTCGTTTGGTCAAAGCGAGAATTATACTTTCTAATTTGCTTTGGGATACTCGTATTAATTATATTTCTCCTTGTGAGCGAAAAGCTTCAAGCATTTGTAGTTTTTCTCCCAAAAGCATATGAAAGTAGTTTGTCAAACTGGCTGACGGCTCCGACTCAGCGAAGCTGAACAAATCCGCCGCGAGAGGCCCACACATATTCAGTGAGTATTACTACTGCGCCAGCAATTGTGATGACTGGCAGGGCTGGAACTTCCGATAAGTGCCACTGAAAGGTACCCTCTATCAATGATGGAACGGTGCTTCTATTTTCTTACGTCCGCGTTATTTTTACAGGATGCGATACTGGATTTGGTCATCTGTTGGCTACGCAGTTAGCCAGCGAAGGATTCTTTGTCTACGCCGGTTGCTTGGACGAAAATGGACACGGCGCTTCCTTGCACAAGACAAAAGACAATATATGTGTGCTGCAAATGGACGTAACAAAAGAAGAACAGATTGTCCGAGCCCTAGAAACCATCGAAGCCACCTTGAATGGCAAAGGTGAGTGAGTTGGCGAAAACACAAGTCATTACAATTTTCGCCCACTTATCCAGCTAATTGTAGTCCTTCTGATAATCTTTAAGGGTAATGTGTCGACATTTTATGGTTTTTAAACGAGTATATATTCCCACGATATATTCGATTGTGAGAATAAATATGTCGCACTCCATAAAACACCAAATTAATACGAACAATACTTGAGTTACCAGCAAATCTTCTAATATCCGTGCTTTCTAGGTTTCCCTGGTAAGCCACGAAAGGTTTCTGCCCATCAGAGGGGTATTTCAACGCTTACTGCATTTTCGTTTATTTTTAACAGCGAAGTTGTTCTTGTTCGAGGGATTCATAGGACAAAATGTGGTAACGGCGTTGCAGGGATGCGAAGAGGGCATAGCCGAGTGACGAGGACAGCAACCGCAAGGCACTCACGCAGCAACAGGCAAATCGTTTCTAAACTAGTAATTCTTGGGACAATGTTTTTCATTGCCAAAATCGTTGAGCAGAAAAAAGCATTGCGGATATCTGAGGCGGGAATCAATACATAAGAGATATTCGCATTATTTTTCAAATTCAAAATATAGGGCTGTTTGATTTACGCGATAAAACATACACCTTGAAAAAACAAGAAGCTCGCGCGCCGCCACCTCGCGGCAGTGTTGGGCGAAGAGTGGCAGACAAAAAAAACGAATTGTCGCGAAGGGGAATAAATCTGCTCTCGTTGCGAAGTTTTACGAAGCCCAGGCTTGCGATTAGGGAACGCGAGACAACTCCTCTGTTAACAATAGCGTTTGCAATGTTGAGTTAGTGAAGTTCGACTGACTCTTTTGTATTGCATTACTCGAATACAGAACTCTGGGCAGTGGTGGCCAATGCCGGAGTCTCCAGCATAGGCTACATCGAGTGGCAGCCCATGAGCCGAGTGCGGTCAGTGTTCGACGTCAACACCTTCGGGGCGCTCTCCGTCGCCACGGCCTTTCTGCCGCTCTTGAAGAAGGCCCGCGGAAGACTTGTATTCGTCACCAGTGTGCTGGGTGTGTATTTCTATCTCGTGGAAAATCTAGGTGGAGTTTTCCTTTGTTTTCCTGCCATTGGTATGGCTCAGTAACTGGGTTTCCTTCATTTTTCCTTTACCTAAAAGATAAATACGCGATTACCTGAATTGCTGGAACAAAGCTTTGTTCTAGCAATTCAGGTAATCGCGGATTTACCTTTTGTGAACTCCTGAGCTCTTTTCCCATTTCCAAATTATCCAAAATAGCTGTTTTCCCATACACCAATTATCGCTGCCTGTTTTATTTTATGGCCCTAGAGAAAGTGGATACACTGTAGTTTAAGAGAACAGCCTCATTAGAAGATTTCATTCCCATTGATCGGTTGCAGGTAGTTTCCGGGAGGAACGTTTGTGTTCACACGCAATAAATTAGTCCAAGCGACGACACCGAATGGGAACTTTGTAACATTTCAATTTCCATAAAAACCCAATACCTCGTCTTTCCCTGCAACTAACTGCTTCCTTGAATTTTTTTTGCGCAGATGCTTTGACGTCCTAATTTCTTTAACCAAAAGCACTTCGGTATTACTCATCGTGTTTTTATTTTTTTATTGTTACAACGGGATACCATTTTTATTGTCCAACGGGATACAGTTCGGCTCCCAATGCAGTTTCTCTGTTTTGGGGTACGGTCGTATGTAGCGCCATAATTTTTCTTCTTGTTGTTATCGGGAGCTATAGCTCACTAATGGGGCTAATGGCGGGTAGTGGGACCACGGGCGGTGCTGCAAACGCGTGACATTACCTAAACAACTCTGGCATTTCTTGTCTTCTTTCCCCGGGCTGATTCTGTTTCTTCTCGTTCTATAGAAGTTTGGTGGTTGCCCGCACCAAATATGTAGTGTTCGTAATCAGAGATAGTGCAAGAGTTCAAATCTATTAGGCGCTATAAAAGTTAGGCATAGTCTTATCCTTGTAATATAATATGCGGGGAATTTTTTATTTTATTTTTAGAAAGCCATTCCAAAAGTGAAGACTCAGCGCTACTAATTTCTACGGACACACAAAGCGTCGGTGTTTGTGTCCAGCAATCTTTAAGGCGAAGAGAACAAGCATCGTGGCCAGTGGCCGACCAGACAGCAAATGAAATACCAGGAGAAATTCCAGTCCTTCTTCTGGAATGGGGTTACGGGCTTTGCCTAGACGGCGCTCCCGTTGTCGATGACCATTCTGAATGACTGTGGCTGAAACATTGTCCTCTATACCAAAAAACAGTAACTGCGGTTGCACAAATCTCACTGTCCGAAAACACAAAAACAGTGTAATTTTTATAAATCATTCTAGCAAAAGACGCTTTATAAATCATTCTAGTTTAAGCGCTTGCTTGCCATTGGATAGTACTACATTGGTTGGCGTTAACTCTGTTGCTTTAGTTACTTTAACTATTTTTTTCTTCAACCCCAATCTTGCCCCGGTTCTCTGAGCAGCTCGTTCCACTACTCCTGAGAGTGTGACGTACAGCATGTCCAAGTGTGCCTGCAATGCGCTCGCCGACGGACTCCGTCGACAGTACTACAACAGGGGCGTCCACGTGAGCACTGTTGAACCGGCAGGATACAGGTGTGTAAACTGTTCCTCTGGTTCTCAAAAAAAGCCCACCATGGGAGATGGCTGGGAATAGAATTACTCTCGATAAAGTCAAAGGTAGGATGTTCCCGCCGAATGGTGTTTGAATACAGATCTCGTTTAAGGAGCGTACGAGTATACAGCCTGGGGAGAGGTTGGGAGCACAAAACCTGATAAATACAAAAAGCTGCACGTTTTTAACAATGAAGCTGTTCTTGGTCGTGGCATTCGCATAACGAAATGTGGTGACGTGTTCGTAGTGATGTCCGGAGGGCAAAGCCTAGCTAAGAGAGTAAGTGTCAAGCACAGATGCTGCACGTGAAAAGAATGATTGAACGAGTCGCTTGCATAGGCAGTTTTTCGAAACTACTTAATTTGGTGGCAATATTTGTTGTTGAGCAAACATTATTGAGCAAATAGAAAATATTAAGCGTATTTGAGACAAGACATGAGTGCGTAAAGATATGTGTATCTTTTATTTAATTAAAGATACCCTGCTGCTTGATTTTTGCGATAGCATATAAGAAATAAGACCTGAAGAAAAATAAAGCGCTCGCGACGCGCCATCGCGGTAGTGTTTCAAGTTAAAAAGTAATACAAGCTTTCAGTTGATAGCGCGAGCAATAGAACAATGGCAAAAATTACTTGCCCTGAGCGGGATTCTATCTTCTGGCTTTATGAAGTTGTATGAAGCTTAGTATTGCGATTACGGACCGCCAGACAGTCTTGCTGTAGCGTCAGCGTTCGTGACGTTCAGTGAGTGAAGCTGGGCTGATTATCAAGTTTTGTAATAAAAAATATTCTAGACGCGCGGTTATCTAAAGGGTGAGTTGGTGCCGAAGTCGCATGGGGTGTTATTAGCACCAACCTAAACCGTGTTACAGGCTATGGGCATCGGAAGGAAGTTGTCTTGAGGGGGCAAACAGTTCTATTGTGGGGGAAGAAGGAGAGTGTGAGGGGGCGGGGCAATTGTGCTATAAGATTGCTTGGGGGGGGGGGCGCAAGTGCCGCTTTTGCGGCCCCCTGCTGACGTCCATGTCGTAGACCATGTCGGCCAGTGCTACTTTTAGCATGATACATAAAATTCCACGAGCCCTCGGGCCATGAGCGATGCTTCATGAGACTTTTACCATCAAGCGCTTTTCACAGGAGACTTAAGGCGGTCACTTACCCAGCATAACTCGATGAATTTACATTGTTCACGTTGTAATCGCGATAATCGGGACAAGTGTGTGCAGAATAAATAATATCAAATTTATTGCGATGTACTGGGTAGTTCCTCAAGTTATTTTTGCTTCAAATGGTAGGCTTTCATGCAGATATAGTGCTAGGCGCCTCAACTGAACGTATTCAGTCTTTTTTACGGCCTCGACTACTTGCCAGTACTGCAATATTGCTGACTTTTGCGTTTTCGGTGGAGAAAATAGTGATTTTGGGTTTGGCGTTTTTTTTTTGCCGACTCCAGCTTCCAGATCGATGACAATTAAATTTGTTTTTATTGTTAACACTTCCACGTCCGTGTAATTAATTCTTGAGCCGACTACGGCTTCTGCATCAAGGAAGGATTACCACGTTTCTTGCTTTGGTTGGCGCCATACGTGTGGCAAGCAATGACCACGGAGCCAATTGCAGGAGTACGCTTCCAGAAACCACCTTTTGCATCTACATCGACAAAAAAAGCGATTCAAGAACCTCTGGCTCTAGTTTTTTTAGAGGTCAAAGTAGTACCCCTGCTTGGCTAGGGAATGAACATTGGATAACACAGCAAAAGACGTAAGGTTACCCTAGAGGGAAGCAAGCTGGTGTCATTCGCGTGAAGAACCAGCGGAACTTGGAAGAACGCGAGTAAACATTGAATTATTACATCGTACAAATATGCTTAAATAAATATTATCGATTAGCCGACGTTGCCGGAAGACAAATTTTATACTCGAGGCGGCCTTTTTCGTGATGATGGTGGTGCAGAAACAACCCTTCGCCAAAATAGCGACCTGAAAGGGGCGCGTAACAAGTTTTTTGCTTAATCGAGCAGAACCGGCAACGGTAAAATTAATGTAGTGTAGCTAAAGTTGTGAGAACTAAAGTACCGGAGCACTAGCAGTAGTAAAATGTCTTATTGAGTCGTATTAAGGGCGGGGAGCCCCTACACCAAGAATCCATGACATGAGGCCGCACCTCTGCTCTGGAGGCTAGGAGTTGCTGGCGTCCACATCGGTGCTGGCCACCAGGTTTCTTAACACCTCCCGCGTTAAAAAGTAAATGGGAGAGAGGGAAGGAAGTAAACAGGTGCAATAAAGGTCTGGGCTAAGGGTAACGCTCAAGAAGGAATGTACGGACACAGTATTTAGTAACCTCTTTGGTCGTTTAAAGAGGAAATACGTCGCAAAGAAATAAACTAATTTGCAGTACAGGGAATATATTTCCGATCGTAACGTCAAGAATGGTGTGGATATGACGATAACATTCTAGGCATGACATTTCTTCGCGGTTGTTTCTTGTTTGTTATATTTGCACCGCGCTTTTGTACCGTGCTGGATTCAAAAACTCGGTATTGGGGAGACAGGCTTGAGAGAATGGTATTTCACTGCACATGCGCCATGGCTTTGTATTGGGGAAGTGTCGTTTCGAACAAAGTAGTCTAAGATGTTGTCTTGCCGTCCCTTTGTCCTTGTTTAGTAACTGTTTTTCTCTTGGAGGTGCCAAAGGTGGCAGGATTTTGTTCCCAAGAATAATTCTAGCCATTGTTCCGTCTCTAACTTGGCCGGGAAGTTGAAAAATCTACACCTTCCCTACCACAGGTCAAGGTTCGGAGTAATGTAAGAAGGGAGGCTCACCCTCTTAGTTTTGCCAATGCCAGCGCCACTGAGCAGCTCTTCCTCAATGGGAATGTATCCCACACCATGCAATGCGACATCACTGTGCACCACATTGTCTCCGAAGCACGCTGAAAGTTAATCCCAAACACAGGAGACGGCAACAAGTCACTACGTAGGGAGGGTCCAAACCACCAAAATCAAGCGCCGCCTCCCACCCACCTGCTCCGACGGGCACTGCCGGCGTAACTACCCCAAGGAAGCATTACACGACGGTTCTGTGTTGTAATGGAGAGTTTTGTGCTAATTTCGAGTTACTTTGTTTCTCTTTACCCGTGTTCGTATTTTTGAGTTGGCAGGGTCCGTCACAGTTGCAGCACTTGGATTCTGTGGTTTTCCCAATGTCTGTTGAATGGCCTCTAGCGGGGGACTTTTCACATGCTTGATGCTATCCGTGGCCTCCGCGATTTGCTGCCGGCGGCGCGCGCCGCCGGCAGCAAATCGCGGAGGCCACGTGCTATCGGTACGTGTTGATAGCTGACCAGTGCCGCTGACAGTCGAAGCAACGCTACAGATGAGAATTTTGTTTTTTGAATGCTTATTTCATTTGGAATGTTGCTTGCATGCAGATCGCGTGTGCATTTACTTTCGGAGTTTTGCCTGAAGACCTCTAACTGAAATATGTATTTTACCACGATTCCGAATTTTTCTGATGCAGGACCGCACTGACTAACCATAAGATGATGGAGGAGACCTTTGATCGTGATGTGGCGCTGCTCCCGAAAAGGGTCCGCACGCAGCTCAATGACCGTTCCATCGCAGCCATGAAGCACAGAGCAGATGTGCTTCACTCTATCATCATGAGGGAGCATAACCAGGAAGTTGTTGATGCATTGAAAGCTGCCGTTAGAGAGCGCCTCCCGAGAGCAAACTACAAGCCCGGCGGTTTGCTTGATGGCTTGTTCGTATGGTTCCACAATGTTGCACCAACGGAGATGGTAGACGATCTCGTCGACACGATGCGTAGAATAGCTATGCTAGTAAGTATGAAGAAAGCCTAATTTACTTTCTACGTCCTTTTTGCATACCGTATGCCAAATGTAATTCGTGCTCTCGGTATTCCAACCATCACTAACTCGATTTATCAACTATTAGGAGAAAACCTGTTCGTCCCTCAATATCAGTATGCTATTTCGACATCAATTACCTGAACAGCACGTTTTAGCGGCGTCAATACGATCAATAAACGAAAATTGTCTTAACGTGTGAGCTGATGTGTACAATGACATCTCCATCCAACTTCTTATCTTTTCTTTACACAACAATAGGACAATCAAGATTAGGCGCAGTCGAATAATATCTGGATCACTTCCCCACAACCTGGCTCAATGAGAAAGGTATTACCATATAGGTCACTATTTCATTTGCTCTTTAGCAACGTAATAGTGAACGAAAATCGCGAAGCCAACCTAAATTTGTATTGGGACATAAGAGATCGACAATTGCTGCCCTGTCGACAATTTCGCCAAGTACCACAAGTTGTGCCGCAATTTCGCGACATTTGTATGTTTTTTTTTTGTTTTGGGTCATATGAAATGCTGTTTTCGTGGTTGACTATATTGCTCTAAGAATAATGCACATATTATAGCAAAAAATAGGGTAAAACGTTGTGCTTGGGCACTTGAATATGGACTGTATCGTTCAAAGAGGCATGGTAAAAGCAAGGTAGAAACAAGAAACCACCTTATATTGAACGGACTTGGTGGTGGTAAACAAAATGTCTAACGCAGAAATGCGTAAATTATAAAGCAAACTAAATATAGCCCGTAACTGTGTGAGAGGCTGTTGTTATCAAACAAGTAGAAAAGGTACATACATATGAGTGAAGAAGCACGATGGTACTTTAAATCACCTGTACGAAAGAAGTAGTGCCAAAAACTTTTTTTGTGGGGAGGGGGGGCGCGGGGGAGAGACGACAGAAAAGGTGCAGAGTATAGCGATAGAACAAAACGTAACGTTAAATTCGTTGAATAACTAAATCAACACATCCGGAAGAGTATTCTCAATCATCGGAACAACGTAATCTTCAAGTGAGCAAGGGACAACCCCATTTTTAGACAATCTAGTTGTATAAAGCGTTTGAATAATTTCTAGATAAGCTAACAACAAGATATAGTAAACTTGTTTTAGCTTCTTAGAGTGTATGTGTTGGTTAACAATATTTAAGTAAGCCCTAAATGGTAGTTAGACGAAGCTTTATTAACAGAATAAGCAGAATAGGAGTCGTAACTTGCATTACATTGCAACCGCATATTTTTGAAGCAAGAAGAGGCGCCTAATATTAATTGTAGATGGTTTTTCTCTGTACCAGACAGCAGCAGTCTTCTAATAATTGGTATGACTGAGAGGTGATTAAGATTTATTTGAATGTCGAACTTGTGCCCCAGACGTAATAAGCTGTCTTTAAACTCAGCGTACCACCGAGGTCTTCCTCTTCACCCGTTGTTCCTGTGCCCATTCTTCGTTGCTAACAGCTACCGGCTGTGCTTATACGAATTAGTTGCAAAATAGCACTTGCTCTACAAAATATCACTTGGAAACAATTCTTTTCAAAACCTCGGGGTACAGAACACCCTCTAGGAGCTCGTGGAGTCCTGTCTTACCTGACAAAAAGAACGCCTCCTTCAAACAACAACCGGTCTTTCGGTATTAAGTCATCTCAACTCTCCACTTGCACCACAAAAACAAACTTTTCAACGCTTCACCACTTTAATCGCCGTGCCCCCCCCCCCCCCCCAGTGTCCAGAGAACCTGCACCCGTTGCCTTACTAGGGCCGAGCTAAACATCTAGGGTGGGACTGCCCCGCTGCAGCAGCCCTCAGTATCGTGCTCCCACCGACGTGCGATTAGGACCATGGTCCTCGTATCTCTAGTCATGGTCCTAATCGCCGGCTAAAGGTCTACTGGGTAGGCCGTTAGCTTGTGACGTGCACTGCTGCTCTGCCGCCAGTACCCCACACCGCTCACCGTCGGGGACCATGTCCACGGCGATGCTGAGGCAACGACGACTACGAATACCAGCGGCTGAATAGTCGCCTCCATGCCGCTGGAACAGCTGGAGGTGTCGTTTTCCCTTCCCAGTTTCTGCTTCCCTAAAAATCCCCCTGCTCGCTCTAGGCTCATTCATATCAGCGCCCACGCACCGCAAAAGAGAATAAACGTATTTCAACTCACTCCCTCACTCAAGGCATCCCCCCAGCCATGAGCCTTCACAATCCTGCCTCCTGCCCTATACATCTCACTGCAACCAACGCATCTCCAATGCTGCTTCGACGCGCGGCTTCACTCATGTTACCAAGGGCAGATCTCAGGCCGACACATCATACGTAGATGCCTCTCCATACCCCTCCCACTCATCCAACAGCTTGGCCATCGTCGATTCAGAGGGTGCCTCAACTGAACTGCCAGACCTACCAACCACATCCCAACAGCAGAAGAAATTGCAATCGGCCTGGCCGCCCACACCGATCCAGAGTACGTGACAATCCTGACAGTCGCGCAGACCGTTTGCCACCACTACCAAGCTTGACGAAAGTCGGCCATTCCCTTCGCATTCTTACCCAATGATCGACGCCGACGGCCAACATCCACATCGAATGGACACCGGCTCATGCCGCTCTCCTCACTCCCTCATAACCTGGGCACCCTCGGAAGCTGACAACCTTGGTGCTTTCCAGGCCATATACAGTCACCATGTGAACATCCTAGCTATTTTCAGCTGACAGCACCCCTTACTCGGCACCCTATGCCAAAAAAGTATGGGAGTGCGGAGAAACCCCAGGCCGACACCAGAACCCTCCCCTTTTTCGAGCACTGCGTGGTCTGCCTGAAACTTCGGTACCCTGGGCCCCAGCTAATACTGATGAAGAGGGCCTGAATGCCAGTCAAGGCGAGGGTATCCCGCACTACGAAATCCCCTGGTCGGACAGATGCTCCAACAGCGGCACCAACGCTCGTAAAATAAGGCCGTGTCTAGAGTGCCGTCCGACGGTATTATAGGCACTGCACTATATCGACGTCCACCCGCGTTCTGTAGCAAAGTTACCGCGTTTGGCCCTACATCGCTCAAGATAACGTAAAGCTAGGCAAACTAACCTAAACATAACATAACCCGAACCAACGCACACAAAGAAATAATTTAAAACACCAAAACTAGCCTAAGCCATAAAAATTAGAGTTTAGTTTTGAGATGAAAACCAAACAAAACAAAAACAACCGAGGCAAATGCCGGGCTCGATTCACCGTCCTTGGGATCAAGAAGCTAAGACGGATACTCTACACTACAAAGGGAGACGCTTAGGGCGGCGCTAGCTTACTCTTAAATATTCCAATGCCGTCAGACGGCACTCTCGCCATGCCTGCAGCGATCAGCTAGAGTGCCGTCAGACGGCACCCCAGACACAGCGGTCAAATAAACTATCTTTTCCTTTCTCTCCACAAAACATCCCAACCTTCCAAAGACATAAGAATACATCTTGCTTAAACTCCATAACAGCGCATTCCCCCACGTAATTCGCCTTCATGTTTTCTACCCTACCCTGTACTCTACCAATTGCAGCACTGCACATCCCCATGTAAGTGTAACGTTGCCTTAACTCTACACCACAGAGCAATGGCTGGCCGGCTACCCAACAGTGACCTGGGTTACGGGCTCAATTCGATATGCCCGGGACCAATAAACGTTTCTCTCTCTCTCTCTCTCTCTCTCTCTCTCTCTCTCTCTCTCTCTCTCTCTCTCTCTCTCTCTCTCTCTCTCTCTCTCGCTCTCTCCAATGTACGTACGGGTTCATGGCCTGTTGGACTGAGCATATCCCTCGCAAGACATCAAGGCCTCACCCATGTCCGTTTGAGCACAATGTTAATACCCCCCCATCACTATCCAAAGTGTAAACGTGCAGCTATGACGACGTGTTCAAACCGAGATGCGGGCGTTGCTTCAATATAAGCGACATTGATTGCACTATATTCTCTTGATTCTAACAGGAAGAGCATGTACACAGTACATCATACCACCAAGTCGACAAAAACTCTGCTGCAGCCTATTATTCTGTTTCATAACACTGAATACTTCAGGCGCCATTTTCTCAGCGCAGTTTTCTCTCCTGCCGATTTGTCCTTCTGCAGCTTTGTTGATGCGGTGTTTTTGTTTAGTTAGTTGGTTGCGTGCTGTCTTGACTCCGCGCGTTTCGGCGCCTTCAGTTTTTCTGACTTTTTTTACCCGCGTTGTTGTGTTGCAGCCATTATTTCTTGGTAATGTCGGGTACAGAAAAGTGCTGCATAACAAGGGACTCTGAGTGAAGCTTGGTGGACATAGAAAATGATATTCAACGTAGAATTACCATATTTCTCACAGGAAAAACCAACGGACCAAGGAACCACAACTAGTGGTTGCGCTAGCTTCAAAAGACAGCGGTCGCGACGGAAGAGGTCAACTTGTGAAACAGCCCAAACGTGTTAAATTGGTACCATGGGGCGGGCCGCTATTAAATGAGGCCATCCACCAAAAAACATTTTGGCATCTACGTTTTACTGCCTGCGCCCTCCCGAGTGTCGTCGGCACGTAGTCGCTGCCAAACTGGGAAATACTGGGCGCAGCTTGAGAAAAATAAGTTGAGCTACCTTGTCCAGGTACGTACCCCTGGGGCATGGTTAGAAGGAAACAAAAATTTTGCAGACGACGTACTGTCAACAAAGTAATAGTTTTATTTGAGGTTGGGGATTCTGCACAGCTGGAGGCCGCTTTGAGAAGTTACTTGCATTAGAAAATCTACAGTCATTGCGGTTTGGACCGCTTCTGTTTCGCTACCGTGGCGTACCAGCGCACCCCTTCGATGACCTCGTCCACCATCTCGGTTGGCGTAATGTTGTGCAGCCACGTGCAGGTGCCGAGAAGCCACCCGCCAGGTCTGTATGTCACCCGCGGCATCCGGTCTCGAACGGCCATTTTCATCGCGTCAACTGCTTCCTGGAGGTCGTCTCTCATGAACGCCGAAAGGATGAAGTTGGCTCTGCGCTTTAGGCGAGCCGTGGACTTCTCAGAGATGTCTCGACGCACTTTCTCAGGCAGCAACTCAAGGTCCCGGTCGAAGATCTCGAACAACGTATCATGGTCGCTCAGGTATGTCCTGTTTGTGGAAGGGCAAGGCTGATACTGTTACACATCACGCAAACGTCAATGCTGCGCAGCTTATACGGCCAACACTTAGCAATTGTTTTGATGAGTGCATGTTAAAAATCGAACAAAAATGGAGGGGAAATTTCCGAATGGGAATTGGTAGCAATGCGGAAGTGTACCATCTGGTCACCTTCATATCATGTTCATATGAACTTCATATAAAAATCGACGTGCATACCTCCGAAGTAGCTCCTCGACCTTGGGCTGCTCTGTCCTATGCAATGCAACACCCAAGAGGTACATAACGTCCACACAGCACATGGTACTATATAACTTCTCTTGTACACAAAGTAGTACAAGAAATCAAGATCAAAGGGCGATGCTCGAGGTACGATACAAGAGTCGGAGATTAAGGGCTAACAAATAGAGGGATCTGTAGAGTAGCCGCGACATTCAGGATAATTCCGAACGAGAAACTAGTTGCTACAGGAACTATATTTCCTAAACCCGTACGCCGTCACGTGTACTGACGTTCTGCGGTGTAGTTCGTCGGTGTAAAATGGATGCTATTGAGCAATTGCACGAAAAACACGGATAAAGAAAAGAAGCACAACAAGACTACTGACTGTAAATTATGTTTATGTATTGCGAGGGCAGGAATATATACTAATCAATGACAAAAATGGAAGCAATGAGTAAGCGAACAAGAGTATTACAGTTGAAGGGCGGTGGAGGCGACAACCGCACAAAAATTGTCTGCCAATATTACACGTTTAAGTTGTCGAAGACAAGAGAAGAGGCGTACGTGAGGAGGCAAATAGTTATAAGCAATATTGATAACTATAAGCTTTCCGGCATCACAGTACATCATTTTGAAGTCGAAAAGTGCTACATTTATGTGGTCTGACAATACGGGAATCGCTTTCAAATTGCTCAGGCCTTAAATATTTTTCTAGTTGTGGCATTTCTGTAAAGCTTGAGGCTCTGAATTGTACGGGAAAAGATGAAAAACGCAAAGCCCTTTTTTGAAGAGAAAGAGCGAATGAGAAAAAGGAGAGAGTTAAGAGAACATGTTAAGAGACAGAGATAAATCCCCATTTTATAGAGTGATGGTTAAAGTACGAAACTTTGACAGACTTAGCCGGAGTCAAAGTTCCCAACCCAAGTGCTTCGACAGTCTGGGAATGACGCAATACGGGCAGGCATCGGCTTCATAACGCGAGTGACCGAGGTTCGATTCCAACCACGAGAAGCATTTTTTAAGCACTTGGTGTGCCTTTGTGGAAACCCATTTGTAAGTTCGCTTTCCTGCGGTGCGTTACAGTCGTAACGATGGACGGAACCATTGCGGCATAGAAGGCTTCACTTTAAAATGTAATGCCTTCTATGAATCACCACATTACAGACAGTGAACGATCGAAATCAATAGGCGTTCTTACAAATGAAATGCTTCTCACAGTGCTCTATCCGGCACACCGCATTAAACAATTGGTTTCCCTTCCTCACCTTTTATGGCCATTCATTCCACATTGTTGTCAACACCACACAAAACATTGCTGCTCGTCAAGGGTCGTGTTGTGTGTTTCTTCCCTTTGTCCGTGTTATTCGCGCTGTTTTATGGCGAAAGTCCCAGATGTACATGTTTCATGAAAAATGCAAAAAATTATTGAGGGTACACAAAGTAGTACAAGAAATCAAGATCAAAGGGCGATGTCGAGGTACGTTACAAGAGCCGGAGATTAAGGGCTAACAAATAGAGGGATCTGTAGAGTAGCCGCCAGGATAATTCCGAACGAGAAACTAGTAGCTACAGGAACTAGACACCCCACCAGTACGAGAGAAGAAGTTGACAAGGGTTTAAATGAAATGCAAGGGGGCAAAGAACTGGTGAGGATCAGGTAACAGCTGACCTCTTGAAGGATGGCGGGCAAGGTATACTTGGAAAACTGGAAAACCCGTGTAGGCAATGCCTAATGACCGCGAGGGTACTGGAAACTTGGAAGAACACGAACATCACCCTAATCCGTAAGAAAGGTGACATGAAAGACACGAAAATTTACAGGCCGATCAGCTTACTGTCAGTCGTCTTTAAGGTACTTACCAAGGTAATCGCTAACAATTTCTGCCACCATAGATTTGAGTAAATCTAATTAACAAGCAGGGTTTCGTAAAGGCTATTGAAAAACGGACCATATTCACACGACCAATCGGATGATAGAGAAGTGCGCGTAGTATACTCCACCCCTATATATAGCTTTCATGAACTATGAGAAAGCATTTGACTCGGTCAAATGTATAGCCATTCAGGTATTGCGGAATCATGGTGTACACGAGCATTACGCAAGAATGCTAGATATCCACAATTGGTTCTCACAGCTACCATCGTCCTCCATAAGGAGAGCAGTAAAATACCTATAATGAAGGGCGTCAAACAAGGAGACACAATATATCTAATGTTATTCAAAGCAAGTTTACAAAAGGTATTCAGAAGAATAGATAGGGAACAGGTAGGCGTAAGTGTTAGTGAAGAATACGTCAGTAACCTTAGATATGCTGATGACGTTGTCTTGCTAAATAACTCAGGGGACGAATTGCAAAGCATGATTTCCGCACTGGTGAAGCAGAGTAGAACCGTGGGCCTGAAAACTAATGTGCAGAAAACTAAAGCAACTCTCAATAACTTCGGTATAGCACAGCGGTTTGAGATCAGTCGCGAAGCAGTAGATGTGGTAAGCGAATGTATTTACTAAGGCCAAGTTGTGACTCCGGATCCCAATCATGAGGCAGAGGTAATTCGAAGGATAAGAATGCGGTGGAGTATATTCGGCAGGCATTCGGAAATAATGAACGGCAGCCCACCATTATCTCTGAAGAAGAAAGGCCATGACAGCTGCATATTGCGGGTACTCACCTACGGTGCAGAAACGTGGAGGCTCACTAAGACGGTTCAACTTAAATTGTGGATGACTCAGCGAGCAATGCAACCGAAGATGATAGTTGTAAAGTTAAGGGACAAGAAGAGGGTGGAGTGAGTCAGGAAACAAACGCGCGTTAAGGACATATTAGGAGAAAATAAGAAGAAATGGGCGTGGCAGAGCATGCAATGCGAAGGCAAGATACCTATTGGTCATCAAGGGTAATAGAGTGGATCCCTAGAGAAGGCAATCGTGGCAGGGGGCGGCAGAAAGTTAGATGGGCTGATGAGATGAAGTTTTCGCGGATAAATTGGTCGCAGTTATCACAGGACCGGGATAGGTGGAGATCAATGGGAGAGGCCTTTGCCCTGCAGTGGGCGTAGATAGGCTCCTTCTGCTGCTTCTGCTGCTGATGATGATGAAACAGACATGTCAGAGGAGGGTGCGAGAAGGTCTCTGAGAAAAACTTGGCTTCGTATCGGCTCTCGGCGCTGCAATTGTCGTCGTAAGAAGATAGACTTCTGCCGCCACGGCAACGTCAAGACCTCTCTTTTTTCCTCTGCCAACCTCTCATCCTCTTCCCTTCAATTTCGATCGTGCAACAATAAACGCAGAGTAGGGTTTGTAAAGTCAATTTATATTTCCATCGTTTCACTGCTGCCGCCATCTACGGTCTACTTTTGTGCCTGTTGAACATGAAACGTTGCTAGGAAGTCCAGTCATACGCGAGCTCTTTTTTCTATTTTCCGGTCAAAGTATTGTGTTCGACGCGGATTTTCATTTATATAGCTAATAACTGACAGTTATGCTTAATTAAAAGAACACTGCGCGCACCAGTTGGTTATTGATGTTTGCCTGAAATATACCGAATGTTTACTTCAGGCCCAGGAATGTTGATAATTATTAAGTGTGTTTTAGTATTTATAAGTTCGGCAAGGTTAAGGCTATATAAACTTCCGGTTCAACAAATATTTTAACTTTGGCCTGATGGCTCAATCGAGGGACAGACGGACAGACAGTCCGCCAGACCAAGAACGACAATCATCTTAAAAAATCATCGCAGCACAGTCCGTTGGAAGGGAAGGCCGCTGACAGACATGCAAAAGGAGCCGCCTTGAGTGCAGGTATTCACGGGTGCGAATAAGTATCTCCAGGCGACGGCTAGCGGGACAAATAGGCTTCGAAAAGGGCAATGCTGGGGGTTGGTGTGGTGGATAGAGGGTCAGCATAAATGTCAGCACAAAGTTAAAGAAAAATCACCGAAGGCCCAACCAGGCTCTTTCTTTCACGTTCTTCTGAATTTTGAAGCATCTCCCGTAATGTTCTTTGCTAAACTTCTCGCGAACCAACCAGCCTTAAATCCCACCTTGCCGCAGAAATCAACAGCGCTTTGTTCGGCAGTTTGGCCCACTTAGAGTTAACGAGCATGCATGTCGCGCATTCGGGATGCAGATAGTTTGGACGCTGCAAATCAATACAAAATGCCTTAATGCCTAACAAGGCTAATGCCTTACAAACGGGTATTTCTTCACTGAAAGAACCATGAAACTCGTATTCCAAAACGACAAAATCTCCGAGTGGGCCAAAGCGGCATCTTCCAGTTCGGTGTCAGACACTTTGCCGGATAGCCACTGGTGTCAGAACTTGAGAATAGACTGAATCTAGACTATCACGTAATAATTTATTCTGGGCAAAACTAAACTGTTTTACACTTGCCCATGGACACGAAAGAGCCATGGCGATAGTTTTTGAGAGAATTGGGCACTAAAAATTGAAGGAAGCCCACATTAACACTTAAGACTTGAAGCTAGCGAAGCTGTATACGCAACCTTCACAGCTATTACTAAGGTTTAAGTCCACGATTGCAGCCTACTTGCTTCTTCTTCGATGCCGCAAAGACATTTACTCCATCATTGTTGCTATAAGTGTGAGCTTCTTTTTTTTTTTTTTTTGGAAGGGATAATCACTGGACATCACCTTGGAAGAGCGTACGCTATGACATGTCTTTCTCGTTCCGAGCAAGTGTTGCCACAATTACGGCGAACGCTGGAGGTTTCTTTTTTGAATATCTTGGCTAATCTGAGTAAGAAGTTATGTTTGGCTTGAGAAACGTGCACCGAGGATGTTACACGGTCGCCGCGAGGCACGCACACACACGAGCGAACGGAATTTTCTTGGTCTTTTTAACTGCTGGACGCTCGCCGCAATCATGGCCAATGTACCTAACAAACTCCTTTGGAAAACCGACACTTGGCCTGCCCGCTATCATGCACCGTTTGCTGACACCTGTCCCTTTTTTACGATCCCGGCGTCCGAAGCCCTCACGAGCCACCTTCTATGGACCTGCCCTGCCCTTCACACGTCTCGCCTGCAACACCTCCGGGGCACAGGGCTCCATCCTGGGAGACCCCCTGAACTATAGCGGTGGTTATGGGGCCCTCAGTACCGATATCTGCTGGCGTTTCTGCGTCAAACCAATGTGATGTTGTATATATAACTGTTAAGCCGTAAGGCAAACTCTCGCAAAAAAAAAGTGCCTAACAAACGCTTGATAAACGTGCGCTGGGAACGCTAGGCGGTCGCCGCGAGGCCCGCACTCACCTGCGCGCTCTCGGCAATTTCTTGGTGTTTTTACCTGCGGACACGAAAAATTACGATTTGCTAAACAGCTTCACTAATTACAAACTTCCGCATTTCCGTTAAACCTGGTTTCTTTTGGATGTTGAAAGACACGAGCGGGGCGGTGCGCCGGAATGTGACGCAACCGGAACTAAAAAAGAGACGTTGTTGCGACTGAGCTCCCTGTAGACAGTCAACACGCCAGTTCTGATTACGGATGTACACAACCCACCAAGGTCGCACATTACCATGTCATAGCTTACGAATGTGCCAGCAAAACGTTGCTCAATGTAGGTGTCTTTCATTTTTTAACCATGACTAGCAGAGAAAGGCATCACATATGCATATTTTTAAAACTTCGGTCAAATAATTTAGGTAAATGCTGGTGCCAAATTGTTGACAAACTGTCCTCTTTCTAACAAGAGAGAGAGAGAGAGATATGACTTTATTTGAGGCCCGAGATGGATTTTTAAAGGTGGATGACTTGGACGCTCTCCGTCCCTCATCCGTCCGCCAGGATTCCTTGGATCCTCGCGGCGGCTTCGGCCATCCGGACTGTTGTCAGTTGTTCCTCCGGTATGCAGCTGAGCAGAGCAGTCTCCCATTGTTCTGCAGCCTTAATTTTGTATCTTGTAAGTGTATTTGCATCTGGTTTGCTATTATAGCCGGTTGTATTTTTTTGGAGTTCATGGCAGGACCATATCATATGGTGTAGGTCGGCTCTGTTGTTGCACAAAGTGCATAGGTTTGAGTAAAGGTCTGGGTAACAGCGGTTGAGGGAAACAGGGATTGGACAAGTGTTTCTCCGAACATAAAAAACAGCGCAAAAAACGAGGACTAAAAAAGAAAGGCACAGACGAGCGCTGGCTTTTTTAGTCCTCGTTTTTTTGCGCTATTTCGTATGTTCAGAATGAACCAACTGGCCCCACTCGAGACGCCAATTCAGTGTTTGTCTGCAACTGTCACCACGTGACTGCCTCTTTCCTGGAACGAGTGTGGTCTGCCCGTGGATATTTACATCTCGATAGCCAGTAGTGATTTATTATATCCCTGTATGTGACTAGCCTGTCTATGTGAAATCTAATAACGTGTGCTTGTTCTTGGCTTTCCTGCGAGGTCTTGTGTTTTTGTTGCCAGAAAATCTTTCTTCTGTCTTCTGAAGTGATTGCAAGAAGTAGTTATTTAGTAACTCCCATTCTCGTTGGCGAAAGGCTGATTATCAACTACAAAATTACGACGAAAAGAGCTTGTGCGTCGTTTTCGTATCACGTCAAAATATGCATTCAATTTTTACAAAGGGCACTGAAGGAAATTAGTCAAGCTCCTGATTTGGCTTGTACTGCGCACACTGGCTCAAAAATATACTCTTTTCATCGTTTATCAGGGCGATAAGGCGGTACTTATTTTATAAAGCCCGAAAGAAGAAACATTACCATGCGCGGTTTGCGGGCAGGCTGGGGTCATCTTCTACCCACAATCTTCGTATCCAGAAAACCGGATCGTTATTCACTCTTCACTATTCCCGGATCGTTATTCACTCTTCGCTATTCTTTATTGGCACATCTTCAGCACGATTCGCCGGGACCTGTCTATGGCTAGGGTGAAGCGCCTTTGTGTAAGCCGGCGGAAAACAGTGCAAAGCTTGGAGTGCGCATGCGCGAGAGAAACGGAGTGTCAGTGGCGCCGAACCACATATGGAGAAGGAACTATTGGGTCTGTCACCACGAAGCGCGGCACGGTCATATAGTGGTAATTTACTTGAACACTATCACCGAACACAGTCTCAGACGGTGCGTTGGTGAGAGGAACGTGGCCGCCAAAGTGTCGGTGAGAGAACAAGAGCGTGTCCTCGCCTATGAATGTAACTGCCGCCCCACGGCATGCTAACTATCCGGGAAGCTGAACGGCGCAGCGACGCCTAGCGGAAGCGGCAACGTCGTACCGGCATGGCTGCATTGGAGAAAGAGTGGACCCGCAATGCCGAGCGTGCAAAAGAGCGTCGAGAGGTGGCAATCGCTGTGCCCAAATCAACTCAGTACAGGTTGCCCTACTGGTGCAAAATTGGAGAAACCGCAGCGCTGGAAATCAACCTAGTTCTACCCACACTAAGCGGATCCAAAAAAAAAGAAAGCAGCCAAAAGAGCAAAAAATTCGGCTCAGCTTGCACAATTGGTGGAAATCGGCGCGAAACAGCGCGAGAGTACTTCATTGAAAGTGTTGCTTATATAAGAGAAGTGTATAAACTTATGCCGGAAAAACCTGAGTGGTCACCCGTTCTGGATGTACTAGCGCAGTTTAAGATGTGTTAAGCCATCCCCGTCAGCCGCCTGTTGGTGCGGTTGGAGCTACTAATTTGTGTACGAACATAAGGCATATTCTTCCTGGCACAAACGTGCCGTGGGTGAGTTTCAACTGAGCGAACGAATTACGGCGATCCGCCGGCCGTCGGCCGACTCAGCGCTTGGCCGACTGATTCTGCTAGAAGGTCGGCGAGCCGTGCAGTAGCGCAGTCAAGCCAAGCCATCTTGTTTTGACGTCATGCGAAACGTCATAGAAAGTCAGCAAGGAGGACACAGATAGGGGAACAGCATTTCCTCGTTGATTTTTTTACTGAAGAAAGTCGCGAAAACGCAGTGAGAGTGCTCGAAACATGCACTAGAGATTCGAGAGTACAATCACGGTAGTAATCCGCAATGTTTACAAGTCACTTCAGTGTCGATTAAAGTCCATCCCCGGAAAAAAAACTGGACTATTTCCCGGCTAACAGCTGCCCTGCGCGCGATAATCCCAAATTCTTCAGGTAAAACTGCGCTAAATACTGCGAAAGGTTACAAACGGAAATGGAAAAATTACTTCTAGAAATTAATTAAAGTACATTACTCATTACTTTTGTATATTTTTTAAAACGTAATTAAATTACATAAAAAAATCAAAAGTATTGAAATTACATGGAAATTCCTGTAACAAAAATTCCTCACTCATACACTACCAACTTATCTACACTTTATTTACGCTTATGTATATCTGCCCTGTAGTCTCAAAAATATTGATTTCTGCACCGACTTACCTACATTTTATTTCTAGTGCAATACATAGATATGTTGCATATCTTTATTACATCTCAGAAAGAGCTGCCATTCAATGTGGGTTTGGGAAAGGTGTCCCGTTTGCCAGTGTAACGAAGTGGGCCCAGTGTAACGAAGCCTTGAACACAATCTGAACATTTTTCTTTAACGCGACTGACTGTCGCCACGCCATTCCCGGATCGCATGAAAAGGGAGTCAAGAGGCACGAAAAGCAGGCAGAGCTCTGATCGAAGCGTTGTTTTCTTCGCGTTCGTACAGTTCCAATGCCCAGAGACTCTCTGAGAACTGGAACTCTACTTGGCCAACATTTTATGCAGTAAGAGAAGCGGACAGGCAATATCGCAGTCAAAAGTAATTGGGGAAGTATTGAGTAACTTCCATGAAATTACTGGCCTGAAGTAATTTATTACATTACCAAACTACCAATACTCGCAAGTAATTCCTTCATTACTCATTACATCAAAAAGTAATTTAATTACTGTGATTGAATTATGTAATTTCAGTACTCCCAAGTCTGATTACAAATATTTAGCAGTACACTTGTGTGTCCCCAAAGTGCCACTTCCCAAGTTATGCAAAATAGGTCGTGTTCTTTCTGGAGTCCAATTATTTGCCTCTCCTCTCATTAAAATGATATTCTTTTTCATATATTCGAATAAATGCTAACAAGGTTAAAATTTCAGCTGGTTCCAAACAAGAGCAAGAGGTACAGCAAAATATTTTAATAAACCTGTTATCGAACATCTGCTTGTCACCCGGCACTTGCACCGTCTAACCCGTGACTCTGGGTGCTTCGTTTGGCAGGCTCAAACCGCTTCACTACACAACCTTCACCGCATCTACCAGCGCCCTGGCTATGCTTCCTGTCCCGCGTGTTCTTCCTACCCATCCATCGCTCATTCGTATTTGGAATGCACCCCACCGTCTCTTGGCCCATCCCTCGCCTCCATCACTTCCTGGGAGCTCTGTTTATCTCCCCCGCCGACAATGAAGGTGCGGGTCGCCTAGAAGTTCTTTGTGAACATGGGCACATGATCGTGCCGAACACATTGCAGGCCTACGTGGACCGGTGAATTGAAGACTAAATTAGGACCCAACCCTGGGTGCTCTGTACAATAAAGTTAGTTCTCTCTCTCCCTCACATATCTCTGAAACCAAGTCGTTTTCTAATTTTGTCCAACACCGCCTTGTGTTAGTACAAATCATGTTTTTTGAAGGAACAAGAGATGGAGACTAGTTCTTGAAAGAAGTCTATATAACTTGCGCCTAAGTTATGGAAATATGTAAACCTACCTATATGCTCCAGGGGCAATTGTGCAGACCCGTACACCCCTGCTGGCATACTGGCGGCGCAGTCCGTCGGCCAAAGTTCTGCACGCTTGTTTGGACATGCAGTAGCCCAAGCACTCCGGCATCGTCACTGTATCTGCGCAGGTGAACGTTGCGGCAACAAAAAAGGGGCTACTGGAGGTATCTGTAAGCAATGAACTCGACAAAACACGACATTAGCATAACAACGGCTTATTCATGACTGTAATAGGAAGCTTGTTTTAGGAGCAAAAAGTACAGACCATCACTCAGCCAAGGATTCGCATCGTTTCAAACTTCGTCAAAAACAAAACAAGCGCGGTAACTGACTCCCTGTTGAGTGCCTCGCCTCACATCGAAAGTGAAGTGCTCTTTTAAAACAGTTGGCACATCGCTATTTCACAAATTGTAAAAAGTATCTCCTATATTCCATAGCTCTAAATTGTAGTAATGGAGTTTTGATGCCACCTATTCGAACATAGAAAAACGTGTGGTTAGCGTTTATGAAGGCGTTCGTCGTCTAAAGTGCTTTTTTCGTCAATGAGTGACCTCAGTAGCATTATGCGTATTGCGGAGTAATTGTTATGTATTCCTAATGTCATCCCATGCATTTTCTGTCTTTTCAAAGGGGGAGTTTTAGGACGATAAGTTTGGGGTCGCTTGCTGGTTATTAGGTCGCGGTAGAAGCTTGGAAAATGTATTGGGTGCACACTGCGGCAAAATCTTCTACTTCTAGCTCCGTGGCTAAGGCGTTGCGCTGCTGAGAACGAGGTCGTGGGCTCGATTCCCGGCCGCAGCAGCGCAAGGCAAAAAGCAAAAACCCCCGTGTGTACGAGATTTCGGCGCACGTTAAAGATCCCCAGGTGGCCAAAATTAATCCTGAGCCCTCCACTACGGCGCGCCTCATCGCCTGCGTTTCGTCGGCGCGTTAAACCCTAAAATCAATCAAAATCTTCGACTATGCTTTAATATGACGCACAAAGCCTTGCGGTGCTCTTAACAGTGCCCTAATGGAACGACAATGACTAGTTTGCGGATCCTCCTGGTTTCGTAGGTGTGAAGCGTTTTGAAGGCGTTATGAATGAACGGATATTTGTTTTAAAATGTCGAAGGTTTTCGGAGCCTGTAAGGAATAAAAGAACTAGGTTACAAATATTATATCTGGCACCTTTGCTGACCTGAAAATCATATTTTAATCTTAATAAAGAGCCTTGTTAAAAGTGGCACCACGTCTAAGGCAGCAATATATTTTATTTGTAGAATTCCAGCCGTGTCCGTAACCCTCCCTGGCGTTCTTACATCCCCGTAATAGGAGCAAGTTTCGTAAAGACCTTCCGAGCAGGCACAACTACTATCTTCATTAGTATCAAAAAGAAGGAAATGTATCTCTGTTCTATGTCCAATATGCATGAAAGTATCACAGGCTTCAAAACTGAAGTAGATGTTTTCTGCATCCAATTAGTTTATTGCCAAAGTCTTCTACAAGCAGAACCTAGCCTAATGATAGTACTACGAGCAGCTCCTTCAAATTGCGATTCTCTTGAAATTGCGATTACAAGAGAAATAAGAAGTAAGGACCGCAGGTACCGCATCGAACATTGTAATTTCGCAGAATTTATTCCTAAAATTGTTGAGGAGAAAAAAAAAGGAACGCATACATACCAACACAAACAAGAAAACAACACCGCACAGTGTTGTGCTGAAAAGCTTAGTTAACTAGTATACTGTACTAACAAGCTCCCCGAAAAACTATCCGCACGTTTCACGAGAAATTGTCTGCAAATAGAATAATTTGTTGGTGATAGGAGTCCTTTCAGTCTGTTTCAAAAGTGCTTGCAGGTCATCCACGTAAACGTCTTATACGAGACATTTATGTTAGAGTCCTATATTATAAACGTTGTTAATGATTCCAGGCACTGGTCGGCGAAATATGATGTTTCCTATTCACCGGGATTTGGACAACAATTAGTGCAGCACCGTGCCTTAAAATACTCCACATAACAACCGACTCCTTTCCCTGTGGTCGCTATCAATTGCTACAATACAGGTATTTCTTGAATTGTTGTCCGAAATAGCATGCCACATCCCAGTTTAAAATCAGAATAGCGCAAAAACCTTACAAGAAGTCATGTCGTATGACAAAAAAACTTTGTTCTTACAACAGAAATTCTGTTGTTGCGACAAAGCCACCTGTTGTTACGACACACATTTCTGTCGTAACGACCCAGCGATTTTCTTAATGATAAACATTTCACTAGTCACAACAGAACTGCCATTTACCCTACTCTTCACAATCGGAACTAACATTCAAACCACGTGCAACTCCTCATGGAACATCAGGATCTCGACAACACAGAAATACGGCCCGACGGAACATCAAAACCACGACAGGAATACCACACACGACAGAGCATCAGAATCACGACATGACAAGAACACGACAAGATGACAGTACGACACGCGAAAATACTACAAAACTACAGAAATTTTTCTTGTCGCCTTTTTCGACTGGGATTACCAGCTCAACGGGAATCATAGTTTTCCTGCGGCGTCCATGCCCAGCTACTCACATAAACACAATATATAATGCAAATAATTTAACTTCGGCTTCTCTCAAACTTTTTCCTGCTTGAAGCATTTGAATGATATTGTTCTCATTGTAACAGCTTCGCAAAAGTCAATTCGGGCGCCCACAAACTGACGTTATAGAATATGTAGATACTGCAAATTTGCCTTCCTTTTTCAAGGGCCGCCACAATATCTGGTAATAGAAAGCACTAATTTGAAATGGCCAACAAACGTGTATGTGTCGCAATCGATGACACGCAAGAAACACACGATGGGGAAATTTCGGCATAGAAGCTTGTTTTCTTAGCTAATCGCTGATCCGGAAGTAAGCAAAGCTTATGTTGATGGTTCTGCTCTTCGCGAGAGTAAACATAAAAATGCAAGGTAAAGTGCGCGATCAGAGATTATTGTAATGCTTGAAAACGAAAGTTTGATTTGTACAAACCGAAAAAGCTGGTGACAAATACCAGCCGCCCTTTGGACTTCTGCAACAGAGGGAGGAAAGCCGTGGACACGGAGAGCGCGCCCAAGGTGTTGACTTCAAACATTGACCGCACTCTGCTCATGGGCTGCCACTCGATATAGCCCACGCCAGGGACACCGGCATTGGCGACCACCGCCCAGAGCACTGCACATTCAAAATCATGAAAACAAGTATGTATAACACCACCGGACTTCACAATGCTGTGTCTACAGCAGACATGGTTGAGATGCTGTGATGCCACTTGTGCTCGTTATGTTCCCAGGACTGAGCAGATTTAGAGTGAATAAAAGAATAATACATTTGTGGTGCAGACAAAACGTTTCCACGAAAGAAAGGACAGATTTTAAAGATGAAATACTGGAAATGTTTGCGACATCCCAAGCGAGCACTACAGGCATTTTATGGTAAGTACATTCTGATTTCACCGAGTTTTAACCACATCAGGGTGATCTGACTGATCTTAAATTAGGCTAATAACAATCATAAAATAAAACAACCTGCAAAATGCTATTCAAATATGGGTGGCATGTCACGCTATTCCACGTCGTACTATTTTCGTGAGTGATTGTTTATCTGTGGAAATTATCAAACAATAAGGCCGGACTATATGTGGACTCGAGCAGATATTAAATAGTTGGGCATGGAGCAGGAGCAGTAGTAGTGAGCAAGCGTTCAAGCGGCCGTTGTTTACCAAGCCAGTGTTCATGCCAAAAGCAATTACGTTTTCAAGCTGTAATCAAATGAATTGCGAACGTATTAATCTTGTCAATTTAGAAGTATGAACACCATTTTTAGCGGCAAGCTGAGGTGGTTTGTCTTAAAACGGACGCATTAAACGACGAAATATGCACACTTTTTGTGAAGCCGCAGTCTCGTTACAACCCAATCTATTGGAATTGGCGTCATTCCTCCAAAGCGGGTGAAGGAAACATTTTTAACACAGAGAATTAGCATATGTCTACCGCAGCGGCATTGGCTTACGAAATTGGCCAATAACATGGCTGCTTTTAACAAACGCTGCAAACCATACGTTTTTTTTAAGGAACGTGCCATTGGACCACGTATCCCTACCCTGACTATAGAAGGATTTTTCAAGGCTGCACTAGGATGGTCCGACCGTGAAAGGACTAGGACCGTACTTTATGAAGGTTACGAAGTTGTTTAATACAGCGGAACCCCGATAATACTACTTTCAAAGGACCTTGCGAAAGCGACTTATGACCGGGGGCTCGTATGACCAGGGTGCGGGTAAATGGCGACCTAGAAGACGGTCTTAGGCGACCGGTGGGCAAAGAACTTTTTAAAATGCCATATTTCGCGGGGTCTCGCGTAGTTTGCAAACCTTTAGCTAAAATCCCGTTCCGAAAAAAATAAACGCCTATTTTATGCCCCCCTCCACTCCACGGCGTCCAAGCAACCCGCCAGCTAAGCGCTGTACGCACAAAGGCCTCGAGCCGTCCTGCGTTATTTTTAGCCACCTAGCACCTCGGCACACGCGCACGAGATAAGGCCCACATGCTCGAACAAATTAAGATGGGAAAAGGCGAGTGAGAAACTGCCAAGGTCAAGCGAAACGAACAATAGTACGTGACGGCGACGCAAAAAAAGCGGGAAGTGGGGTGACAACGTCTCTTTGAAAGAGATTGATAAGCCGAGAGCAAAGAGAGAGGGAGAGAGCGTCGTGAAAGGATAAAACATGGATCGACATTGTGAGGAAAGCTGGTGGGGTTGCGTCGTATGTGTTTTCGCGTTCGTCTGCGGCTCCTTGGGAGCTTCAAATTCAAAGACCACCAGCCACATGAATATTGACTTCTCGCGGTTGGCGCGTTGGCGTGCTGCTGCCGCGTGGGGCCGTCGAAGGTTAATATCCGCTCACGAGTACCCCGCGCTTGCTTGCGTCTGTTCATCAAGTACTTTGACCCGCCTGCCAAACTTTGAACATCAAGCAGTGTCAAACGGGGATAAGAATACAGAAAGGTCGAGATGATCGGCGAAGATGTGTAAAAGATGGGAAGAACACCGGTTCAACCACGCCAGAGTCCGTCGTATGAAACGGACCGTGTGCACTCGAGGGTCATATTGTCGAGGTTTTTAATGCATTGTTTCTATGGGGAGTTCGTCGGGACCGCGGTGATCCATCGTGATAAGCGGGTCATCGTAAGTCCGGGGGACGCATCAGCGGGGTTCCACTTTAATAAGCAGATCGTGCTGTAGGAACTCATTTTTTTTTCTGCCCTGTTTCACCATTCGCTTTCGCATACCCCTGGTCAGTCACACTAGAGCAGTATCTTCCGAATGCTCAGAGGAAACGATCTGTTCAAATATCTTATGCGGTTTTTGGTCACGAAAACCACTCAAGTTTTTTTAATTAACAAAATAGCGTGAATCTTTGCACTGGTCGCATATATATTCATCGGATGTTTGCAGTTCCAGCTTACAAACCCATGTGAAGGCAATATTGGCTTCACCAGACGAGACCCCGGCGTCCTAGTGCACCACCAGCGTTGAGTTATACATATTTCCGTATAATTTTAATGACTAGGCCACAGCCTGGTTGACATTCCTGCCTTTCCTTTATCTTTTTTTCCTTCCTTTCTTTTAATGAAACGCGCTCAAATGGTGATTCCTGGACCACAATTTTCACGTGAATGAAACACAGGAAAGTGTACACAAATCGTGTTTTGTTGTGAACCCTGTACTTAATTGAGATCTGAGATGCCAACTTTTTTAACCTGCAAATTAAGAGCCCTACTTCTGATGATCTGGTATGACTGCTCATTGCAATACCACGACCCCTCTATTGTCTATGTTGGGGCCTGCTTATGTACCAATTTATGGATCACAATACTTTACTACATATTAAATAAAATCTGAATACTTAAATCTTCAACCATTTTGGCCAAACTTCTGTACAATTAGAAAGGACGTCTGCGAGCATAACTAATTCATCAAATCTATAAACCAATTCTCGTGTAGTTTGTATTGGCATCACATGCAATGCATACAACTTCTTTCAACTATTTGTAGTTAACATTGTCGGTCTTCTTCAAAATTGCCCCCATCTCCCCGCGAGGGAACCCTGGTGTGATGCGGCGCATGCATACGCGAAATGAGAGAGTACACGTGCTTTAGCGACCACCACCCAGCTCTTTATTACATTTAAGAATGATGACTTTATGGTCAGTAAAGTGCACAGTGAGCGGTTGCCGCAGCAGTGGTCGAATCTTGGTTTCATCGTCGATGTTCGAGAAGAACGAGAGGGAGCGCTGACTGAACCGCCGCGGAGCGATACCCGCTTTATATTCACAGCGCTTGAAGGAGAGGACACCGCGGGAGAGAGTCGTGTATGCCCGCACATGCGCACCGGAGCAGCTGTTAACGCAGCCTTAACGCAGCGAAGCGCGCGCCAACCAAGCGCGCCAGCTGTCCTTATGCTAATGCGCAGGAGTGAGAGTGTTGCGCACAGCTGTGGGAGAGACGAACGGAGGAGAGTCGCGCATGCGCAGGTGGCTGGCGTGCGGACGGACGCCGACGACGCAGGAGGGACATGCCTCAGAGCAAGAGATGCGCCGCATCTAAAAACGATAAGACATAGAGACCTGCAATTCCGTGCTGTCAAACGTACAATCCCCTTTGTACATAAACTACTCATCCAGGAAACTAAGCACCCACCAATTATGACCGTGTGCCCTTCTTCTAATTCAACGTGACCTTATTTGTAGCTCCTGACATTGCGCATTACAGAACGAACTATAAACGCCCATAAAACACTTACCCTTGCCGTCCAAGTTGTTTTCCACGCTCTCCACGGCTCTTGCAATTTCGTTTTCTTTCGTGACGTCCATTTGTAGCACATGCACGTTGTTGCAATTTTTAAGGAGCTTCGCACCGGCGCCATTTTCATCTATGCAGCCGGCATATACGATAAATCCATCGCTAGCTAACTGCTTCACCAATACGTGTCCCAATCCAGTGTCGCATCCTGCAGTGGAAATAATAGGCATGCACTGGTAAAATAACAGAGTTGTGATTTAGCCCATTCTCACACTCAAGCCATACAATTATAAGCCACACCACGCACACACACGCATCGGGCACGCACTCCAGGCACACACAGGACATGCGCATGCAGTCGACTCGCAAGCAAGTTTACTCTTGCAGCATGACAAGGGTTTTTTGGATATCGGGACAGAGGAAACGGTAAAAAACATTCCGTCTTATTTACCGACCGGAGCAACAACGCAGTAGAAATGTGGAAACTAAGCAAAAAGCTTATATTGTATTTACCTTTTGTTTGTTAATACTGCAAGTCTCAGCGGTGATTTCGGCAGGTTGGTGGTACAAAAATGTTTGTTGAGAAAAAAAATTAAGCCGTTCCAGTCTACCTGAAACCTGTCTTAAAGTTCAGAGCAGTCATTCGCCATAATGGGCTGTGGCACCATTATCCCCTCACTGCTATCACCCATCACGTTCGTCCCCTCCTTCTCTCATGATGAATTGAACGAAAATTTGTCCAAGACGATTTCATTTCCCCGCCTTTCCAGTGCTCCCGCGCCCCTAGCCTGCAAGCTGGAACGCGAAAGGGATGTCGCACGTTCGGGCGCCTTACTGCGCAGTTCGGAACGCGTCGTTTTTGCCCGCCACTTTTTTCGCTTACTACCGTTAAAACCAACCCAACGGGTGTTCCTACCTAAATGGACGACGCGGGGGCTGCCGGTTACATACACTGCATCAAATGTACCTGCAGTTTCCTTTGCGATAAACAATGGGGAGATTTATGACCAGCGCCAGTGGTTGAGGTGTTTCGGGTGGTAATGAGAATATAAATACTGGTTCTTCGAAACCTTTGTGTCCGTTACGCTGTAACGCCATCGGGCTCTACTTGGGTCCGTTATCTCGCTGTGCCCCCTGATCCGGCACTCGCTTGACATTGTGACCGGGAACGAGCTACGACGAGAAGGCGGGCCCCAAAAGTGCTCTGCACTTAAAATTTAATAAGGTAATAATTCACAAAATCGTGACAACAATGCAGATTATTTTAATATAGATTACGATAATGGCTCCCAAAGCCGGGAATGATTGAGAAGACATCACAGTAACTGCGGTACTCTGGCACCCACCGGATCATGGCACAGATCAAGGTTGCGAACAAGTGCGAGAAACCAATGTGCATAACTAGCCGCACGCCAAGACTAACAGCCCGTGCAAAGAAGAACTGAGCAGGGATGACTCACCACGAATACGTTTCAGACACCCAACCGCCGAACCGCAAACACAAGGCTGCTCTGATGTAATACTCATTGAGGAAAAGCTGCACACGAACTCAAACCCAGTGATCGGCACAAGTGCAGCAGATGGCAGGCGAGATGAAACAACAGGAGTGACCAGAGGCTTCAGAGGTGCTTAGAAAGCGGGGCGACCATGACGGTAGACGATGATAACTTTGTGGGTGAATTAACTATGTGAGTTGTTGGAGCAGAAAATTAGTTTGTCCCGATACAATATAAAATAAAGAAAAGTGGGGGTGGCACCTCCTTTTAGTTCAAAAATTCCGCGAGCTGACCGGTCCTGCTGTATTTTGGGAGATAATGTGTGGCAGACTGTCGAGCGAAGAGCTTGTCAGCCCGCAGCAATATTCCGTTTCGAGGTAGGTTCAAGCCAGCGACATTTGGTTGCGATGCAGAGATTAAATTAGAGCGTTGATATGCGAGTTATGCGCCTATACCAACCTCAAAGATACCAAAACACCCTTATTTGCGAAATGGATGCGTATGACTGAGGCAGAAGAACATTTTATAGCGCTAAATAATTACGGGACTTCGAAAAAAAAGTGGCTCTTCTAGGGCTTGAGACTCTCGCCATCCCCGCAGAAACCCGCCGGTTTAACCGCACTATATGGAGGCCTTTTTTGTTTTCCAGATATTATTTATTACTCTACATGTCATTGTACGAAATGATAGTTGCAACACACTTTTACAACTAGGTACTGTTACGAATCGGCCAACGCCGCCGTATTTTCCCGCATCAGCCACCACGTGCGAAGCCACCACGTGCGCCACAGCCGTCAGGCGCCCGCGTGTCGGTGAATCATACTTTCGTGTCTCGACATGCCCGGCTCAGACGCTTCGCTATTGGCGCGTTCAACATTCGGCTGCACGCCCAGGCATTCTTTACGGACGTACGCCCCACAGCCGTCAGGTGCCAGCACGTCGGTGAGTCACGCCTCGACATGCCCAGCCCAGTCGCCTCGCTTTCAACGCGCTTCAAACTTCGACGGTTGCCGGCCCGGCGAGGCATGTATCAGCATGTTTTAAGGGCACTCTCTCCCCTCTCACGGACTCCACGTGCACCGAGGCCATCGATGACTCACGAACTGTGGAAAGAGCGTTGTGTGTGTCTGTGACTTTCGTGGCGTGTTGCTACTTGTAGGCGTTTTGACCGTTGCTGCTTTTGGGTATAAATAGAAGCAGCCCAAGAGCTGAATTCATTCCTGTCTGAGCAGCGAATCCATGCGGTCGCTCTGCTCGAGTCCTGTATTGTAACCTCGCCCGTCAGGGCATTGTTTTTTTTTGGGGGGGCGTCGGCTCACCTCTCGCTATGAAGTAAACAGTTACGTTATCCTACTGCTTCTGGACTTCTTTACGACTGCAACAGCGGCTGGCCGCTCACAACATACACGCTACCCCTCGTATGTCGGAGGCCACGGAGATCGGATCAGGGGCCCCCGCCCGGTCGCAACAGTACACATAAAAATGAATGAATTACAAGATGGAAAACGGAACTAAATAAACGCAAGGAGCAATTATGTACACTTGGTTCAAAACAGAGGCAACAATGAACAACTAATAAGAAGGGGTACCATTTAGGGTGAGAATAATTTTGGTCGTAGACGTCTTTAAGATTAATGGTCATTTGGCTGAAGTGTGATATGGAAGAAACCATAGGCTGAGCGTGCCTATCCAGCATTCGCGATTTCAATAATCTATGCAGAGCGATTAGAAAAAAAGAACAATCATATGGCACATCACCGTCTGCGGGTGATACCAGATAGAGCATACCACTTGGAGTCAATTCAAGCTCCTTCTTAAGAGGTATTTGGAGGACATCGCCAAAGAGTATGGCATCCTTACTATTTACGAAGCAGTACTCAATCGTTTCCGGTACATAGGACAGGCGACAGTTTACAGAAGACACAAAAATGTCTCATTTGTGCGGCCACGCCTTAACAGGAGAAGTTTCGTGTCCAGTTTGAAGAAGAATGTTTTAGTTGAAGCAGAAAGCAGCACTCTACGGTCACGTAAGAGAACATCTTGTCGAAGGTTACAATAAACAGTTCTATACAAGTGTGCACTTCATACATAGACCCCCACAAACAAGGTCTGGTCGAGAATGATGATGAGACAACATTACGCAAAAACTCCGTGAGGTTAACTTACACAAAAGTGCGAATGACAGGGTGGGTGGAGTCCGAGAAAAGGAAGAATCGTGCAACTATTTGCCGTACAAAGAGGTGGGTTAAGCCCATCCCGCCAGCGCAGACCGGGTTTAAGGTTTTCACACCTCATTGGCTCCATGGTGGACGACTACACAATTGTTTCGAAAACACGATGGAACCGCTGTATGTGACTCCGAGCTCAATGAAGACTTTGCATTACATAGACCAATTTTGATGAAAATACCTTGTTACATGCATGCGCCCTTTCATAAATCAACTGGTAATGCGGAACAAAAGCCCGCGAATAACTACGAAGGGCATCAGTGCACCCCGCCAATAGGGGCGCTTTGTCGGTAGGAGTCATCAGCAGAACGCCGAAATGTTTAGGTGACACAGAGGGCCGTTGTATGCCGGCATACTTGGTTCGTGCTGCTGCCCGTTAACTTAGCCACCCCCCAAGCTCTCCAAATATTGAGTTTAGCACCAAAAACAAGCCCGAATTCATTTGTCATATGAACAACTTTATCAATACTTGTTTTATCAGTACAGAAAAAGGCCAAATTGTCAGCATATATTATTTTGAGTTCGGTTCCGAGCATACGTTAACACCGAATTCTACTGCATTGGAGCCCACTGCGGCATAAAGGCTCAAAGTAAAGTACAAAAAGTAAAGACGCTAGCGGGCAACTTTGCTTTACTAACAAATCTATAGGCACGGGCTTCGAAAGGTGACCATTAACAATTAGGTGGGGGTAGAGCAATTGCTAGAACAGAGACGTACTCCCTTGAAAACGAACGATATTAATTTTACCCTACCGAGGCCGAAGCTGTCATGATTTAACGTTTGCTTAAACACTAAAAGGAGTTTCAGAAGCAAACAAGCAGGCGGTGAAAGGTGTGGGCAGGAAGGGGACGGTCATATACCCACAAGGAAACGAAATAGACCCTGCCCGCACTCTTAGTGCTCAGAGGTAAGCAAACGATCGGGGCATGCCCATACGAGATGGTTCGTTGTATGGGTAGTAGTTAAGATTGGAACACTCTAAATGTATGTAGTGGGAGATCTGTGATGAATAGGGGTGTTGAAGTATGTTTTCATCTGGAATCGGTGCCATCGAGGGACGCCGCAGGTGTGGAGGTACGGGTGAGGGAATGGGCAATGGAGGCGGCTCAGACGGCAGGGGGAGGATGATATTGATCTCCAAACTGCGACAGGGAAGGCTCTGCATTAAGATCTTTTGTCTTGTCTGTTAGCCAGAAAATGTTTCTTTTTTATGCAGAATTAAAACTGCAGGCACTGACTCAACGGTACTCCAAGAAGGCTCTTTGCCCAGAACTAACCTGATTTTAATGCCCAAGAGCCATTTTCACTTTTGACTATTTATATAATATTTTACTTTCCAGGCATACTAAAACAGCGGCTGTCTTGAATCATAATATTCATCAGCGTAAGTCCACTGCAGTGCAAATGCTTCTCCCATACACCAGAGACCACTACTGGGCCTCAATTATTAGTTTATATGCTGCCTCCAAATTTTCTGAATTCCTCCCTACAGCGAGCAACGGATTCCCCTACTAGTACTATCGAGAGTTCTTCCAAGTTGGTCATAATATTAAGCTATGCGGATTTTTTTATATATAATGTCGGCCCCTTCTAGCTACTAAGTGTGCACAGCTTTTGCACCTTACGCCCATGCCCCGATCACTATTCAAGGCATCTTTTTTATATGCTTAAGCTTCTCTATGCGTACCCAAAAAGGCAACCTGTACGTTGGTTTTTAACGACTGATGTGTTACACTTTCATCGCGTCATAACGTACTTGTAATAAGCTTCCTTAGGGCCTTGGTATTTGTTAGGTACACTTGTATGGCCCGAAAAAAATGTCTTGCGATCCATTAACCTGCGTAGGTCAGGTAAGTCGAATTTAAAGGTTCTCGGTAGATAAATAACATCAGGTATGAAGAGGTACTTATTATTAGGTTCTCCTAAGCTCACCTCCTTCAATCATCCCGTAACATGTGGATGTTCTCAAAAGCGCACCTCTTAAACCAACATGAACAAAATGAGGCAAATATCGTAAACCAGTCAACTCAGACAGATGCTCCCAATACCCGTGACTGAACAAACAGCACGTGTCGTAGTAATTCTAGGCATACTTTGCGCCATAAAGGGGAAAATCCCGCCTATTAATACATTGATAGTCATGCTAAAAATGTATATAGCAATATGAACGTTGCCTTTGCATAGGAAGGTGTACACATTTTCAGAAAATTTATTTAGGAGTCTCCTAACATGGTTCTGAGTCCATTTGAATAAACATGCATGAATCTGCTCATGCGCGCGTAAATACAAGGTAAAACATTTGAGAAAGCCCTTCTACCTGCAAACAAGAGTAACATTTTTAGCAAAGCTAACTTTAACAAAAGCAAATGTTTTTTCTTTCGGCTTCCAGTATTATTTTTTGGGTAAGTTACAAAACAATGCGTGGCACATGCGAGCAAACAAAAGTCTCACCAGTTATCAGGACACTCTTCCCGCTTGGATCCACCTGGCCATTGAAGAATACACGGCGAGCGTAGCACAGTAACCAGTATGCCGAACATAGGGCCAGTAGGAGGACCCCCACGTTGGTAGCGACGTCAAGAACCCAGGGTACTCGCGGTAGCAGTAGCCACAGAACAGCCGTCAACGGGAGTGTTAACTTAGGCACGGTCGGCATTTCTCGCGCTTTTGGTCTGGAACACTTAAAAGTGTACAAAAAAGACTATTATGGCACAGCTTCCCAGGAACTGCGAACAGGCCAGACATTGCACAAGATCACAATACAGTATGGCTTTCTGTCACGTTTATAAGGATTTCCGAGTAAAAAGAGCAGCTGAATCCGGCAGCATTACAGAAAAAATGTCAGTCCTTGCGTCAAATTTTACAACAGTGGCATGTGAGAACAGCTTAAATTGCATATTCATGGATTGGTATAATTTGCGCTTGGGTGCAGGAAAACGTCATTCACTGGAAACGGGCCCCAGTTCTTGTGATTTAACAACATCGTTTTGCGTGGCATTTTTTCTCTGTGGTGGAAAATTTGGAATTTCCAGAAATAAAACATTAAAACAGGTCTGAGCATTCCTGGCGTTTCCATCGCCTGCTTACTCGATTGCTGCGTTGGCATAGGGTCTGGACTATACATGCACGAAGGTTGGACATCGTCAGCAGGCAGTAAAAGCAATAAATCAAAGCCGACCATGCTATCCCCATTTGAAAAGGGAAGAGACGCGAGTACGCCCCCACTGTATTCCAAAAGCAAACGAAAAATTGCAAGACTTACAACCTGGCTACACTTTCAGCCGGCAGCTAGCAACAAACAAGTTCACAAGGCTCGTTGGGTTGCACCCAGGTACTTACAGTTCAAACAGATAATCTGTACCCATAGAATGCATTGACCAAGACGGCATAAACATTCATAGTTTTCTACCCCAACCCCTTAGTCCGATGATCGGAACTTGAAAATTCTAACACACTGAATATAGAAGGTCAGATGGTATGAACTAAGGGTTCGCCACCCGGGTGATGGTAGACATTCCACTCACCTATTTCCAGTTGTGAACTATACTTGAATCTTGGCGTCTTGCTCGGTGAACTGTTACGTACACTGAAATGGTATCTTGAGCCGTTAGCAGTGTCTACCTGGACGACAAAATTTCAAAGCCGTAATGTCTAATCCTACACACGCCTTTAACGTCGAGCTGTTACCCGCCCGTTATCGGTCACCCTTACTCAAGGCGCAGTCACTCCTCACGCGGACAGCGTCCCTCGCATACGACGTCACAACTGAACCCCCATGAACCCACTTGATTTCTTTGAAGACAATTTTTCTAAAATTGTCTTCAAAGAAATTAACAAGGATCCATTGTTCTAACCCGGAAAGCTGACATAAAAAAAACAGAGTGCTTAAAAAGTGCCACGTGCTTAATTTTTGGCCCTTGAAAGCCGTGTCCTTCCGTCGGGTTGTGGACGCGAATGCAAAACAGCGGTCATTACGGTGCGGTGAGGGAAAAATAAAAGCAGATACTAAAAGCGATACCGTTGCAGCAAAACAAAAAAACGGTTAATGGGTGAAACAATGCAGTTGGCGTGAAGAAAAATAACGCTCTCATGTGTACATATTACTCTTTGTCAGACTCAGAAATGCTTCAGTAATTAGTGAGGTACGTAGTTAAAATTTATGAAGGCGCCATCAGTCACGCACACAAGAACACATTCCCGCAGAAATAGAAGGCGCAAAAAAACTAAACGCGCGTGTACGAGGTGCTGACAAACTTTTTGTATTTTACTACTTTCTGGCTCCTGCTTTTGAGTCCTACACAGACTCTGTGCTTGAGTAGTCAGTAATTTGTTCTCGGCAGTGGTGCAGACCAGACGCAGCACTGCTGGCGCAACGATCTTTTACGTTGCGATAAAAGCAGTCTATACAGTAAAACTAGGTGACAGAAAGCGGCAGCATTGGCTCTATTGTACGGCTGGCGCATGGTGTCGTCTCCAGGCCTAGACTTTTGTCAGTTTCTTTGATGCACACAAAATGCAAGCGGCTCCGTTAGAGACTGACGCGTGAATTACTGGTACTCAGGTGCCCTGTTGTCATTGAGTGTTTCGGAACCAGTTCGTTTAAAGGGCTCCGACTACAGCGCTAGAAAACGCATCAAGGAGAAGACAGATACATAGGCCGTGCTGCGTATATCTCTTTCTACTCCTTGTGCGTGTTTATTCTGCACTGTAGTCGGAGTCGTGGTAAAGCAATTCGCCCTACATTAACCCAACGGCATAAAGATAACAACATCCAAGTCCTTATCTGGAACCAACGACTGAAAATGCGCGGGCGACGAATAGACGTTGTACACATGCACATAAGAAAGAACACATAAATGTGCTCTTGACTGAATGGGTTCGCGTTCATTCTCCAATAAACACCGTCTGGAATGGGACAATTGGCCCAAAACAAGAAATTAGGGTCATTGCAAACAAAAAAAAACACCTCATCATCCTCTTCTTAACAAAGTTGAAATAAAAGCGCGGATGCTAAAAGTGCGTCTAACCTTCACTGAAGGTGTGTCGAATTGAATGTGTGTCGAATCACTTGACTGTAAATATATAGCGAATGTATTTTGTATATGTACCAACATCATTTGTTGTGTATATGTGCAATGTATATTTTTTAAAAGCTCTTGTTCTTCTTGTATGGTCGGCGTATAAGCCTTCTTCGCCTCTATATATGTGTGTGTGAATATTTATGTTTGTGTACATGTGGGTATATATAAATATATATTATATATATATATATATATATATATATATATATATATATATATATATATATATATATATATATATATATATACAGAAAGAAATGCCGGCAGTCTACAACGCCAAAGAAGGCATAGGGGAATGGTTGGACTTTACCGTTAGTGACGTTACATTATTATTTTTTTATTAATTACGTGAGAAAGAAAGAAAAACACGCGCCCAGAGTGGGGACCGAACCCACGCCTTTCGATTACATCTCGAATGCCTTACCAATTCGGCTATCTGGGCGACTGTGTTCTCCTTCACTTTCTGGGGTATACTTATATTTACTACAACTGTATCTGACGCTTGAGGGTGGTAGCCAGCGCCACTCAGACTACACGGGGAGAAGGGGACCTTCTTTTCAACCCCCGGGGCGTGACGCGAACGTCTACAGCCTGTCATAAGCGGGTAACTGGTGGGAATCCCTCTTATGCTACCTTGGCATCAAGGCTGCCAGAACCGAGGCCCTCGCTAAGCTTTCGCACTATAATAGGGTTTGGAAATGAGGGGCTCGTTAGGAAACACAGAAAGAAATGCCGGCATTCTACAACGCCAAAGAAGGCATAGGGGAATGGTTGGACTTTACCGTTAGTGACGTTACATTATCATTTTTTTATTAATTACGTGAGAAAGAAAGAAAAACACGCGCCCAGACCCCTGGCTGTCGCTGTTTTGGTCTTTTGTTCCTAATAAAAAACCCTACCACCCGGAGCACGCATTCGCTGTACGCTACACTGGTGGAGGTGCTGGGTACAACCACCTGATGTTCACGACCCCTCCTAGCAGCCCGGTACGGCCACGGTTTGTTGACACCCCGGTTCATCGGATTAGCCGCCGCCAACTCGGCCTGTCTCTTGAGTACGGCCTCCTTTTCAGCGACGCGCCGAGACGCCAAGTGCTTCAACCGCAAGTAATGACGCAACCAATTGCCTCTCAGGTAACGCTTGACCAGCCGCGCACTCCTGCCGTCTACCGTGGTGAAGGGTTCCAAGACGTCGAGGACTGGCTAGAGCAGTTTGAGCGTGTCGCGTCGTTCAACCAGTGGAACCCTCAACAAAAACTTGGGCATGTGTACGACTCGCTGGACGACGGCGCCAGGACCTGGCACGAAAACCGAGATGCGAGGGGTGAATTGTCGACGTGGGATGAATTTCGGCGGGAGCTTCTGGAGTCGTTTGCCTGCACAGACCGCCGAGAGCTCGCCCAGCGACTTCTGGAATCTAGAATTCAAAAGCCCAATGAAACGGTCGCAATGTTCGCGGAGGACATGGCTCGCCTATTTCGGAGAGCCGACCCCGATATGTCCGAGCCGAAAAAGCTGCGACACCTAATGCACGGTGTAAAATAGCAGCTGTTCTCTGGCCTCGTGCGAAATCCTCCTCGTACTGTAAAGGATTTCATCAAAGAGGCGACAGCCATCGGGCAAGCCCTGCAGGAGCGGTGCCGACAGTACGACCGTAGGGCCATGAGTAAATGGAGCTTTCAATAGCTCCCCGGTACCACACGAAGTACAACCGGTTATACCCAATTGCAACAGTACAAAAATAGGGCCAACCGGCAAAGAGAATTTTGTCCACACGAAGGTGGAGAGAAATTAACGGGAAAGACTTTCTTGCGACCCACCACCAGGGGAGCGAGCCCGGGGGGACCCCTCTTGTCCCCCCTAGGAAAAAGCCGGATAGGGTGGGTTGCTGGGAACGGGAACTTGGGCATCGGGTTGGGTTATGGGAAAAGGGCGGGAATGAGGGAAGCAATTTTGCTCCAATCCTTTTGTCTGACTCTCTTCCAAGACTGATTGCTCAGCGAGGGCATCAGACAGTGCCAATTGCCAAATATGCGGTCCCTGCCACGGGTTACCGCTGGCAGATCCTCCAGCACCACTAACACTGTGGTGACTGCTGCGTCCACCGATGGATCACTGCGGCAGCTCGTCCGATCTATCGTCCGGGAGGAGTTGCAGCTGCACGGACTCGTTCCGCCCTGGCCGGCGTCTGCATCAGTCGTCGACATCATGCGCCAAGAAATCAGGCAGGCCTTAATATTTGCAGCCCCGGAACAACAGCCACAGCCGGTCCAAGCAGAATACGCGTCGGCAGTGCGTCGCCAACCGCCTCCTGCGAGCGCCCCTGAGCCCAGCTGTATGCCTCAAGCCGACGTCTGTCCCCAGGCAGCGGACGCCGGTACACGCCCCTGGCCGTCGGTAAATTCATTCCGAGGACAAGTGCGGAAGACTGACCTCTGGCGTACCAGTGACAACCGACCCGTATGCTACCACTGTGGCGAAGCAGGCCATGTTTACCGCCGTTGGCCGTACCGCGAGGTTGGCCTTCCCGGATTTTCTCCGGCTGCTTCCCGGCCTCGCTTACGGCAAAGACCTGCTGCAATCGAAGACTTCCTCGCTGCTCGCCGAAATGCCTCGCCCTCGCCGTCCCGCCGATATCAATCGACGTCCCCAGGGAACGACGCTCCACTTAGCCGCCGCGACGCTACAGATATGCCGCGGGGAAGATCCTCAAGCCCTAGGCGGGGAAACTAGAAGCAGCAACTCCGGGAGGCAGGGTTGCTGATAGCATAACCCCGCAAGACCTTCGAAATCATGCGAAGCCGCCGAAGGAAAACACGACGACGAGAGTGACTATCGCCGTTGTGGAAGCGCCGGTCTCGTCATATCTTTGGATGGACATGAAGTTGTTTCCCTTGTTGATACCGGACCGGATTACTCGATCATTAGCCTTACCCTCGCTGATCGGTTGAAAAAAAGTTAAGACGCCATGGCCTAAGATTCAAATTCGCACTGCTGGGGGCCACTTAATGACGCCGGTGGGGAAGTGCACTGGCAGGATCAGCATAGGAGACGCTACTTTCGTCGGAACTTTCGTGGTTCCTAGCAGAGTGCTGCCGGGAGCTCATTTTAGGAATGCACTTTTTAAGAGAGTATAACGCTGTCATCGATGTGGGCGAGCGCTTAATCACCTTATCGCCGAGCCCCCGCCTGCCGGAAAGCCAAGAATGTCGCTCATCGTTGCGGGTTATCGACGACGACGTCAACATACCGCCGCGCCCCTGCATGCACGTTTCCGTCAACTGCGACGTGCGAAGCACTGTAGACGGCATCGCAGAACGTGTCGATGCGCTTTTATTCAGTCGAGGCGTTGCAGTTTCCCGAGGGGTCGTGCACTTAGTCGACGGCAAAGCGGAATTATTGCTGACAAATTTCAGTAATGAGCACCAACTCGTCGCCAAACATACTGCAGTCGCCTTTTTCGAGGACATTCCTGGCGGCGACGAAGACTGCTTCGCCTTACAAGGCGCCCCGCCTGGCGAGAGCAGTCCCGTTCCCGCGGTTGATGCCAACCCCAGCTTGCCGTTCACGCAGTGCCAAGAACTCCGCGAACTGCTCATGAAGTTTATGGATTGCTTCTCTTCGACATCTGCGGTCCGACAGACGCCACTCACGAAGCATCGTATCATCACTGATGACGCAGTAAGACCTCTTCGCCAAAACCCTTATCGTGTGTGTACCAAGGAACGCGAAGCAATTCGTAGCCAAGTGGAACAAATGTTGCAAGACGATGTCATTCAGCCACCTCGAAGTCCGTGGGCGTCGCCTGTCGTTTTGGTTAAAAAGAAGGATGGCACTTAACGGCTTTGCGCAGATCACAGGAAGCTAAACCAAGTGATCAAAAAAGACGTCTATCCGTTGCCTCGAATCGACGACTCTCTAGACCGGCTTCGCCATGCCCGTTACTTTTCCTCCATGGATTTAAAGAGCGGGTATTGGCAGATCGAGGTAGATGGTCGCGACCGCGAGAAGACGGCCTTCATAACACCGGATGGTCTTTTCGAGTTCAAGGTCCTGCCCTTTGGTTTGTGTTCGGAGCCGGCAACATTCCAGAGAATGATGGGCACTGTCTTGTCCGGCCTTAAGTGGCAGACATGCCTCGTGTACCTGGATGATGTTATCGTTTTCTCGTCAACGTTTGAAGAACACGTGAAACGATTATCTTCAGTCCTTCGTGCATACGAGCCGCCGGTCTTACCTTGAAAGCAGAAAAGTGCCGTTTTGTTTATGAAAAGCTCCGTTTCCTCGGCCACGTTGTCAGCAACGCCGGCGTCACACCCGACCCTGAAAAGGTAGCCGCTATCTCCAATTTCCCGACGCCCATGGACAGAAGGGCCCTGCGGCGATTTCTAGGCCTGTGTTCTTATTACCGGCGCTTCATAGAACATTTCGCACACATCGCGGCTCCACTAACCTGCCTTACCCGTAACGACGTCGCCTTCGTATGGAACAATGAGCAGCCCGACTCTTTCTGGGACCTGCGCCGGCGTTTGCAAGAGCCACCTGTACTCGCCCATTTTGATGAAGACGCTGCGACCACCATTCATATTGATGCCAGCAACGTAGGTCTAGGCGCCGTTCTTACCCAATGGCAAGACGGTGCTGAAAGAGTTGTTGCTCATGCAAGCAGGACATTGTCCCGTGCGGAGAACCTACTATTCGGCCACTGAGAAGGAATGTCTGGCTATTGTATGGGCGGTCTTGAAATTCCGCCCGAACCTTTACGGCCGCCCCTTCAAGGTAGTGAGCGACCACCACTCACTTTGTTGGTTGGCCAATTTAAAAAACCCCACTGGTCGCCTAGCCTGCTGGAGCCTGCGACTTCAGGAGTTTGACCTCACGGTAGTCTATAAGTCAGGAAAACATCATTCTGATGCAGACTGCCTGTCCCGAGCTCCGGTCGAGCGCCCCGGCCCTGAAGATGATGACGACACGGCTTTTCTGGGAGCAATCCACGCCCCAACGTTGTGTAAACAACAGAGGCAAGACACCAAGCTGCAACCATTTGTGGACTTTTTGGAAGGCCGCTCTACACGGAAGCCCAAGCTCTTCGCACGCGGTCTAAAGTTCTTTTGTTTACGGAACAACATCCTTTACAAACGCAACTTTGGTCCAAATGGCAGAGCCTACCTTTTAGTTTGTCCCTGCGTGTCTCCGCCGCGACATACTACAGGCCTGTCATGACGAGCCGACTGCGGGTCACCTTTGTTATGCGCGTACAACTTCCCGAATCAAGCAGAACTACTATTGGCCGAAGCTTCCTGCGACAGTGAAACACTACATTCGCACCTGCCGCGAATGTCAGCGACGGAAAACACCGCCTGGACGCCCAGCTGGTTTACTGCAACCTGTACAAATACCGAAAACACCTTTCCAACAGATCGCCATGGACTTTTTGGGCCCCTTCCGAACCTCCTCTTCGGGACATAAGTGGATAATCGTCGCGAGCGATTACCTTACCAGATACGCCGAAACAAAAGCTCTTCAGCGTTGCACTGCACTCGACGTGGCTCAATTCTACATGGACAACATTGTTCTGCGCCATGGAGCACAGAAATTTTGATCACGGACAGGGGAACCGCATTCAACTCGGCGTTGGTACGCGCCATCATGGATCTCACCGGTACTTCACACCGAAAATCTACAGCCTACCACCCACAGACGAACGGCCTAACCGAACGCTTAAACAAAACCATTGCAGACATGCTAAGCATGTACGTCGACTTGGAACACAAAAATTGGGACGCAATTCTCGCATACGTGACGTTTGCCTACAATACGGCCCGGCAAGAAACTACGCGCATGACGCCATTCGCTCTCCTGTACGACGCGAGGCAACAACGATGCTGGATGCCATGCTCCCACACGACCACGGAAATGCCGACGAGACTGCGCAAGCGATCGCGCAGCGCGCCGAAGAGGCGCGGCAGCTCGCTCGGTATCGCATCAGAGAACAGCAGGTGCAGGATTCCTCTCTTTACAACGCTCGTCACAGGCACGCTTCCTTCGAGCCGGGCGACTATGTATGGGTGTGGACCCCCATCCGACGTCGAGGGCTAAGCGAAAAACTTCTGAAACGCTATTTTGGACCCTACAGAGTTCTGAAACAACTGAGTGACGTCACGTACACAGTTATTCCGGAAGACGGTGTTCCATCCCGGCGTCGCCAACGCCGGTCGGAAGTGGTTCATATCGTCCGCATGAAGACTTACTTCGCAAGAACGTGACACGCCCATACTGGATCGCTGTTTCACCCCACTTTCACCCGAGCATCGGGACGATGCTTCCCCTGGGGGGGAGGTAAATGTCATGTGTTGTATAAGAAAGGGCACACGCAACGGTCGACGACGAGGCAGAAGACAGAATCTTCGTCTTCGGATCGCGCGCGCTGGGCCCGATCCCTCGGCTCTCGAGCTTTAGGTTAGACCCCTGGCCGTCGCTGTTTTGGTCTTTTGTGCCTCATTAAAAACCCCTACCACCCGGAGCACGCATTCGCTGTACGCTACAATATATATCAGACCGGTATTATGGAGGTCGTGGGTTCGGATCCCACCTGGCGGGCATTTGTTCTCCCCTTTCTTTCTTTCCAAATTCTTTATCTGTTTCAATGACCTACGACATCCTCCCCTTTGCTTTCCGAGGTTTTCTTGACTGTCAACTCTTATTTCTGTGTTATTTTCAACGAGCCCCTCATTTCCTATTCTGATTCGATATTATATATATATATCTATAATATATATATATAATATAATATATATATATCTCTCATATATATTATATATATATATATATATATATATACTTGATATTTGTTGAAGTCTTTAATTAGGTAATTAGGAAACTACGATTTGATGCGAACGAAGTGCCATTTTATTTTGTTTATGGACCCTAAAACTAGCCTAGCCTCTGGCTATTGGGTCCAACACTGTTCTTGCGTATGTTGTTCTGCAAACAATGAATACAGCTTAAATCAATCAATCAATCAATCGATTAGTCGTCAAACCTTCAAAGATTCAAATCGTAAATGAAGAACGAACCCATGCGATGACTTTTCGATCACTAGGAACAACCTTTGTAAACGCATGTACGAAGCAAGCGCATGCACTGACAATCGTAATGTAAACCATGCGTAGTGTATGAGATAAAGCTATACTATTGTACTAGTTCTTCCTCATTGATGCGTGTATTTTCTTATCTAAAATCGCTCCTTTTTCTCAGTTTTCAAGTAACCGTTTGAACACTATGGAAACCCGGTTTCACGCACGCTCCGTGTGTCCAGAAGTCTTGTCAGAGCTCTTCGGTCGACCGACTGGCTTATGAAGAACTGGATTAGTTTTTCCAACGGACGCCGTCGGTCTCACTAAGAAAGCTCTCGCTTTAAAAAGTGCCGCCCAGATAGGTCACTTGCCGACATTGCAGGCACGCAAGTAATGTTTTGCCTACTTCATGACATTTCAATGTCATAACGTTTGACCGCAGCCTCAAAGCGGCCCTAAACACCAACACAGAATTTGAGTTAAGGATAGTTAAGAGCTAAATATTTCATGATGATGGAGATCGAAGAAGCTCCGCGAAATGAGCTTCAATGTTGGTGCGAGGCCACCTAAGGCTGAGGCTAAGTTGAAAGGTAAGATCGGAGAATTTTCTGCTGGCGCCTAAACTTTGCACGCCCTTTGTTAACAAGAAAGTATTTCATGCCCAAGTACACCGAAATCTCACCGGCGTCATATCCGTCACGGAAATGACATCGCCCGAAAAAGTTCCACTGGCACGGCTCTGCCGGGATTCGAGCGACGAACGCTCTCGCCGCAACCCGAGGTACATAGCGCTATACCTACTGCGCTATGACTTCAAGAGCAAGTAGATCTACGAACGCGCCTATATCTTTCCCACTAATTTCTTCATTCATATGGGGCCGCCTTCTAGGAGAGGCGCAGCGAAGTAGTTCATCATGACGCTAATGAGCGCCGACAGTTTGCGCCACGATGCCGGCGTCTGCGTGTACGTGGGACGTGGGTGAATTGAGGCATTCTCCGCCACCTACTGCTTTTGGTTTCAGTTTCGGTTCGGTTTCGTTGGCACAGTTTTCAAGGGGCTGTGGTTTCAGTCGGATTCACACAATAATCCGGCACGTACAGTCCAGTGTCAAAACGTTTATTGCGTCTCATGGTGCCATAGCGACGCTATATAACTAGCGATGTGCAAGTTCATATGGATGCACAATAAACATTTAAGTGCTCCTGTGAAGGCACGTTTCTTTTTCTTGTTTTACAGACTGCTATGAAAGAGGCATCATCCACAATTTATTTCTAATAGGGTGTCAGAGAAATAAACAAAACTTATCAGCAGTTGTCTTCGAAACGGCTTCACAGGGCTCGCACATTCCTTATCGCCCGCGCAAACTATTGTTGCCTGACGGAGACACTGGATGGTTGGCAATGTGCCTTCTTTGAAGTCAGTACTGCAGTATCACTACGTTAGTCACTAGCATGTGTTACACTCACGGCAGCCGCGCAGCAATCGGGGGCTGTCGCGTGAAGCAACATTTTAGAACGCTCCAGGAATACAAAAAACGTTCTAAACGAGGTTGTAGCCTTGTTTGTGGGAAGTCGCCAGTTTATGTTTTCATATAAATAAAACTGCACGTTCGTCAAGTGTGTTCTTGATTCTTTCAGAAAAGTGAAAAAGTTAGGTATACATAAAAACTAGAATAGACAAGTTTTTCCTCTCAAGTGTATTGATATTTATTACACCGAGCTATAATACACCCTACCCCTAACGGCTGGAAATGCCGCTTCATTTCGGCGATAACATAGCGATTTTATCGCTGCTGCACTAACTACATCTCGTCGTGATGTGATGCGCCTATGTGATACGCCTATGTGATCGGGCGCAGTCTGGGGTCAGCTTCTACCCACAATCTTCGTCTCCCGAATACAGGATCGCTATTCACTCTTCACTGTTCTTTACTGACAGAGGTTCAGCACCATTCGCCAGGGATCTGTCTATGGCTAGGGCGAACCGTCTCTGTGTAAGCGGGCGGAAAACCATCCAAAGTATGGAGTTGCCATGCACGAGAGAAACCAACTGCGAGTGGTGCCGAAAACACATATGGAAATCGAACTACCGGGTCTGTCCCCGCGAAGCATGCCATGGTCACACGGGGGTGACGTACTTGAATACTATCACACAACCCTCTTTTAGCAAGTGCGCTGCTGCGAGGAACGCCGCTGCCAAGGTGGCGGTGAGAGAACAAGAGCGCGCCCTTGCCTATGAATGTAACCGCCGCCGTCACGCCATGCTAACGGCCCGGTAAGCTGAACGGGGCCGCGACGCGAGCGGAATCGTCAACGTCTCACCGGCATGGCTGCGTGGGAGCAATACTGGACCCGCAATGCCGAGCGTACGAAAGAGCGTCGAGAGGTGGCATCGATGCGCCTAAACCAACTTAGTACAGGTTGCCCTACTGGTGCAAAGTTGGAGAAACCGCAGAGCTACGGATCGACCTAGTTTCTCTCCATACTGACAGCGGATCCCAGGAAAAAGGCAGCCAAAGGAGCAAAAAAAAATGGCTCAGATTGCACAAGTGGCGCAAAGCTGCGCAAAACACACGCGCCAACTGCAAAGCTGCGGCAAGTGAACGTTCCTCGAACGGCTAGCTATACACAAGACTGGCACCCTCAACATCACCGGCCGCCAAAACGTCCTCACCGCAGCCCGAGTCCTGCCCACTTACGTCGCCTCGCCCCGACCTACCGGGGCAAGGAAAAATATACTGAAACAGTAAAATGAAGGTGGGAAACTTTGACCTTATGAATCGATTTCAGACTGCTGCTAGTTTTATTGTACATGCTTCACAACCAATGAACTGTCGGTGATTCTAGTTGGGTTTTTATTGCTGTTTTTGGAACATTCGGCTTTTTCTGTTGTGATTTTTATTCCAGCGTTAACCTTTGCGTACGAAATATAACAAAATCAGACGATGCCATCGGGCCGTTGAAAGCCAATAATAGAATTGAAAGCACGCGCTGCTATTACCGTCGTACGATTCCTGGGTGAGGAGACATTGTAATCGTCTTCTTTTTAAGGCGCGTTGTAATATGACCTGCTGTCACATCATTGCCATCCACCGCATTTTTTGACTGGTTACCTACAACTTTGGTGCTAATGCTGTGTGTCTTTTTTTTTGCTGTGAGCCTAACCATGTTTTTGAGTTTCTTCACCTAACAAATATGAAACGGCACAAAGATTGGCAAACGACCTTAATCGCTAGGACTTCGCTTTTACTTTAAATAGCCTTTCTGCGAATTTCTTCAACACCAACCTAAAGAGAGAAAGAGATAAAGAAAAAACGTTTATTTGAGCTTTCTAAAGTGGGAGTGGTTCTCTGTTTCTGGAATCCATGAGGTTAAAAGACAGCCTTCGCTCTGGATGCCAGGAACTGCTGTACGTCCAGATGGTCGCTGGTCAACAGGTTCTCCCACAGCTCAGGGGTGGAGAGAGGGGATTGAAGAGGTGGAAGTTTCGGATTGAACCCACACTGTAATATAATGTGAGGTAGAGTTCCGGGTTGTGAACAAAACTGGCATGCAGCAGAGTATTAAGTTAGAAACATACGATACAGGCGAACTCGGTGAGGAAAGGTACTGGTTTGTAGTCTGCGGTGCAGCGATTCTTCTTCCTTGGAGAGTGCAGGGTGAGGGGGAGGAAAGTGTTGTCTGTCGGACCGGTAATATTGCATTATGTCTTGATATGTGACCTAAATCTTGAGGTTGAAGTCTGCTTTGCCTAGTTGCGCTCAGCCCGTAGTGGTGAGAAAGAGACAGAGAGAGAGAGAACTTTATTCTGGAACCTTTGGGTCAATGACGAGTGGTGACCAGCGCTTGGAGGGCACCGGTGACCTGGGCTGCTCGTTCAGCGAGTCCTTGTGAATCTCCCGAAAAGGAAATGTCAGAGGCACCTTCTGTAATCCACATCACCGTATTAGTTTTGTGCATTTTCTGTTTGTATGCGTTGTTTGTACCGCCTTTATAGTTGCCTGGTCACGCCTTGTGTTTTTTCTACTTTTCTTTCTCCCATTTTCTCCTTTAATATGTACCGCTGTCCTTTCTTTCCCTTTCATTTCCCGTATCCCCTCCCTTCTGAGTAGGGTAGCCAACCGGACAGTATTCTGGTTAACCTCCCTGCCTTTCCTGTACTATTCCTTCCTTCCTTCCAAGCTTCGCCGTCTCCAAGAATTGTGCGGACACTTTCAAGAAAAGACGACGACGAAGTGCTTCTCAGCGGATCACTGCTCTGTCGGTATTCTTACTTTTTGCGTTTTTTTAGCATTTATCTCGCCGGGACGCCGCTCCCTTGTAGCGGAAATGATGGAAGTGGAGCCTGCGGACACTCCGCCAGGTAACCCGCCGTCGGATAGTGCCATGCCAAGGAAGCTAATCTGCTTCCCGAGTGAGGCGGGCTCCGAGGACACCGAGCTGTATTCTGCACCCAGTGATGACAGCACTGACGACGACTTCGAGTTCATTCTCGGGAAGAAGGCTAAAACAAGGCTGCGGGCAGTGGCTTCGCGGTCGACTGGAGCGTCCTCAACGTCGAGCGCATCGACGGTAACTACCACGGCAAGGCCCCCTGTTCATACCGTCTTGTTCGTGCCCGAGTCCCCGAACGACAGCATCTGGATACTCAATCGGCAAGCGATTTCTGTTTCCTTGGAAGCTATTCTGCAGTGGAAAATTAAGGAGGTCAGAATCAACACACGAAAGAATATTTTGGCCATAGACGTCGAGTATTCAGCTGCAGTTGAAACGTTACATCAACTGACGGTGCTGGGAGAAATGAATGTTCGAGCCTACAGATCTGCAGGCCAGGGCGCTTCTGTGGGCGTCGTCTACGATGCCGACGTCTCCATTCCAGATGCCTACTACCCATTCTCATTAAACCGGCGACGGGAGGCGCTACCATCACGCAGGTCACTCGTCTGGGAAAATAGCGCTGTGTTAAGCTTGTTTTTCAAGGTGACTGCAGTCTGCATCCCGACACACGTGAAAGTTGGGTACGTTTGGCACGCAGTTCGACGTTTTGTGCTGAAACGATTACAGTGCCACAAATGCCTGAAGCTCGCTCATGTACACAGCGTTTGTGGACGCGGCACTGCATGCTCCAAATGTTCAGGGCCGCAGGATACCAAAGCTTGCACGTTAGGGTTGCTGCTACAACCGATAACGTTGGATCCTCGACGAACAGCCAAGCCCCTAATTCCTGTAATGAACGTATGGGCGTTCTCTTATCAATGCAAGAATCAGAGGCGGCTGTGGCATCCTGGAGGCGTCGTTTTTCACCGGGTCATGATGGAGCAACGTACTCCACCTTATGCAACCATGGCCCTGGAGCTCGACAAACGCTACTGGATATGTTTAATCGGACATGGACAGATGGTGTCGTACCCCCACAGTAGAAAACAAGCCGTCTTGTTCCATTACTAAAGCCGGGCACATCTCCCGTTAACCTGGCGTCTTACCGACCTATTGCCCTGGCAAGCTGCCTTGGTAAAATCATGGAAAGGATGATCCTCACGCGGTACAGTTGGTACCTCGAATATCACAAAGCATACCTGGAGGCTGTGGTTGGTTTTCGACGAGGGCGTTCTTCTATTGACTGTGTGGTAGATTTAGTCATGTTTTTACAACACGAAAAAAGCCTCAAAGGCATCTCAGCAGCCCTCTATTTTTGACGTCAAGGGGGCCTAGGATATGTGTTTCACGAGGCAGTGCTAGACGCCCTTGAGCACCTTTGACTCGGTGGCGGAACTTACGAATGAATCCGCAGCTTCTTTTCCGCAAGATCATCCTTTCTAATGACGGAAGATGGCCCGACGTCGCAGCACGTCATTCAACACGTTTTTTCTCAAGGTGGAGTGCTAAGCCCAACTCGTTTTAAACCACGCTATATTCGGGCTCGTACACGCTTTACCTAAGACTGTGTATGCATTTACTGCCGATGACATTTGTCTGTGGGCTTCGGGTGTCAATCGACCTCAGCTGCGAGCACGACTTCAAAAAGCGGCTAATTTGACGAGAGCATACCTCCGAAAGCAAGGACTGAGCGTGTCTAGTGACAAGTGCACGTTGGTTGCATTTACACGCAAACACATGTCCCCATATCCAATGACCATCAATAAAGAGTCGATACATTACTCCAGAAATCCCAAATTTTTTGGCGTGGTCATCGACAGGGACATGTCATGGAGCGCACATGTGCCTTTCTTAAAGAAGAAACTCACCGCCATCGCCCCCATTTTCAGACTTCTCGCTGGAAAGACGTGGGGCACATCGGTCATAGAGATGCTGCAGCTATAGCAGGCACTTTTCCTGGGAGTTTTGCGTTACAGCTTGCCAGCGATATCCACCACATGCTCAACTACCCTTCGGGCGATCCAGGAAATCCAAGAGCATGCTCTCCGCGCCTGTCTTGGTTTGCCACGATGAGCGTCAACAGTTGGAACAATATACATTGCCCAAGACCATTCTATAACAAGTTATGTGACCACTGAGACGCTACGACTACACATCAGGCTTTTCACGAAGCCACCATGTCACCAACTTGCGCAGCTTCCTCGAAGTCATCCACGCTCTTCATTTACAGCCATTGTCCCAGCATACGGGGCTCAAGTACCATCAAGTTATCGCCTGCGGTCACACGGTTCTTCCCGTTGTGGTGCCTGGCAATCCCCGAGATTTGTCTGCATCTTCCGGGGATTGGAAAGAAAGCCGACTCAGCACCATGGGCTCTCAGAGAGTTTTCTATGGAGTTACTGCGCGAACAGCACGATGGCTGGAAGCATATATGTATACACCAATGATTCTGTAACGTCCTCGACCTCGGCAGGTGCGGTGTTATACCATCAGAATCAACCAAAATTTGATTCCGTGTCGCCCATGTCACGAGCTCGACGGCTGCTGATCTTGCAGCCATCCCTGAAGCTCTCTTCAATACATTATGGGAGCGTCTCCCAAAAATGGTCTATTTTTACCGACTCCAAAGGCGCGCTGAAAAGCTTCCGAGCAGCCCTGCACTACAGTCCTTTGCACCAACTGGTGACAGAAATTCAAGAATTATTTCACCAGGCTGCCATAAAGGGCCATAATATTTTATTTCAGTGGCTGCCAAGTCCCTGCGGAATAACCCGCAATGTTTCGGCTGATGCAGCTGCCCGGACAGGCCATAACAGTGAAAGGACCATTTTGTTTCTGCTTTCAAAGACTGATGCCGCCAGGCTGGTTTGGCAGTTCACGCAGGACCTCCATTACTCAATGGAATACACCGGACTTTGTTCATCCGCGCCCCTTTAACCAGGGCCCTCTACTCAAGCGCCGCCTTACGTGTGGGCTGTCTCGATCACAGTCTACTTTAATTGGCAGGCTGTGGTTGGGAGGGGCTTTCACAGAAGCCTACACCTGCCTCATAGTAGTGCCCAGTGCGACTCTTGCGAGGTTAAAAAGACTATCGAGCATGTCTTTGTCGTTGCCCGCTGTATTCATCAGAAAGGCGTGTTTTGCCCACCGAGCCAACCGATTCGACAATCAACCATTCACAGTAGCGCCTATTCTAGGACACCAACCTCTACAAACGACTTCGCAGAAAGCAACAAAACTCCTTTTGCGTTTAATGAAGGACACAGGCTTAGCTTAAAGACTATAGTTCCCACAAAGCGACTTAAGTGTATGCGCGGTCCTGCTCTTTTCCCCTCTTTTTTGCCTGCCCTCTCTTTCATCCCCTGGACACCCCATCCCCAGAGTCGAGTAGCAATCGGGGCTCTAAGCCTGGATAACATCTCGGCCTTTCCGTTTGCTTTTCTCTCTCTCTCTCTCTTCATGTGAAAGAGTTGCTTTGTACATTACAAAAACTGCCTTAATGGCCGTGAAACCAAAACTCCTGTCTGTACGTGACATAAAAAAACACTGTGTCGACACTGACCTGTAAATACATGATAAAAAAACTTAAGAGTTTTCCTTTTTCGTTTTGATGGGCACCTAAAAAGCTACGAAACACGTGCACAGTCACTGCGCGACTGTCTGCACCGTAAAAAACCGGCTGTAATATGGTGGGAAGGATATTTGGCTACGCCGTACCTTCCGCAAAAACCTACGTTATGGACTTCGCTCTACATGTCTATATAGAGCAACCCTTGCTCAGGTGACAAACAACAGGTGTAACTAAACGAAAACTTCAGAGTTGATTGTTCCTATACCTGAGACAAAGGTTACAAGACCATTTAGGGACAGTTGTGTTTCTGCTTGTACAAACACAGCGTTTCGATTAACTGCACCAACTTTCCCACATTCCCACTGTAAGCGGCCAGGGCAGGTGGCTGGACTTGATGGAAGCATCCTGTACAAAAACCAATCAATCTTGGCAGGCTCATTCATTATTTTGTCATGTGTCGTGGCCAGAAGAAAATAGACCAGTGAAACAATCAAGGCTGAACAGAGACAATTTATCTCAAACAACGCAAGCAACGTAAGCCAAACAAAACACCCACACAAAACAAATTCCCAACAACAAAAAAACCATACCCGAAAGTATAATAACCAGCCCATAAGAAAACTAAACAGCCCCCTCTAAAAGTGTACACAAAGTCCTACAGTGAAACTCCATGAATGTGCCGAACCTCAGTCAAGGTTGCTCACGTGAAGGAGTCGTATTGTGGCCGTGAAGAGGTATTGCCCGCGTGCTGTTGCCGTGATATAGTGCGACTGGCGTTGTGTGGCTCAGAAAATTCTTGAGATTTGCTGTTTTGGGGCCGTCGATACGTGGGTCGACGATGCGATGCCTCTTCACCAAGGCGGTCGCGGTCGCTGCTGGGGCTGCCAAAAGCTTGGTTTGGCGGTGCGCCGAGGAGTCTGGACCACTGGACCGTTGTCCCGCTACCACCCAGGGCTCAGGAATCGCACCGCTGCTCTTCAACCTGGTAATGATCGGGGTCGGCAGGCGCCTGAAGGCGCTGGCGGACGTGCGCCCCACCATCTATGCCGATGACATCACTTTGTGGGTCCCGGGCCACAGTAACGGACACACAGAGTCGACACTACAGCAAGCGGTGGAAGCCCTCGAGAGCCAACCTGATGGATCGAGATTGGTCTAGTCCCCGAGCACGTCAGAACTCTTGGCGTTTCCACCGAAGGGCGCAAGAAGGAAGTCGGTGGAAGAGGAAGGCGCGGAAAAAGACAACGTCGTCATCCGGACCAGCAACACACAGGTGATCGCGGAGGTCGGGAAGATGGGAAAGCTGGACATGTTACTAGAGGAGCATTGCGCATTCGGCGAAACCATGAATCGCCTCTCGGCCAAGGTCAACGCGGCCACACGCCTCATAAAGAGGATAGCCAACAGAAAGGATGGCATGCGAGAGGACAGCCTGCTGCCGCTAGCTCAATCATTCTTTAAGAGCCACGAGGCGTACGTCACCGTCTTCCATAACTCGCGGTTAGACGAACAAAACAAGATCAGCGCGATGATACGGAACACCCACAAGACCGCACTCAGACTTCTCGATTGCACGACCACCGATAGGTTGCTGGCCCTCGGCGTGCACAACACGCTAGAGGAGGTCGGAGAAGCATAGCGAGCCGCTCAAATCGAAAGGCTTAAGGAAACCAAGATGGCCAGTGCCATCCTCGCCAGACTAGGTCTAGACCCCGGTACGAGCGAGGCAGAGCTATGCGGACAAGAAGAAATACCCCAAACCATAAGGATCTACCTTATGTGGGTCTACCCCAATTGTGGGTCTACCCCAATCCCACAAACATGGACCCTGAAGACAGCGGGGAACGGCGGAAGGCTCAAGCCAAGGCCATGGTCGAGCTGCACACCGATATGCCGGGCATGAGGTACCTGGACGCGGCAGAGTGTCGAGACGAGACGTACGCGGTGGTGGTCATCGAGGCCAAGACCGGCTCAAGAGTCACCGCGGCAAGTGTCCGGGCACGTGAGGCGAGATGCGCCAAAGAGGTGGCTATAGCCTTAGCAATCGCGGACCCAAACACCAGGACTATTCTGTGAGACTCTAAAGGCGGTGTGCGGACCTTCGCAAGAGGAAGAGCGTGTTGAGGAGCAGTGTGGCTGCTCGCCTCGCTGGACTTCGCGAAGAGACACGTGGGAGTGAAGTGGCTCCCTGCATACGCGGGGAACGAGGTGTCAGAACAATATGTGAACCACAAGGAGACGGCGAACTCTACCGCGCGAGTGTTAACGGGCCGCGTGGCCGGAGCGAACCCGTCTGCAGAACTGTGGGGGGAAACCAAACCTATAACGAAATCACTACATACTATAGGATGAGGGGAGAAATGGCGCCGCCGCGCCCCGATCTGGCCAGGAAGGAAGCGGTAGTACTAAGACAATTGCAGACGGGTTCGTTACCGACTCTGATCATCATAAAGCACGTGTGCCCCGAACAATACGAGGACGATACGTGCAAAGTGTGCCGCAGTGCTCGGGCTATAATGGCTCACATCCTACGGGACTGTTCGGCAACACCTACAGAAGTGTCAGTGGAGACAAAGGTGCCGCGTTGGTACCTGACCGCAGCGCAGAGCAACGACAGGGACGGACAACTACAGGCTATCGAGCAGATCCAGGCGGTACTTTTACAGTAGCACCAGATCAAAAGCCCAGAGGGGCCGGCTGCCCAGTGCGGGAAGGCCAGAGGACCTCGAGATGAGTAGCGAGGGAGCGGCCTCGTAAAGAGCCAAACCAGGAAAATGTGGGCCAGCGTAACGGCGTTTCAATAACGGACGCCGCCTGCAGGCGATTTGTATAAAGTCTTTACTTACTCACACGCGACAGTTCTTCCTTGGTCATCGTTTCCTTGGCATCGCTCGTCCGTTCCTAATTCGAAGCAACCCCTGAATACTTCGAGGGCTATTGTTTTATTGTATCTGCCATTTGGCAACAACTTTAAATTTTCCGAATGTGTATTCTATGACGTCAGACTTTCCTTCGCGTAAGCTCCTCCTTGATGTGTCGGGGGATTGCCTCCGATTCATGGCCAACATGTTTAAATTACGAAAGATCAGCAATATTTCTCACCAGAAAGCCAGCGCACTAATCATATACTTCCGGCTATCCTCAGCATGAATCACAACTTCCCAAAAACTCAAAGTCATCCCCTGAAGTTCCACGACTTCCCTTGCCAAAAAGCTTAACTTCTTACCTACCACGACGTGTACCTTGGGGATGTTTGGAGACTTTCCGAGGCTGAGTTCAGCCTTATAGCCTAGAAATATCGTATAGATAGACGCCACCTTACTTCTGAGTCTCGAACTTCAGCAGCCTGCAACTTCTTTGTTAATGCCCATTTGCTGAGCCATGTCATCTTCCGCTAATGGGCTGCCGACGCAATTATGCGCTGACACGCTTATCATTATTTTTCTGATTTAGATCTGGATTGGGCGTGTTTGTCGATAACATACTCGAGCTTTTGATCGGAAATACTTGCATTTCTGTGGGCCTTTTTTCCTACGGTTCCCTCAGTTACCCTTACTCAGCCAATGCACCACTCTCTACGCCAACGAGGTGCGTGTTTATTAGCAATGCGCATTTTTGTCCTTTGCGAGAGCCACGTATAACCCGTGTTCATCGAAGAAACTGGCAGGAGTGAAAGGCTGTGGGGTGACGTGGTCAGGCACACGCGAACGCCAAATACGGGCGCTCAGCCTGAGGAATTGTCCAATTCTTTCCCGCACAACTCATATTGTCCGGATAACTCCCGAAGGCGCACGCAGCCTGCACCGCTACCAAGAACAAATCGTTGATTGATTGTAAGTTTTCACACACCGACGCAACGCAAGCGATGAGGCGCATCATAGTGAAGCGCTCCGGATTAATTTTGACCACCTGTGGATCTTTAACGTGCACCGAAATCTTGTACACACGGGCGTTTTTGCTTTCCGCCTCCATCACAAAAGCAGCCACCGTGGCTGGGAATCGAACCCGCGTCCTCGTGCTAAGCAGCGCAACGCCTTAGCCACTGAGCCACCGCGGCGGGTTACCAGGAAGAACTGAAATGAGTACTCACACGACAGAAGCCTACAGTTGAGCCACAAAGCGGTGAGACGCAAGATATATGCCACTCAGCTCACCGGTTTCTTCTTGTGGCCGCTGTGTTCTGGCATGTTTCTTCGCACGCGCTTACGACGTTTTTTCGTGAGTGCAGAAGGACCACATCGAAATTGGCCACACTGTGTGTTTAGCGCGCATTAATGCATAAGCAAAACCGTATGTTTGCCTGAAACCAATTCCATTGTTTCGTCCCAAAATAACACTTTCGTCCGTTCGCTGCAAGGTTATTCTCTCTCTCTCACCCATTGTTATCCTCCTCACTGTGTGCTTTCATGGTCATAATGAATGTTTTCACCTCACGTCCGATAGGAAAATGCATGGCTTTTTGAGGTGTGTAGACGTTCGTGTGAACCACCTGGATTGACCGTTTTGCTTCCCTCTGACCAAGTACTCTTGGCTTGGAAAATAGTTTTTCCGTTTTCGCCTCGGAGGAAGTTCTAGAAAATCTTATTTCAACTTGTTCTTTATACACACTGTGCGGTGGATATCGGGGTTGTGTCCTTGCGACGATGAAACCAGTGAGTATTCTTGGCCTCACGATGGGCGCAATGTATCAGGACGCGGGCTGCGAAAAGTGTGATTGTAGTGTGATCAGTCACATCGTAAGCAAGGGACACTGCCATTGCCTGAGGAATACAAGCTGCCTTCGGGGAAATTCAGGTAACATGTGCGGGACAAAGATGACGGCGTCTGTAGACGCTGACATTATGGCTGTAAAACTTCATTGCTAACTCTGCGTGTCGCCCTTTAGACACTGTTTAGGCGTGGGCGACAAGCACAGTTCGAATCGCAGTTCTCAAGCCTTATTGGATGACTAAATGGGTTAATATCATCCGACTGCTAAGTAGTAAGTAGAAAGCGTTTATATTTACTCGGGTTCTGCTTTCAGTGCATTACAATTGGGCAATGCAGATAATAGTTTTACGTGATTTCTTTTCAGGGTTTGCAGTTTTATGCCCGCCTAACTAATTTTTGTATGAGCGCAGAGAGTTGTTTCAGCTTTCGTGCACCGCAATCCAGCTTAATTAAAGGAACCCTGCAACACTATTTTCAATTTCTTTGAAATATAATATGCTTGCAGAATGTGGTCAACAATATATCTGGTACTTAGATTAAGGGGTCGCAAGGTTCCTCAGCCAGGAATTACTGCGGTATGCCCCTTAAATAAGTTCTCGCTCAAAATATTTTTCCGTCTTTCCCGGTCTTGACCTTCTTTGACCGCTGGAATTACGTCATTACAGCAGTGTGGCGGCTGTCCTTCATTTGCAGCAACAGCAGCATTCGATAGCCACGTCAAAAAGAAAGTCAGAAAAGCAAAGCCGAAACGCAAGGCATATCTGCTGCGAGGAGCAAATCACGCTGCGCGGCTCCGCGCTGGCGACAACTGCAGCTTTTGCACCACTTCCATGCGCAAAGGAAAGGCCTAAAGCGTTCACTGAAAGTGTTCCAGGGCGTCTTTAACGTGGTTTGACTAATGGCGGATTCTGTTGGGCGTTTACGTGCGCTCTGGAGTGCTCTGAAAAGCGGCTGCGACTTCGGTTGGTAGCATTCGAGCGCTCGAACTCCCCTGGGTTGGTACTTTGGAGCGCCAGCCTCTGACTCGGAGCGCTCCCGACCGCTCTGACTTCGAAGTGAGAGCGTGGCGCGATCTCGCCGGAACGACGGGTCACGTGACACAAAACGTCGCGGTTTACCCGGCGGCTTCCGCGCTGGCTGAACAGTGGCGCTACAGGCGCGCTGCTCCGAGATCGCCGATGCATGCGCTCTGATTGCGAGCTGGCTAGGCATCTGGCGACTCCGAGCCAGAGGACCAGAGCGGCCAACCGAATACGCCATAAGTTTTATAATTTTCCGACGTTCACTTCAAGCTGCAGCTGCCGACAGGTGGTAAATTTTTTACTGCTTGGTTAATCTTGTTTCCCGTGATGCTTGTGTGCTCACCTTTTTTGCGATTTGTATGCGGCTAGCGATGTAAGCTTAGTTTGGCGTTCTGCAACTCACTCGTTGAGAAGAATTTAAACTCACTCCCGGTGTTTTGCCAAGGAAGAAATATAGTAAGCAGATGGTGGTTACGAGAAGCAGCCTGAGAGCAGCGTTACAACGTTCTTTTTGGCAACTGTAAGTTTTGATAAAGTAGCAAAGTAATAAGACCACGCAAGGAAGTACTTTGGATTGACAAACACCATAAGCGGTTTCCATGATGTGCGGCTGTTTTTCCTATAACAAAAAGTTTTCGGTATCGCAAATGATACTGAGCAACAAATATCCGACTAGTTCTTCCGGCGTGTCGCTGGAATTGCCTTTTCAGCGATAATTTTGTTTATAAATCGCCGCCCGAGCCGACGGCGATGTGTAAACATAAATATCACTGAAAAGACGACTACCTATACTCGAGTAATGCATACTTCAACTATATTATCTCCTGCGGCACATCAGCTTATCTTCCTTATGTACAGTTAGGCCTTTTTCATCTTTTTTCTACACTCCCTGAAGCGTAATGCACTTTCTGCGCAGGACATGCCGACCGTGGCACAATTAATAGTTCCCTTTGCGGCTTTCCTGTGGCTGACGGTATCACAATTACCCTGGGTTCTTGACGTCGCTACCAACATCGGCCTGCTTCTGGTTGCCCTTTTTTCGGCCTACTGGTTACTATGCACCTCTCGCCGAATCTTCTTCAGTGGCCAGGTGGATCCAAGAGGAAAGAGCGTTCTGATCACTGGTGAGACATTTGCTCGCTAGCGCTTGGCACGATCTGTTTGAATTTGCACCTTACTTAGACGTGTAAAAATACAAACCATAAAGGCAGGAATGGTGATGTGGGATGGTGCTAGGGTAGCTACCAATGCAAAGTTCGTTGTCGGTCGAGGAGGAGTCCAATGATGTTGTTCTCGTCCCGAAACATGTTCACGCAGCTTCCCTAACGTTCGGGTTTATGGTCTTAAAAAGTGCGGACGACACATCCTTGAAGCCATTGGCCACAATACCTCGCAGATGCCATACATAGCCAACACATCATAACCATGGACCACCCTATCATTAACGGATCTTAAACCCGATCCCCAACCACAAAACAGGCAGAAATCTGCAAAACAACACCAGAAACGGTATTGCCACCCTAACACATTCAGCATCTACACTGACACATCTAAAACAGAATCCAGCACAACTTCGGTGTGGCATGCGCTGGCATTTAACTTCAATAGCGTTCATTCCTTACCACCAGATATCACCATTAAAGGGGCAGAACTAGAAAGTACCATCCTCTCACTTCGTCACATTGTTCATAACATATAATCATTTTCCATGTACAAACTCATACACATTTACATACATAGTCGGGAAGCTTTCCTGGAATGTCGCCATCAACTATCATACAGCCTACGAGTTAAGAAGATACAAGAACTCAAGAGCATCCTTCATCAACAGAACATCGACGTCACCATCACGTGGGTGCCCGGCCATGCCGGAATCGTCAGAAATGAGGGAGCCCATTTGGCGGGACGTGCATCGTTCACAAACCGTGCCCAAGCCAGCTGGACGCATTCGGACTGTGATTATGACCCTGACGAGCACCGGACCGCCATCAAACAACAACGGAAAGACTTTCTCGCCTCTCTGGTCAACCAAACTCCCATTCCCAAGTCCTTTCTCGCTCTCAACAAGTCCGCCTCAGACAGCTAATGAGACTTACCAACCTTTCCACTGGAAAACAACAGTCTTTTCATTCGTCACCTAATCAAGGCATGTGTATCCCCTGTGATATTCCGGCCACCACTGAACACATTTTTTGGACATGCCCTCAATTTCAAACTGAAAGCAGGTTCTCCTAGACACCCTTCCCGCTAACTTACGACCAAATTCCTTAAATGATCGCCTAATTTAGCGAAGGCAGTGTGGGACACTCTCCGGCATTTCATATCCCGACCCACTATTTTTCCCTTGCTATTTCTCAGCCATACCCGTCGTGAACCTTAACTTATCGCTACCTTTAAGGGGGTCTGATGCACTAGCAAGAGACCCCCGGGTGTTTTTTCTACATTTCAATAAACGTTGAAAAAAAAGTGACTGACGGTCGTTATCATTTTGGGGAAAACGTGATATGGCTTAAATAATTGTAAATCGTCACCGCGCTGCTGCGTATAGCTATAAACACTGTAAAAGAATGTTTCTACAACCAATAAATGTGCTTTTATATTTCCGCTGGCAGCTAGCGCCCTTATCCAATGACGCGCTTTGAGAACGTTTCTCTGAGTTTCTTAAGCGGCGAAATGTGTACCAAGCTTCTGTACCAAATGGTGCAGGACGCGCACTTTTGACAATATGCATTTCTACCGAACTATTTAAGCTGGTTAAGTGTTCCTACGTGCGTTGTTAGCGGGGACGTCTTACTGAGACATGCTTTAGTGAGGAAGTGTTCTCACCTCATTACAGAGTGTTAGCATAGCAGTCCATCTGTTCCATCCTTTATGTAGTTACCGTGTTGACCGGGACCCGGCTGCGCTTGCGCACAGAAGGGCGAGGAGGCGCACCGCACTGGGGCGAATGCACGGGCATGGCGAGGGCCGCCGCGCGGAACTAAACCCTCTACCGCGACGAATGCGCAAGTGCCCAGACGGGTCCCGGTCAACATGGTAACCACATGCAAAACGGAATATACGGACTGCTAAAACCCTCGATTACCTCTTGGTACCTACGGTACTGCTTCGGAACATTTAGGGCTCGGTAAAGAAGAACGCCAGTCGTCTTCATTGGCGAAAGAAACTACGCTTCTAAACGGCATACTGGTTTTACACGAAGTTTGTACATATCATATTTTTGTCTTTCTTTGGTCGAGCTTCTGGAGCGATGGTGCATCACGGTAACAGCGCTGCAAACACTGAACATTAGCTAAAGGCTGCAATACGTAAGAGAGCAGAAACCAGAGACTGCAGAATTCATTCGCAAATATAACAACAGAATGGGCCACTTGCGGAACGATTTAAACCTTTATTCCAGAAAGTAGGCAGCAAAACTCAACGTTCAAACGCACGTCGAAATAGCGGGATCTTAGCAGAGATAAGGACGAGAACAAAGGTAATCTTATACAGAGTAGTGGCTGTAGCAATTGACTAAATGTAAGGCGGGTGACCCCATTGGGAAAGAGAGTATTGAGAGAGAGAGTAGAGTATTGGGAGTATTGAGAGGCAGGAAAATCCACAGAGAGATGAAGTGTTTCGTCGGCGTAAGTTCGTGACCGTATCCAGTGCGCGCAGAAAACCATATGCGAGCACTCCAAAATTTTCAGGGGTCAACGCAGCAAACATTTCTGCAATTCTAAGTTTGCAAGAAACACAAGATATTGATAACACCTTTTTAATTATCGAAGAACTCAATTATTGTCTTTACATTGCCACCAAATAGGGGAGATGTATTGGCGTTGCATTTGCGTCTGTTACTCCAGGCAAGACGGTAGAAAGATGCTTTGTGGCCGTCGCCAATTCATTTGATTTGATGCTGTATAGATGCCGTGTCACTAGCCCGTACGGCCCCCATATGATAGTAACATAAAGAGTCGTCGGTAAGAGCATGTTGCAGATCAGAGATGCGGAAAGGGAGTGGGGCCTCCTGCCTATTGCTGTGTTCAAGATCGAGGGTGAAAACATCAAACTTTGCCGTGTGCCGCGATTCGTGTGTTTGACTCGGTCGGAGCGAACTTTTCACGTAGCGGTTAGGCACAAAAGAAATGGACACACCCTCTGCCCGCTCCATCATCTTGCTAGACATTCTGAGATGTCGTCACGGGTTTCGTTGGGAGAGTTATGTTCTGTCAAGCGCAAACACCGAGTTTGCTTGAACTGTTCCCGGGTAATCCGTTATTTATTCCTTTAGCCGGACGATGTCGGTGAGCGTTTCCTTGACTCGTACGTGTGATCGAAAACAGACATGCTCTCCAAAATATTCCTTGTTTCTCGAGGTGGGTTATAGTCGGATTAGCAGGTTGTATTCCAAGCGTTTCCTCCCATATGGCGCAAGAATGTGCACGTGAGGGGTACCCAGTCAGAAGAAGCGGAGAGGCAACGCGGTTTGCCGTGTTTGATGATAATTAGAGTAATTGATTAGCTTGCTTGATTAGCGTGTTCGATAATTAGCGTTCCAAGGAAGCAGCCGGTTCTCTGTGCTGTGATTAGATACAGGTTCAGGGCGGCTACCACATCACCGTCCAAACGTTTACGCGCCCAGTAAGAATGCCGTCTTCCTGGCTGCCCGTGCTTCACGCGACTTTCTCGAGGCCCGTCTGTCCCTGTTGACTGAAATAATGCAGTTTTGTCTCCCCTGTGAGGTGTTTTCATGCGTGGTTCATCACCAGCAATTTATAGCGGCTTTTTAGGGTGCGTTTTTGGGTGGTGGTCCTTGTACCTCTGGGTGCAAGAGCCTGGTGTGCAATTTAGTTTATTGGTGGTGTGCCATTCGGTTATTCATGTCGACCAGGCCTAGCCCATTCGGCACTGCTGTACTATATTTAGGACATTATTCTGAAGCCCTCTAGCAGTCCCATAACAAAATCAAAACAGCTAGTTCTCTGGGAAATAGTTCTTCAAAGATGTCTCCTTCGATATTTATCACCATTGTTCCTTTTTTGTTAGAGCTCAACGCTAGAAAGAGGAAGGCATTGCAGTGAAGACCGGGGCGATGTCGGGGTGACCCCATGGACCGAAGTCGTAGTTCGATGACACGGCTGTAAATATACAAAATACTGCAACTGTAACACACACAAAATACTGTTTGTGTGTTAGCTGAGTGCTTTCCAAAATTTTGAAGTACAAGAAAAAAAATGTTTTTTGCTGTAATTTTAAATTGTAATTGCCTGATAACCGCTTAGAAGTCAAGCTTGTAAATCGCTAATTCCTAGCATTGAAAAGTAACTTTTTTATTGTAAGCTTATAGGGCCAAATAGTAATGAAAACACCAAAATATTTTTCGGTGGGAAGAAAAAATTCAGGGCTTAAAGGGCTAAAAAGAGGGCCAGGGTTAGTTTTTTTCCTGATGTACTCAAAACATTATCTCCGCGCTTGTGATGTAAGATAGTCCTTATGTCTACACGAACAGACACTCATTTGTAGTGGCTAGGACAATATATACTAAGCTTCAGTATTTTCTTGCACGTTTGTTTTCGCCCTCACCGCACTTGTCCTCTTCTGGCCTGCAAAACGTGTATGAGGTGTAGGCTGACCCGGGGCTTTTTCGGTGTTAGGGATTTTTGATAAACCTGGTGCGTGTGCTTTTGCATGCTGTTTATTTCGCGACAAAACCTTTCGCGACACAACCTTTCGCGAGAAAAACGTTTTTTTGTGTGTGCCATTGGCTTCGTTTCTTTAGCTAACCTTGTTACAGCGGGTTAGCAGGTGTTTCCTCGACCAGTACTACACCAGTGTTTTGTTGCCACGTTGTTTGGGTAATATACTATGCAGTCCGCGTTCACACTGAGCTTGTGCAGTTCCATTGCAAAACCAGAGCGGTAGTAAGTGTCGCAGTGAGCCGTTTGTGATTGTTTTATAGTTCTGACCACTACGTTGTTCTTGCAGCTCTAAGCGGTTTGCAGCAGCTATTTGTGGGGTCTGAGTGATGTTACTGTTTTCGTTGGAAGGCGTTTAACAAAGCTTTCTGCCTCACCTAATTTCGTTTCAGTAATAGAAGTAGATGTACACGATGACCCTATCGAAGCACTTTGTCAGCCTCACAGTACCCTTACGTATCTGTTGCTAGGCGGTATTTTTCTGGGTTATTTATTGCATCGGCAGCACCATACGCTTTGCATCATCACCCTCATTCTCTGTTGTATTTTTTTATTTCAGCATGAACGTGCGCGTACTATTTTGTAGTTATTCATACTGAGTAACTTATATGCTCGAACAGACAAATTGATTTCCATGCACTCTTGCACATGGTCCCTCATATATGATCTATTTTAGTATTTTGTCCAAAATGTTTGTGTGAAGGTATCAAGGTGTGGTTATTGTTGGCCGCAATCACCAGTTCCTACTGCATTTGAAGCCTATTAACGTTTGGGCATTAACAGTAGTGGGGCCTGAGACTGCCTTGCTCAGTTCATATAGTTTGGGATGAGATGTTCGGGCTGTGTACTGGTGTCAGGGCCTCGATCTTGATCTTTCAATCTGTTTGGTCCCTTGGGTGTCTGGAGGTGATGTGGTTCTGATATTCACTTCCCACAAATATCGTTGATTTATATTTCGGGAAATTGTTGTGATTGTTGTTTCCCAGTGCTCAACAATATTGGCCGGCTTCCAGAAAGGTTTCGAGTGTGGCGTGCTTGGTTTGTGATTCTCTATGCGGTTGTAATTTTTGTTCTCCGTGTCGTAGTGCGTGGTATTTGTGCGTGGTCTTCTGTGGGCAGTTCGTGCGGCCACATTTGGTGGTTCTGCAAATGTATAATTACCTTAACATTTACCACATATTTGTGTGCATTTGTGTATGCTTAAAGTACGGGTCTGCGCATTAGTATTTTCCTAATTAAAAACCAGTATTTCCTGAGTGCATGCCACTTATTTTTACTGCAGGCTGTGATACGGGATTTGGACACATGTTGGCGACGCAGTTAGCAAAAGAAGGATTTTTTGTGTATGCCGGCTGCATGGACCAAAATGGCCCTGGAGCAGAGCTTCTTAAGGATTGCACCAACGTCCACGTGCTGCAGTTGAATGTCACCAAAGATGACGAAATTCAAGGAGCCCTGGATACTGTGGAAAAGACCTTGGAGGCGAAGGGTAAGAAATGTGGGGGTCTTTACCGCGTTTCTGCAGAGCCGACAACAGAAACTGTAGCAATGAACAATAAACTGGTGAGATACTCAGAGTGTGACGCCTACATATAAATGCGCAGCCGTTGTTCACGCCTTTGATGGCGGTGTATGTTGCGAACATTGCTTTTCTAACAATCCCCCAGTAACGACAACTTGGTTGGAGATTCAAGTGTTCCGAATACTATTAAAATATGGTAGATCCTTTAGAACAATAAATGAGCAGAAATGACGTCCGAAAGTTAGGCTGTAGAAAGAGTCTCCTCCGAAACATTCAACCATAGAAAATTTTCAATAGATGGCTTCGGATTGTGAGTCAAAAAAAAAGTTTAGCGTTTCATTTTGTTGTAGGGTGAGCAAGCATTCACGCGTAGAAAAAACCGAAATAACGTGCACGTCTTCCCGTTTACACTGATTTGTTATAAGTTTCAATAATTCTCATTTGTAAGAATCCTCCTTCCAATTATGGAAGATAGTTGAGACTGCTTCTCGCTGCTGGTACAGGCTGTCTCTGCCAAGATGTCCTGTGCAGACAGCAATATTACCAGGAGCTTGTTTTGACGCTGATAGTGCAAAAAAATTATCGATAGATAGGTACTCGCTGAAATGGCGTACGGCTTCGGTGTTTTCTTAAAAAACAAGAACATTACATTACAGGTTTTCAACGAGTGTTTTGTCGACATTTTCTAAATACTGCTCCTGTGTTGCGAGTAATGAGATGTACATACAAGCAAGCACAAAAGTTGGAGCAAAATAAATTGCAAACGTATCGACGCCACACTTTCGTAAGAGGACTATAGCTGCTATTCCCTTGATATAGTATGGTGCGAGTGCAGTTGCAGTCGAAACGTCGTCGTTTTACTTACGTAGTCTTGCCAGGCACTCCGTGACTCACTGTCTACTTTCCTCGTAAAGTAGGCCTTTGTATAAATTAAGCTCTATGTAGTGCCGTATTTATACAGCAGTTCCAGGTTCTTGTGCTCCACGAACAATTTTCTTTAAATAGGAAGTTTCGGGAGACTAAAATACCGGCATTAAAATAGGTAGTGGAGATATTTGTCCAGAAAAATGTTTCCAAAACCAAAAAAAATATATCTAGAAATATGCCTTCTGGCGTTACAAATATCAGCGTTACCTGCAGCTTATTAGTAAATCAAATGTTCGTATTGACTCTTTCCCGGTACAAATGTTTAGTGTGAATATTATTGATTTAGACTTAGCTAGTTCTGGTTAGAAGTCTCATAACGTAGTACTCCGATTGGTCGTATTTGTAACATTGTTTACGTAATTTAGCTGGCGAAAACAAAATAGGTGCAAGTCTTACTAGGGTATTGAGCTTATTACTTTCCCTTTGGCAACAATAAGTCAAGGGATTCTTAGCATTTCACCTTGAAGTATAAGTGTTAGATAATCCCCTAGCAACGATAGATAATTTGATGAGTTTCTCATCAAGGCGAGCTTTCCCAGCGCCAAAATAATATTATTCATCAAGGTGAGTTTCCAAGAATGTTACTATTCCGCTGACTTCAGGTCCTCTTAAAGCAATATTTTGAGGTTTTGCAGTTTTTATGTTTTAGCATAATTCAAAGCAAATGCACTTCCACAGGCGGAAAATGCCTGAACCGAAAAGTTCTTTAAGGAAAAATATTGTTAAAACAAGTTAAAGATGTTAAGGCAATTTTCAGAACTACTTTTCTCTCGGTAAGCTGTGCGTTTTCCTATTGTTGCAATATTTCTAGTCACAACTGCAAACAGGAGCCAAAACCACGCGATCAAATCTGTTATTGTAATAAATGTTTTACTTGTCGTAGTGACGGCAACGTACTCCATCTCACAAAGCGTCATAACAGCCCGACATTGCTGCTGCCTCAGCTGGTGTTGTGACGTACACGGCGTATTCTAACTTTATTTAACGTGTGTTGTATTCGCAGTGCTCTGGGCAGTGGTCGCTAATGCCGGTTGTTCCAGCCTGGGCTACATCGATTGGCAACCGATGAGCAGAGTGCGGTCAATGTTCGACGTCAACACGTTTGGCGCACTCTCCATCGCAACGGCCTTCCTACCTCTGTTGCAGAACGCCAAAGGAAGACTGGTCTTCGTCACAAGCTTTTTTGGTTTGTACAAGCAGAGCTTTCATTTTGGAGCATTTTGTCAGCGATACTTTATCAAGACGCTCTACTTTTCAGTCTGGTTTTGCTTTAAAAATCTCCCTATGATCGAAGTGTGCCATGTTAGCTCACAAATCTAAATTTTTACATAACTAAAGAAATGCTGTTGCTAAAAACTCGTCAGCGTACAGTGTTTCCTGCATGAGCATGAATGTGTGGTGCACTTGTTTATCTGTGCTCCGTAGTGCCGCATTTTATCAACACGATTTTTCTGGTCTCTAAAATTGGTGGTACTCCGCTCTTGACGCAGACTCTGAATGCGTATATGTGCGGGCCAAAAATTGGTATTCACAAATATTTTGCAATGACAAAGATTTCATTTCGATGCTTTCGGCAAGAGAATACTTTGCCACTAACATCAGCTCAAAGTAAATGCAGCGTAACTTGCATGAACACAAGCAGCATGCTTGTATATCCACAACGCTTGCTGGTGAGCCGGCCGAGAGCCTTCGATTTTAGACCTATATTAAGAGTATACCCTGGCTATATAATTGATAGCGAGTGCTGTAATCAGAGGCATATCCTAACCTGGAGCAATTTAAAGCAACGCAGTCAAAACCTGCATGGTCAAATTAGCAGTTGATTCAAAACGTCGATAATTGGGTAGCAGGTGCCTTGAAGCATTAGGTTCATAGAGGCGTTCTCATTTTACGTTGATTTTCAGTAATTGTTCTGTAGATGTCGCTGCTTGCCGCTTGATAACACGTTATTAGTGCAGTTATCCCCAGGCACCTCTTTTTTGTGAAGCCCATATTCGCTTTACGAGTTAGTAATTTTTGGAAAAGCTCGTTAGTGCAGTTTCCTGGTAAGTCAAGATAGCGAACATAATGATATGGGGTGTTGTGTCTATATGAATAACCCTTCGATACGGCTATTAGCTGAAGATCATGAAAGATTCGACTTTTTGGTGGCACTTCTGATTCGTGCTTCATATTCTTCGTAATGACTACAATTTGAAGGGTGTATTACTACAGCAGGGATTACGTCGGAGCTTATCTTCTACGCAGTTAGTTTTAGCCTACATAAGGAGGTTTTAACAAATAAGAAAATTATCCACATATTATTTCTTTCGTCTAAAGACTCGTACAGCTTTTTGTGTATTTAAGGGACACAACAAAGCGAACTTCTTTTCGGTTTGGTGCTATTGATGTACACTGTTGAATCTGGCTGGACATCTTGCTCCCCTTATGAGCATTATAGAGCGCTAGCGGTGGTTTCTGACACGAGTTGCATTCGTAAAAGATATATTACCTCATTAGAAGTGTTTTCCATTTTATACAAAGCAGCTTCAGACGTTCAAACAAGTAGTGTTTTTTATGGTAATGAATAGTGCCAGGTAGGACTTCAATTTCCCCTAGAACTACAGAAAATGCGTGCACTGTTTAGCAATATAGTTTTATTCATCAATAACGCTGGAAAGACGCTTTGCACCCCCGCAACCACAATGATGCGCTGGATAATCGCTCTACTTCAGCTATTGACCTGTTAAGATTTCGACGCGAATATAAATGCGACATACTTTACATATTTTACAACAACAATAAGAGAATTAGCAGGATCAAGCATTCAAGATCATTTGTACTGTTATACCGCAGCCTAGTAATCAGACCACTACCCTATGTTCAACGCCTAAGAGAGCAACCAATTTGTGCAATACTCTTGCATGATAACCTTTCGCCGTCAACGTCCATTACACTGCGGGAGTTCTCTATCATAAGGGAAACATCTGAAGTGACAAGCGCTCTTTGAGAATCTAAACTTCATATTTTGTATGGTTCTGAAACAAGTTCCAGTAATTTCTGGCTAAACGGCATAAAAAGGTCATTTTTTTACATGATAATTTGGAACTACTTTCCGAAAATTGTTCCAACTTTCTTGTCATAAAACCATTGCACAATAAATTGTGACCCATTATTTCGGCTGCTTTTCGGGTTATTTCAAACAAGGCGTTTCGTTGGTGCTGTGACCTCCCATAGTTTTTATCCCCAGAACAAGCTTGCTCTCCACCAAATCAATAACCATTTTCATTTGGCTGTAATTTTTCGAGTTCAGTCCTTATGCGTTCCTTTCCTTAGTCCCTTTTTACTGCGTATGATTACACCAAGCCCACACTTAGCATGAACTGCTTCATCCTTGGTCATCCTAAATTCTGCAGGAACCGTCACAATACCTGAGTTCCTGGCTTACTGCATGTCCAAGCAAGCCTGCAGTACATTGGCAGACGGACTGCGGCGCCAGTATGCCAGCCGGGGTGTACGGGTGTGCACCATTGCTCCTGGAGGATATAGGTTGGTTCTTGTTTGCTGTCAATCTGGGTGCGTTTTATTCAGGCTTTTTTTCAACTTCATTTCACTGACTATTTTGAGCAAATGTATTTTTTAGTGCCAATGCAATGTGCCTTTTGAAAGTGTTCGCTGTTGTAAGTGCTGCTAACCACACTTATTTTTAAATGTGTGAACGCCACATGTCCCAGAATCCTTTATAACGAAGATAAATTCAAAGTTTCATGCTATATTTATTCGTCACTGTGACCTAGCTAAAATGCGCAATTCTATTCGGCACGCAATTCGTTATTTCTTTCAAGAACAATTTTGTTTGAGGTGAGCTTCCAAGGGAGATCATTCGATGGAAGCACAAGGACCGATACGATTTATTTTGCGATTTTGCGGAAGCGACCATGACGCGGCACACTAGACTGCCACGCTTTATTCGAAGCCTCCTTGCCGCCACTGTTACAGAAAACATATTTTGGACGTGTACACACTAATGCCGTTTTATATAACTTGGAAATACCGCTCAGCACACACTCGTTACCACGTCATGCGGGTAAATGAAGAATTTAAGAACAATGACTGTATATTAGGGTAATTTTTTCTGTAACTGAGGGATTGAAACCCATGCAAAGATAGCGTCACGGCCACAAAATAATAACTTTTTTTCAGGATAGGATATCCATTTCACATCAAGTATGGTGGGCTACGTATAGTCTTTGGAATGAGTTCTGCAAAGCTGCTTATTCCAAAGGCAATCACTTGTAAGCTCTGGTTAAGGAAGCGGCTGTAAAAAGACTGAAAAATTTTGCGCTTCCAAACAGAAAAATTCTGAACCGTTGCAGTATACGTAACACTGTTTTTGCAGAGAGACTAAAGAATACTGTGATTTTAATTAAAAAGCCACTACTAACCTCAATGCAAGGAATCAGCCATAAGGACATCAGGCTGCAGGAGAAAGACTAGTCAAGAATGTAACTTACGTATTCATCATACTCTCGTTAGCAGTTATGAACTACACGAGAACCTACAGAAATGCTACCTGGCCCCGAGGCATCAAGGTTTACGACTCCGTGTACCGACTATGCCGTAGGGGGCATTGTGGCAGGAAGTGAGTAAGCATGCAGATGGCGCGGGAGCGACGTGGTCGTGCAAAGGACTGAGCAGGTCTTATCCCCGCAAAAATGCGACACACAAAACCCATAAAGTCTAAAGCCGTTTCTTTGCCATGCAGCGATCACTGCGTGAAGCTTGATCTGCGTTTATGTAGACAAAAAAAAGAATAGATACAGTAGCATCCTTATTATTCGAAGCGTGGTTGGTGGCGACAACTTTATACTTGATTGGGTGGGGATGCTTCATTGAAAGGAAATAAAATCAGTTCATGTTACCTTTAGTGCGCTGTTATATTGTGCTACTTGAAGCGATGAAAAAATGTCAGTGAAAAGTGATCCACAAAAGAGGCTGTTTTTCATTCTAATTATTTTTTGTGATGGTAATTATAAATACAGCTACAAAGAATGATTTGTTTGGCCTACCAGCCTGCAAAAAATGCACGAAACCTCAATGCAGCATTCGTCTTCCCTACATTGGGGATGTCTGTGCAATTCTGACAATCGTACAGATAGAAGATGGGACACACACACAGTCTTAGTTCACAGGGGAGAGTGCGTCGCCAGGCTGCTCCTTCAGGAAATTCGGTTGCGGTTTCCTCCGTTGATACTGAATTGTTGTTAGCCACGCATACGGCCGTTGGAGTTTTTCCCATATACGCCAGTATTACTCATTCACAAATGAAAAAATTAATTTTGAATTTGTGTAGCCTTTCGGGTGCAGATTCGTCTGAAACACCTATCTCTTGAAACTAGTCACTCCAAAGAAATCACCTCAGGCAGAACTACCGCTGAATACATGAATATTTTAAATGAACAATTGCGCCATTATGCATTATTAGGTCCTCGCGCCTTACGTCCGCATTGTCACTGTTCAGGAGGGCGTCCTGCTTTATATATTTCTAAAGTTAGCACTAAGTTTTCAGGGGCCTTCATGCGGCGTTGTGTTTAAAAAACTGATTTGAACGCCCTGGAACGGTACAAATGCAAGCTCACGTGAAGAAAAAAGCCTATATATGTACCGAGAGTGTACCCATGGGCATCCATTGCCTACCTAGGTAATCACTAAATATGTTCCTACATTCCTCAATCTTTCAAACGCACCAAGCTCCTCGTGGGCTCTGGAATAATTAAATATCGTATAATAAAAGCAACCAGATTGTTAGCTACAATGAGCATTTCACTTGGTACACTTTTGTCAAATGCGCTTCGTGAAGCCTATTGCTCCACGGCTTCTGTCAAGTACGCCCCGCGATCTGCGCTGGTCGAACGTTTATAACGCGCTGCTGCGAAATTTTGATAGCTGCCAATTTTACCTTGAGGCATATCCTATGGCCAACGTGTTTTGTTATTTGGGGCATGTCTGTAAAAACGTTTGACGTCAACTATCTTTTTGGCATTCGAATAAAGCGGCACAGAACGGGCATAATTTAAGCATTTCGGGACCTCCGAAGCTATTATTTTGGCTAGATTGGAAAGTATATGCTTAGCCATGACTCTGCTATCTATGGACATGACTTGACTAACCGGTGGTGTAAAAGACATGCGTGGCAGCCGTCCGCACTTTTCCATGCGTCAGGTTTCCCCCTGTGCCAGTTATGCACCCACTCGCAAAGATTCAATCCCTTCAAACCGCAATGATTTCAAAGTTCTGTACGTAAATCTTTTTGTTTATGTTCATTTCTGTGTAGGAAGGCCTGAAAGCGTGGCAGACTGTGCACGCGAGAAGTTACAATTGCCCCCTTCTCCTTATTCTCAGCTGAGCCCCTGCATATTCGCTTCCATTGTTTTGAAGGCGTCGCATATTCAAGAGTGTTGGCTTTCTTTCAGCCCCAATTATAACCTTCATTCCCTCGCGTTTAGTAGCCAATCTCCTCCGCGAAGTGCATACCGCTATTGTAATTATGCTCTCGTACTTGCCCACAGCACCCACAGTTTGCATCAGTGACAATCAGGCAACGTGTCGGAATTAGAATACTGACCACAAATTGCTTACTGGAGGCAAGATGTGGTCTCCTGGCGCTGTACATGTTGTGCTGCTGCTCTACATGTTGCTTGTAATTTTCATTACACAACCATTATATTTTCCAGCTTGTCAATTTTGCTTGTTCATTGTACCGTACCAAAGGGGGCTGCGGCCTCTATTAGGCTTTAACAGCCTTTAGTTCCAGCCTACCCCCTCGTACTTAAGAGGGAATAAAATATTCGAATCTTTGAAAACATTACGTTTTTGCCTGTTCGGCTAGCACCCAGTCCCTTGGTAATCACCCTTTTAAAGCGTAATCATTCTGACGCTGGTTTTCGCGAAAGTTCTTAGTCGGTAACACTCGCCTCGAGATGCACTTTTTGGTGTATATGCGCCGCAGGGCACTCGAAAGGCCCTCGCGTACGTACCACAACGTCCAAGCACGTCTATTCATATGACGGCGGCCCCGTTTGCATAACGGTGTGATACCCTGTATACGTGAAGCGCTCTGAAGTGAGAGCTCTCAGGAGAGAAACACACGAACGAGAGGTGAGGCTGCAGCCCAACGCGTCACTCCTGGCAATCACTATGTGTGCAGAGAAGGCCTGCTCTAAATAATGTTTCCGGCACTACCTTAAACTCGCGTTTCGTCCTTTCTAGATTTTTCAAGGTACAATAATCATTCTTCAGCCAACTTTTAACAGCCCTATAAGGAATGAATAATTTGCAAATTAGTTACTTGTTAATTAACGTCTTAATTTTCTTTTCCGTGAACAGGACACCACTCAGCAACGCTGATGATTTGTTCGAGAATTTCCGCCGGGACCTGGATCTGCTACCGGAAAGAGTGCGTCGCGATATCACTGAGAAGTCCACGGCACGCTTGAAACACCGATCAAACATCTTCCTGTCGACCTTCATGCGGGACGACCTCCAAGAAGCGGTGGATGCGATGAAAATGGCTGTTCGAGACAGAAAGCCGCAGGGCATCTACAGGCCTGGCGGCTGGCTCCTGGGCAGCCTCAGGTGGCTGTACGAAATCACCCCAACCGAAATAGTGGATGAGGTTATCGAGGTAGCGCGGTGGGCTGCAACGGTACAGAAAAGAACGTAACGTTGGAGGCAGCAATAAAAGAGCCATGCAGTTCCACTCAACGTGAAAGCTTCCGGAACTGAGGACCAGTGATTCGCGAGCGTTTCGCTTCTGTTCTTGGTGTGATTACATTGTGGTTAGTTTCAGGTTATGTAGGTTTTGCTTGTGTTTTTGTGGGGTTTTTTTTTCTTTTTTGTGCTTTGCTTTGCCTTTGGTGTTCTGCTTTTTTCTTTATGTGTGTGGGCTTTCTTCCTCAGTGTTTTGCTTTTGATCATCTGCTTTAATCGATTCAGGTTAAATAAAACACCTGAAATTGTCCCGTTTCTGGCCAGTGTCCAACGTGGGTGTGCGCCGCGATAGGAAGAACAAGAAAAATCATCGGAAAAGGCTGCTGTAGATTCGCGGGAGGTGCCTAGTGCTGTCTTTGCCCTTCCAGTGCTTTTGTCATTTGGGGTCCCGAAGAAGCTGGGCCACTGCTGTAGGGACGTATGTCACTCTGTCCACTCGTTCGTTGCAGACACGGCTCATCTGCCTTGCAAGAACTATTTGGATCAGGACGACTTTCATTTTGTTTCCCACTCCTCTTTCTTCTTTTCTCTCTTGAATTTACTTCCTAAATCATTTATTCTGCTCCCCAATTCTGTCTTACGTAAGTGGATTTCACGGCTAAAACAAATTCTTCTTCGCCAATCCCCATAACTGGGTATGCATCATTCGATATACGTGACGCCCAATGATATTGGACGGACGACATTCCGAGTCCCTAAAGTTCTCCGCAGTTAATGTTGAACTCGAAATACAGGTTAATGTCATAGTGCCTACAATCTAACATATCCATTCGTTGGGCCTCCAGTACACTGTTTACTAAATGTTTTTGCCTTGAAACGTTGCGCTCTACTGGACACAAATTCATCTTCATATGTTAAACCGTCTTTCAAAACCTTCCAAGTGCTTTGTATGGCTTCGCCTTATAGCAATTCGTTTTTAGGCAAGGGAAACCTCTGAGGAAAGCGGCCACGATCTACCATTGTAAATAAACTATAACGAATAACATACCCGATTGACTTTTGTATTGTTAAGCAGCAGTCATGTCAGACCGTGGCCATTTGACTTACACCTTCTAGCCATGATCAATTAGTGCAGGCAGTATTCATGTAAACCTGGTACGGTTTTTGCTCGCAAAGGATGTCAATTTCTGCTTACGGGCCGGAACCTTGTTTCGGGTTCATCAAACGTTATGAACAGTACAGCAGTACGCTTAACTATTTGTTAATCTACAGCAACGGACAGGACGCTGTGACAAAACAGCGAACCTCAGAAAACACTAACAAACAGACAGGAGCCAAAAGCGCATTGCTTTCAAACGCCGCGATACCATACAGCGAAACGCCAAAGCCGCGCCGAAGCAACCTCACGGGGACAGAATGGCACAATGACGCAGTACGACGCGGGCAAAATGGCAAGACTTAATCGCACAGCAACGAACAGGGCAGGCTCGGACAAGGTTGTTAGAAACAGTTCTAGTCACCGTAAACTCACTACTACTCACGTACCAGCAAGTATTAGTATAGGGCCCCTGCATAACGCACTTTTTTCTGGTTGACAACGTGCAATGCAGAAAAACTGCATGCACGAAACAAACAATAATTTCTTAAAGCGCCTGTTTGTACCGCGGTACCCTTTCATCTTTGGTAAGAATAGCGAACCTCAGTTCTAACAGCTGCTTCGAAGTCATAGAAGCGATCAGTACGAGTGCAGTTACAACTTTATGCCTTTCGACAAGTTTCGACCAAACATTACGAATTTGAGTTAGGAGGAGCGACTGGTTTTTATATCCCAACTTTCGTCTTGGGGGACTCTCCTAACCTTAGCATTTCATAATACATCCCTTCGATACACCTTGTTTTATATACATTAATACCTCGTTAACTCGAAGTAGAAAAAACCGGGAAATATTCAGAGATAAACGGATTTTCTAGGTAACCAAACTTGCGCAAATTTTCATATCAAGTTTTTTGCAGAAAAGGCGCTACTACTTACCAGCTCTTGAACACAAGCTTCAATCTTGCTTTTCAGAAAGCTTTAAAAGAGGAAAAAAAAAACATACAAGAGACATTCACCGGCTAGGTTGGGTGGCACTGCAATTTTACATAGCAGAAAAGAACTGTGTAAGGTTGGTCTGCGTTGCAGTCGCACTCGGGCCTTGTAAGGAGTCCTCTGCTACTTGATGAATTACATGAGCCGATCTTGCATAGGCCGCTGCTCTCCATGGGGTTTTTCTCCGCATGACACACCTCTGTCTTCTAGTACACAGCACCTCTGCGCATGTTTCTACCGTCACGTGATGTGCCACAGGGCTTCTAGACGAAGTTGATATGCCTCTGTAGGCTCAGACTTCACGTTCGGGAAAACATCGGCTCTGTGGTAGGCGCGGCTAAATGAGAAAAAATCGAGGGACTTAGTTGCGGCAGCATCGTGCAAATCTTGTGAAACGTTCCGTGGCTGCGAAATTTTCGTTCCACTTTCACTCAAGATTCACTGATATCGGCAGTTTGACCCAAAAACACTTCGAAATAAAGGGCATCAAATACATGGGACGTATAGGAAATAGTTTGTTGCCGCGGAAGATTTTTCCTGATATGCGAATTCCAGTAACGAGTTGTTACTGTACATGTCACGCTTCCAGAGAACTCCCACACTGGTGTAAACAGAAGGTAGGCACAAATAAATGTTTTAAAGTAGAGTGCGTGTTTATTCCTAAGCGTATTGCTCTTTTGAAAGAGTATAGACACTCCACGCACTCTGTGGCCGTAGGATACGCATTCGGCAGGTTGAAGTGCGTAGCTTGAGTTCCATTCTTTACTATACTTGAAGATGGGAAGGAATCAGAACTGTAGTTTTCACGCAATCTATGTCTGATTTACGAAGGTATGGTTCTGTATTCCTGAGAAGACACTTTACCGGGTACACTGCACACATTTAGGGTGCCTCAAGTTCGAAACTTGAAGAGCGAGGGGAGAACATAGGACTGCGAGATTTCGTTGGAGAAGCGATACGATGTAAAAGGTGTGAGAAAAAATAAAGCACACAGTGATTGCGGAAGGACTGTTCATGGGGCTATGCGTTGCGCCTATAAATTGCTGTTCTATCCACAAATATGGCACTCGTTATTTTTCATCACAAAGTTACACTATGCTAATGATTCCAACATGCTGTAACTAATTCTGTAGTACTGCACTACGGCATGCCTAAGAGCTCCGCTGTAGCTCCATTCCACAAAACTCCGAAAAAAATTACATGAACACAACTCATGAATCAGTCGGCTCAGTGTGCAAAAATGCGACACCCACATATCACCACGACAGAAAACTGCGTGAAAATCATGTTACCTGCATGCCGTCTCAAACAATTCATCAAACTTCGTCATAGGGGCCGACGGCCTAACAAACCCGGCCAGGTTGATTTGGCGGTGACGACGACAACAGGCCTTCGCAGTGTACGGCACAATAGTTATTTATGATGCGACGGCGACAGAGGTTCCACGAAGGATGAATTGCATTAGCTTACACGGCGCACCAATAAGGCAGCGTGATTAGATCGTTTTAAGAAAAGTATGATGATACGGTGTTTCAGACATAGTGCAATGTTTTTTCGCAGAGTAATACACAGTTGAAACTATTTTATATAATGAACCCAGTGGAAAGTGAGGGAGTTAGTGAAAATACTTTATTTGATTATCCGGCGGACGACTATCATAGCCCCACGAGGGGAGGGTCATCGCGATGCGGCCACACATCATCTCGGCGTGGTGTCCTTTACTCGGCGAGCAGCCCTCGCTACTCCCGCCTTTTTCTGGCACCCGCACCTGCCCCTCTGCTGTGGTGGTAGCGAGCACCTGGCGCTTTCGCTCGGGCGCTGCTTTTCGAGGGCAGCCGAAATCCACTGGACGGCCCGTGTCTGTTGTTCCCGTTGGACGCTTCCCACAGCGGCCGTAAGCCACGGCGGCATCGTCGTCACTGTCCGTGCCTCCCTCGGATTTTGTTCACTGTCCCACAAAATGTGGGCCGCAGTAGCCCTTTCCGATGCACACACGCGACACAAGACACTCACATATACGCTAGAGCACACGTGTTTCATGAGCACCGGCGTGGGTAGCGGCCCAATCTGTAGTTGCCGGAACGTCACTGCCTCGCTTCGGGTCAGGCCCGGGTGAGGCGGGGGCATAGTCCTCCGCCCTAGTCTATACCAGTTTAACACTTCACTATACTCCGTCATCCTGACTTTGGCTTCGCACCACCACTCCTTCGAGGAGTCGGCCGGTTGGGCGGGGCGGTGTGTGAAACCTCGCGCCGCCTCGTTGTGGTCTGCGTTGCCTCGTGGGCTGACACGTCCCTTCCCATGTGGGCCGGGAACCACTTGATTGTCACCGCTCTGTTCGTTGGGTTCTCTGCGCGCCGCACCCGCACTGCTGCTACGCACACACTGCCTCTGGTGTAGTTGCGCACCGCGGTCAGCACGGTCGTGCATCCGGGGTGGGTGAGGGCCAGGGCGATCGCTACCTCCTCGGCCTGATGCGCCGACCGTGTCCCCACGCTCACCGCCGCGTTCGTCTTGCCGGTGACCGCACTGACCACTGCCGCAGCGAAAGCTCCCCTTCTGTCCTGGTATTCCGCCACGTCCACATATACGGCACCGCTGTCTCTGGCATGGAGGTCGATCAAGGCCCTGGCCCTTGCCGCCCACCGCTCCCTGTTGTACTGAGGATTTACGTTCTTGGTATCGGGCAGACTTGCACGTGTCTCCGCACACACTCTGGTACCTCCGCTCCTGCCGCAATCTCCTCGTCCGCTCTCCTCGGCTCCAGTCCTATGTTACGGAGCACCTGCCGGCTGGTTCTCGTGCCCGAGAGCCGCTCCAGCCGGGCCGTTCTCTGGGCTTCTGCAATCTCCTCGAGAGTGTTGTGCATCCCCAGTGACAGGAGCTTCTCCGTGCTTGCACAGTCGAAAAGCACGAGTGTGGCCTTGTATGCCCTTCGTATGAGCACGTTGATCCTGTTGCACTCGTGTACCTTCCAATTGTGGAAGGCGGCCACATAGGCAATATGGCTCACAGCAAAGGACTGGACCAGCCGCGTGAGGCTAGCCTCCTTCATGCCTCCGGCCCTTCTTCTTGGTACCCTCTTTATTAGGCGTATGGCCGTGTTGACTTTGGCCGTAAGGCGGTTGATGGTTTCGCCATCGGCTCTGCTTCGCTCTAGAAGCATGCCCAGCACCCGGATCTTTTCGACGTGCGGATCACTTCACAGCCGCTCGTTCGTATTATGATTTTCTCGCTGTCCCTTCTCGGGTCTCGCTTCTTCTTTCTCACTCCCTTCGGTGGCACCACTAGCAACTCCGAATTGCTCGGTGAACACACCAGCCATGAGCCGTCCAGTTGCTCCTCGATGGCGTCCACCGCCGCCTGTAGCGTGTCTTCAATGTAGGCGTCGCTACCTCCCTTCACCCAGAGCGTGATATCGTCGGCGTAGATGGTGTGCCTGACCCCACTGACGCGCAAGAGCCGTTCAGCCACTCTGATCATCCCTAGGTTAAACAGCAGCGGCGAAGTGACCGACGCTTGCGGGGTCCCCACGCTGCCCAGCTTCTTCTCCAGTAGCTGAAGGTCCCCAGCGTGCATTTTGCGTTATTTTGCGGTAGATAACACAGTCGTCAGCAAACATGCGTTTGTTGCATGGTAAATTCTTAGGCAAGTCGTTGATATATATTGGGAATAAAAGCGGGCCGAGGACAGACACCTGCGGCACACCGGACGTTAAAGGAAGCGAGTTATACTGGGCATTGTTAAGGGAAACAAATTGAGAGCGGTTAGTACGAAATTAGGCAATCGGGTTTAGAACGTTAGGTGGCAAATTCAGTAGCGAAAGCTTCATTATTGGGCGCTTGTGGCGTACTTTATCAAACGCCTTGGTGAAGTCAAGAAAGAGAGCATCTATGTGTAGGTAAGTGTCGATGTTAGTATGCAGGTAATGAAGAAAAAGGGCTAGTTGTGTTTCGCATGAAAGGCCTTTTCGAACTCCATCTGGTGAGCGATTAAAAAAGCTGTTGGAATCAAGGAACTACATGATTAAGAGTATATGATATGTTCCATGAATTTGCACAACATACTGGTTAGTGATATGTGGCGGTAATTTAGCGGACAGTCTCTGTTACCTGATTTGTGAAGTAGAATGACCTTCCCACACTTCCAGTCGTAAGACAGAATTCCTGAGGACAAGGATTGAGAAAGCAGCAATTCTAAAAATTCAGCAGATATGTGCTTTCGGTTTTTTAAGAGGCTTGGTATTTATTTCGTCTGTAACAGTAGACGATGACAATTTAATTTTTTCAATCAAGGACAGTATACCAGAAAAGCTTATGCTTTTCAGGCATTTCAGGTGGCATTTCAGGCAGACGAACCCAGAACAGTTCAGTTTCAGTACGGTTAGGTTCGTTCGTAAAGACCGAATGAAAAGCTACAATAAACATATTGGCACTTTCTGAACTACTTGCTTCTTGACTAGACTGAATAGTAAGGATACCAGGGGGTTGTCATTTGGGTTTGAAATTAACCAAAAAGGTTTGGGTGAATCAGCGAGGATTTTAGGTAGCTCAGTGTGAAATAATGAGTACTTGGCGTTGCGCACTTCTCTTAAATATCCTTTTTCTGCGACATTCTATTTTTCCCATGCGCAAACACTGTTTCTAGTCTTCGCGACACGAAAAAGGCGTTTCTTTTTGTTATCAAGTGTTTTTAATGACTTCGTAAACCAGGGTTTTTGGCGGGTGGGACGGAAAGTAATCTTATGGAGGAATTCATCAGCTAACCTGGTTCATTTTGTTTTTGAAGAGTAACCAGTGTTCGTTAATAGATCGATCCCAAAAACCGCCCTGAAACGACGGAAGAAAGGCATCAAGTTTACGAATGATGGCCTCATAGTTCCCCTTATCATACAGTCGAATTGTTTTACTGCAATCTTGACGTATTTCAGGAACAAAGGCAAAATTAGCGTGAATGACTTTGTGATCCCTTACTTCATTTAGATATGTCATAGAAGACAGGCTGCCTGGATCCGTTGTTAAGATTAAGTCAATAATATTGGCGGTATCGGAAGTGTCTCGTGTAGGTTGGGATATTAGCTGAGTGAGATTAAAAATTAGGAAGACGTCAAGAAATTCATTAGCTTCTTTTGCGCTGGCTGTTGACGAGGCGAGGTTCGTCCTATCAGTGCTCGGAAAATTATAGTTCCCAAAGAGAAGGACGCGAGCATTTGGGTATTTGTTGGAAAGTTTGGTTAAAATACTCTTAAGTTCGCGAGAGAAATCTAGACTGCTTTTAGAGGGCCTGTAACAACCCCCTAAGAGCATCGACTGTGGTGCGGAACGACAGATCAACCATACGATTTCGAGGTCAGAGGCTATTTTTATAGCAGAGCATGACAGGTGTTTGTTGACAGCAATGAGAACGCCCCTGCCATGTGTGCCGGGACGATCCTTTCTAAAGATATTAAAGTAGGGCAAGTCGGTCAAAACTTCGCCGTCGGTGACGTCAGAAGTCAACCACGTTTCGGTTAGTGTAAGTAACCTGCTACTGGATAGAGGTACAAGGTTCGACACGTGGTCGCGTTTAGAAAGAAAGCTGCGAATTTTTAAATTATAACAGGAAAACAGAGATCAGCTTTGTGACCAAGAACGGAACCATTTAACGATATTGGGTGGGAAGGGGGTTGCAACGATTTTTCATCGACAGTTCCAGTTGTATCGTCAAAAACGTAGCGTTTAGAGCCTATAAACAATGTTTTGTACCGTAGAAGGAAAGGACCCAAATTTTCTTAATCAAACGCGAGAAGGTGCTTGCTCGCGTTGCGGACTTGTGCCGAGTAATCTGCCCCATTGCTAAAATTGGTATTTTTAAGTTCAGGACCATTAGCAAGGACAAAATGTAAGTAATTAGCAAGAAATCACGTAAACTCCTGCTCATGTGTCATCCTCAACACCGTTGTTAAGGCAAAAGCCCAAATGTTGCATTCTAAAAAAACTAATTATTGTTCTGTTGTTTAAGTACTTCTCCTATAAAAAAATATGATACTGAGGGCAGGTGTGGTGCCATGCTATTTGAACCCGGATGTCCACAACACTAGCCCAATGCACTGCCACTGCCCTATATCCGCATTTTTGTTACTACATTGAAAGCAAATGCCACTCGACTAACCGCAGCCAAAGGGGCGTCAACTTCTGTCGCTAATCAAACGCCACAAGATAGAAAACAAATATACTACATCGAAACCACAGCTACAACGAAATCATAACATCACAATAAATCACATAAGGTCAGGCATTGACAGGCAGCAATCGAAGCACTAAAACCAGTGAAGGGCATCCGCTGAATGTGCATAGACACTGCGCACGTGGGCAGTCTCCTCTTGAAATACGCTTTTCGATGAGCGCGCATACTCAACATGACGGTTTATCATCATAGCTTGCCAATGATTATGAAGCACAATTAAAAAGAAAAGGTCATAGGGAACACTTCCGCCACTTGTCAACTCTTCAACTGAAAATACGACCAAAGAAACGCCGTCTTTGCGACTTGGAAAATTAATAGTGGGTATTGCAGGAAGCCCTAAACAATAGAGCTTTATTTTATTGATTTAAGGGATGCTGTTTTTCTGGGGTCTGTTGCAGCGTATTTTGATGGACGATTTTGACCTAAACCGTGCTACTATTCGACTGCCTTATCTCCACATGTTGCTATGGTCGGAACGAAGGTTGCCGTGGTCGTGCCTTCTTTTTTCGGGGAAGATACCCAGGCAGGGGATACTCAAGGAATAGGAATATTTGAGGAAATAATGTTCCGGAGTCGCAACAGTTACAAAACTGCGAATAGCAAACTTTACAGGTGCAGAAAAGTGCGTCCCGCATGACACGTGAACGGTATTTCACGTGAGTAATACAAGTGCACACCGTCAGCGCATTACCTGGATTGTTGAGGAGCTGTGGATTGGTGAGGATGATGGTTGGACGTTAATGGCGAAAGGCCAACTTTTACCAAGAGCGCCAAAACTTTTGTTATTTATGACAGATAAAGACGTAAACACTACACGCGGTTAGCAATAACGAGTGTAAAATTAGTCGATGGCTTGTGTAGAAGCCCAGTTTGTGATTATGCATGGTATGAAATTAGGTCCAAAGTTTCACTTCCGGTAATTATTTAAAAAGGCGTTTGACAGAAAACATGGGATCGTCAGACAGGATAAGCGGTTGTTGATAATTTGAATTTTTCAGATGGTCAGGCTGTGTACGTAATTTGAATTTTAACCTGCACCACGCACGCATAGCGCCATCGGCCATGTGCGGCTTCTGCTTAAGAGAAGGAAACAATTGACCATTTCGTGTTGTCTTGCGGCGGTTCTCCTCCCTCCGAAATCACTACCTGGAGGTTCCCCTCCGTCGCCTGGCCCTTGCCTGGTGGATGCCTAATTTATTATCATTTGGGGCATTGGGCTTTGTTTGTCTGACGTGGATATTTGTCTCGTCCTTCACTATTTTATTGCCGAATCAAATTGCTGACCTTGTTAGTCAAATGCATCAGCCAACATTACTTTTTTCGGAACGTTAAGATAACTCTTGTTACAGCAGTATTGATTTTTTCTTTTGTTAGGTTCTCAAATGGGGACCATCTCTTTCCCCTAATTTTCTGACTTCGAGTTTCACTTAGTTTTATTTCTCAAGCTTCTTCAGAAATGAGGCCACAATCTGACTTGGCCAATCCCCCAGAGTGGGTACGTGCCATTGTTGTTACGGCTCCAAGCAACCAAAAAATGAGCCGGTCGAAGTATTTCGCTCCAAAAGAGCAAATAAACAAGCTCGAAGAAAAATACGCAAATACCGAATTTACTCGCGTAATGATCGCGCTCCTGAAGTTCGTCCTCCAAATAAGACTTTTTTTATTTCCCATGCAATGATTGTACCCTGGAGTTGCCGCAGTAATATGTCGTATGTGTGTTAAGCCTAGTTGATGGTGGTCATGCTTACCTATGTTTCCTCGTCTTTTAAAGCGGACATGGCTACGTTATTGCCGCAGACTTTTCGATAGGAGCACATTATTGGTGCGGAAGAAACTCTTACTAAATACACATAATGTTCTCACAAGACAACGAAAAAACGCTCTCAGCTTGCTGCGTCGGCAGCCGTGTCTGTTTTGATGTCCCGCACTGTGACAGCAGCAGCCACTTATTGGTCGACCTTTCCTCACCTCACAGAAAACTGGTTCCGGCGCGTTCTGTAATTCATAAAAACACTGCATTTTGCGTCACTGTGTAACGCGGCTGGCGGTGGTCCGTGGAGTGTTTATTAATGTTTTATTTGTTATGTTTATTATGTTCATGAGACCTATCGTAACAACGTCTGACCTGCAACTTGCGTGGGTTTTCTGCGCTGAAACGTTTTCCGCGAAAAATTTATCCCGCCTAATGAACGCACCCCTAAATTTTCGTCATATTTTTGAAAAAAAAGTGCGATCATTACACGAGTGAATACGGTACAATGTAGCAGTAAAAAGGTTTTAATAGGTATTGTCAGGCTTTCGCCTTCAAAGGGCGTAAGCATAGTTAAGGGGCCGAGCAAATTTCTTAATACGCGGTGCCCCTCGGTTTTCTGCGTGATAGAATTGTTGTGGAATGTTTACATTTCAGTTCATAAACATTAGGCTAATCCGCACGCGTCGTTTAGAAGACGCCGATTTCATACCAGGAATGTTGAAATGTGGAACCATTTTTTTATTCTTTACTGCCGAAAGCACGTGTTTCACCTATCTGTCTGAACAGGCAGTTGCGCTTTTTAACTCGGTCGCCTGATAACTGACGACAAGCCAGGCAACCACAGAGTCATACTTGCGTAGTCTGCAACTGAGTAGATTTAAATACTAAGAATGTGGAAAGTGCGCAAGGAGGCCCTGATTAAGATAAGTAACCACACGTTATTCTACTATGTGCAGCTATGACATACAAATGAAGCTATTTGCGTTTCTTTAGCTTCGGTGCAACGCAGGAAGAATCATGGTGAGAAAAATGCCGGGCAATTCACCCTGCGAAAGGGCTTGGAAAGAGAAGCTGTCAACGACACCCACAAGGATTACCCACGCGACGTCGCTTGATTTCATACACGCGGCTCTACAAAAGTAAAACCAGAGACAAGTGGAATCACATAAGCACACCCTTTATTACTTCAAAAAGATATTCATTGCTAAGGCCAATTTAACCCTTTCAGTGTCGAATTTTTTAGATGCGACGCATCTCTTTAACTCGCTTTGTCCTGCGTCGTTGTCGCGGCGTAGTCCGCATCCTCGGCGCGGCAGCTGTGCGCTCCGCCGCTCCCCGCTAAGCGATATAGAGGAACTCTACCACCGCTCTCACCGCAGCGCCATCTGTGCGTCAGCGCGGTCAGCTCGCTCCCGTCGCCGTGGCAGCTGTGCGTTAGCGCGCAGCTTGCGCTCCGCGATTGCGCTGGTGAACACATGCGCTGCTATGCGCTGCTATCTCTCATTCCGCTGCATATAAACGCGGTAACGTGCGCCGCTCCGCCAGTCGTTCCGCCGCCGGCACTCCCATGACATCGTCCGATGATTTGAATAACGAAAAGGCAACCCCCGATGCGTCGCATCTACCCCATGTTCCCCTCGCAGGAAGATGGTGTAAATTTTTGTCAAATGCGACCCCCGAGGGTCGATTTTTTATTGCTGATTGAAATTCTTCGGGTGAATCTATTTCGAGAATAAATTATCGTAATTTTTTTAGGGTGACCATAACATGACCAAAATCGTTTGTGTTGTTACGTACATGTGGTTTATTCATGAGTAACAAAAAAAAAGTTCTAACTGAAAACGAGACAGTAACAAGCTGGCACCTTTTGAGTGAATCGAAATCAGATCGACATCAGTTTCGTGGGCGCAAAAAGCGGGGAGCGCCCGGAGGACGATGCCAAAACCAACCGCTGCGCCTGCGCGTGCACATGGCCGGATGCGCAAGCGATAGACGGCGCACCGCTCCTAAAAATACAGAAAAGGAGAAAAGAGCCTCATCAGTTTCGCAGACGCCCTTGTTCTGTTGGAGGCGCAAGAAGCGAGGGGCCGGCGTAAGGGGCCTTAGGTGGCGGTACCCAGCGCGCCCCCTCTTTACCGGATGCCCAAGCGATAGCCGGCGCACCGCTGAAGTAAATCATAAGAAAAAATTACACCATTTTCTTGTACAGGAACCCTGAGTAGTATGCGGAGCAGCCATGGAGTCGATTCAAGTGCCCATAAGTTTTCAGTTCATCGTTTCCGTTACGTTGAGGTACGTAGCTACCGTTATATTTACCGTTTGGTTTCAATGGTAACTACCACACGTTTCACTTACCGTAACTACGAAGGGTTCCCCTGCGGGAAGATGGTGTAATTTTATTGGAGGGTGGGGGGATTAGAGTAGAGAGGCAATAAAGAGAGAGAGAGACGTTGTACGTGGTATGAGTTTGTCTTTATTTAGGCATTATCATCATCATGTTCAACGTAGTTGACGTCGCGCGTGTGGTTGGCGTTCCGCTTGAATATGACCGCGTATGGTCTGTGAAATGTACAAGTAAACAGCTGTTGTAGTGGATGAACCCTAAAGTTGCTGAAGATAAGGTCGGTGCACGTTCCCCGGATGGTTGTGAGCTGCTTGTAATCACGGCCCGCCGAGACTCGCCCACGCACGCCGCCGACGGCAACGAAACGTCGAAGGCACGTGAAGCGTGATCGTCTCGTGCCGGCCCAGGAAGACACCGGCAACACGTCGCTCCAGGAGCCATTAAAGGGTAAGACACCACGGGCGTTCAGCAAGCCGAGCATGCGCAGTGGGGGTGTGGACGGCGCAACTACAACAAGGGAGGGACGTAGCCCCGACCATGAGATGCTTCGCTTCTACTAAAAGAGCCATCGCCGCAAGAAAATAATTTGGCGTATTTCCTCAGTGGTGCAGCACATGCCAAGCAAGAGAAGTTGGCGAAAAAGGCGCACTTTTTAAACATAGAAACGATGACGTACATGTACGTTATTGACCATTTTGAAGGTGTTTGCAGAGGACTTACATGTACGTCCGTGACCCTTACAGGGTTAATCCATGATTATTGAGCAGTGGTTCGTTGAGTTGAGTTAGTAAATAGCATGAGTGGAAACTATTCTTTATAAAATTAGGGGAAGCTAAAATCCGGTGTTAGACGATCTCATTCCTCCATCTCTGCCGCAGCCGACGGAGGCGATGAGATCGGCGGCAGAGGTGAAGGAGAATTGAGATGCCATGCATTGGTGTGAGCTTTCATTATTTTTACTAACTTCTAGCGCATGCGCAAGCGCGCCCACGGCTGCTACACGTGCCGTGGGTGGAGCGCACAGCAGCGCGATAGGTCGCGTGACGCTATCACGTGGTATTCAGCGAGAACGCAGTGGGTAAACCTCCAGATGTGCTCGGTGCGTGCGCCGTGTGTCTCCGCCGTCTCCGCGTGGGCTCGTAGCTCAATTGGTAAGACAACGGGCTCTTGATCCGTTTCTATAATCTTTCCAGGTTCGATTCCTAGCGCTGGGAGGAACTTTTATTTGTTCGCAGGAGTTTTCTGTCTCGCCAACGGTCGCAAAAGGTCCCTCGGAGGGTAGAGGTACAAAGATTTGCTTTCAAAACTTTGGAAGGTTGCATTAATTTGCGAAAGGCTTGAACCGTTGCGAAGCTGCAGTATTTCATTCGGCATGAGCATTGAACGACACATCGCCAGGAATTTGTAGAAGTTTGCTATAGTTTATTTTGATGCTCCGTCACCGCTTTGCACTGTGCTTGTAGTAGCAGTCATCGTAATATTCATCGATGTCGTCGTGTTCGTCATGGCAACCGTCACAAGGAGTGTGCAAGTGTTCTGCAAGCTCAGCATCCCCACTGTATACTAATACGAGTTCCTGCCATAAAATCACGGGAGCAGGACCTACAGGTTGCCTCAGTAAGGCGTTGCACACTCGTAGCCCGACGACCCTGGGTGGACGCCGCCACGCAAGTGCGCACGAGCGCTCGGCATCATTTCGTACTTCAAACGAGTTACGTGCTACGCGCCTAACATTAAGAACAGCCATGACAGCTTCGCTGTTAAAAATGGCTAAATAATACAATACTCCCTATGCCAAGCCCGTGTGGCAGCGCGAATCGCAGTCTTCTTGGTGACGGCGCGTGCCTGCTGCGTGTTAAAGGGACACTGAAGTGAATTTTTAAAGCTCCTGTTTTGCTTGCACTGCGTAGACTTGGTGAAATTACCACACTTTCCATCGTTTATCTGGTTGATAAGTGGGTAGTTACTTTATAAAGCCCTAAAGAAGAAAAACTACCATGCGCGATCTGCGGCGGCAGCACCAGCTAAAGGCTGTGACGTCGGCCGGAGGCGAACCGCGATTGGACTATGTCCAAGATTGCCATTCAAACAAGTTTCAATTTGGGTTCTGTAAAACAACATGCTTGACATCCGAAGTTATCGTTGTATGGGCATTCTCGATATCTCAGCAATCGCCATACCGCGCTTCTGCCATGTTTTTGGCTGTAAAATGCCTACGATAAGCCTCCCAGTACGCCTTGGTGAGGTGAGGTGACTGTGAGAGGGAAAGAGGTTCCCTGTCTGCACCACATATGTATCACAGGGAGTACGGCTTGGTATCGTAGCAATCACAAGCCGAGGCCTGCGCAGTGGATGACCGCCCTCCGTGTCACTGCAAATGCTCAAATGCCATGCGCTTTTCCCCCATATTTGGACCTTTCCCAACTCATGCTTGTATTGTAAAAAGCGTGTTCCCACCACGCCAAGGGTCTGCTGATTCTGGCCTGTGCCCACTGCCCGCAAGCAGTCGGTGCTTACGGCAACAGCATGCCAACGAGAACTCGCTACCGCGTCAGTGTCAGTCTGCGAGCGTTTTGCGAACTCGCTCGTGGAGCAATGAACGTTACGGCCAAAAAATGAGGAACTCAGCATAGAAAACATCGCCTGAAAACGAAACAATAAGTTACAAAAAAGAAAAAAGAATGTACCTCGGGGATTCGAACTTGCGACTCGCAAAATAACCTACCTAGCGCTCCCAGACCACTCGGAAGTATAAGTATAAGGATAAGTATTGGAAGTATAAGGTATATTATGTATAACCAGTTTGTACTTTTATTTATTTTAGCATTTAAAGCAGCTTAGGTGACTATCTTGTTGTATAGCACCCCGTGCAGAAAGCGTCACCAAATTTCACGATATCTGACGTCTAGCAATCGCATTTCTTAGACGGGAAAGCGTTTCGCAGATGCGTGGTCGTGCTGCTGACTGCTGTGCTTGTTCACACAGGCGCCAAAAAACTGCTTCCTGCTGCCTACTGTTTTACGATGTCCGGTAAAGCTCAAGTTGATTTTATTTCCTTAATACCTATACTCACTTCTCTGGCTTTCTCCCGCGTTCAAGTGGCCTAAGATTTTCCGAATAGCGTACCAGCCAGCGAAGGCGTCGCATGTGCGCTGTGCAGCGTTTGTGTGGAGCGGACCTGTACCTGGAGCTGATACAGTGTACAAACTAACAAAGTAAAAAGGGAACATTCTTTCATTCACAAACGTGTCGTGTCTTTGTTTCAACTGAGCGGACTAATAGCGACGACCCGTCGGCGGCCGGCGGACTAAACGCGGGACCGAGGTGACTATGTGGCAAGGTCGGCGAGCCGTGCAGTGACGCAGTCAAGCAAAGTCATTTCCTCCTGACGTCACACGAAAACGCCAAGAAAATGGACGAGGATGCAGAGAGGAGGATAGCATTTTGAATTGATTTTTCTTATAAATAAATTCGCGTAAATGTACTCTAGAGTGGTCGAAACATAGCCCATGGACTCCGGACTACAATTTGCGCTAGTAATCTTGCAATGTTTGCAAATCACTTCAATGCCCCTTTAAGAAGTATTTGGTCATCAGTTAATGCACGATGGCGCGCTCTACTCTGGCGTTACCGTGCAGCGCGTCGGTGCCACCGAACATGTCTCGAGCGGTCTCGGCAATCCGTCATCTCCATACCTTTCCTCCGCCGATCTCCTGGTCGCTCTATCTCGTCTGTCGTCGGCGTCCTCTTCGTTTGCTCGGTTACGGGGCCGATGGCGACGCGAAACCAGATGAGTGGTAGCTAAAGAGCTTCGTTCGACAACAGCGCCAAATAACATGCCCAACACAGCACCAAACGACGGTGAGCGCTTAACTCGCAGCGAAAAGTTTAGCTGAAGAAATGCATATTGCCCCAAAATGACGAAGTGTGCAGTGGGCTCGTAGCGCTCTGCCTTGTCGGTGCGGTACTGCCGATATTGAGCGGACATCAGAAGTTATAGGACAGGCAGCTAGTTCAGCTGCTATAAGGAAACCGTGACCACTGAGGCGTTGCAGGTCAACCACGGTTCGAACATCGTACGAGGGACATACCGAGAACGCCGTGTTGCGGACTTCTACCGCCGGAGCAAGGTATCCGCATCATTTCGAGACTCAAAATCACGAGGGACGACGAGACGTGAGGCTCACGATTTGCTTAAGATCCAGTAATATACAGTAGCGATCTACGACTGCTTCAACAAACTTTATCATCCATTTATCGTCTACCACTTTACTTGCGAAGAAAACGTTAATGGTAGAGGCCGATGACCCAAGATAGTGTCTGCTGTAAAAACTGATTGTCTCTTCCGCCACACAGGCGTTACAGTGGGCGCTGCTGGCCATCCCGACGAGGAAGGAGTTGGCTTTCATAAAGGCCACTCCGAACCACAGTCGATAAAGCAAAGTCGACTGGGGCCGAGACAGCCCATACAGAAGACGGCGCTGGAAAAGGGGATCTTGAATATAGAGACGGGGATTTGAAAAATAGTATTTTCCAATTGTTTCACGGTAATCGTACGTGCAGGGAGTAAGGGTTAATGGAGAATACCTCAGTAACCTCAGATTTGCTAATGACGTTGCCTTGCTAAGTAACTCGGGGGACGAATTCCAAGCATGCTTTCCGACTGGGCGAACAGAGTAGAACCGTGGGCCTGAATTATATGCAGAAAACTAAAGTAATGATCAATAACTCAGGACAGCACAGCGGTTTGAGATAGGTGGCGAGGCAGTGGAAGTGGTAAGCGAATATATCTACTTAGGCCAAGTTGTGACTCCAGATCCAACCATGAGCAGAGATAATTAGAAGGATCAGAATGGGGTGGGTGCATATGGCAGACATTCTCAGATAATGAATAGCAGCTACCATTGTCGCCGAAGAAGAAAGTGTATGACAGCTGCATCTTACGGTACTCACCTACGGGGCAAAAAACTTGGAGCTCACAAAGAGGTTCAACTTAAATTGAGAACGACTCAGCGCTGAGCGGAAAATGATAGGTGTAACATTAAGGGACAAGAAGAGAGCGATCGTACGTAGGCAAAGGAACGATCGTCCCCGCGCCATCGGTTCATGAAAGCGAATCAAGATATTGGTTCGCTCTTTCGGCCTGTACGGCCAGCTTCATCCGCCAATACGTCGCCGATGACTCCGCAGTGACCTGGAAGCCACTGGAATATCATGCCATAGCCGTATGGGATGGCTTCATGGCATGTTTCTCTAATCTCTATCACCAGTTGGGGTAGGGAACCGAAGCGCTTTAGAATACCAGCTTCAGAATTAAATGGAAACAAAAGTTAACGACCGCGCTGCTAGTCAACGCAGAGCCACCTGGCGAGAGAGTTTCAGCTGTTGCTGAGGAGTGCGATGTTCGGCGGCGTGTCAAGTAAGCGGCATCACTGACCAGCCGCTGTAGTCCAACAGCTGCAATTACATGCAGCGGAAAGTCAGGTCGTAGCACTTCGCACCATTCAATTGGACGTAAATTCTGTCACATTCACAACGCATAAGAAGTGATTACGTGTCTGGGAATCATGTACGGTCTTCTCTAAACTCCTTAACAGTCTTTCCCAAGCGCACAAAATTATATGCTCGGTATAACAATGTTCTTTATAATATGCGCTCATGTAGTCTCTTTCTCTCAATGGTTGTGGTTTTATCCGCTTCGATGGCGTTTTGGAATGAAAATTGCGAAGTGTTTTGGCAGTACGAGATAGAAATTTATTATCAAACGTGTGCTCCCTTTTGGCTCTTCTGCGTGTTCTGGCACAATGTGCGCTTACGCAATGTTGCGTCATACTTGCCAGGGAAGCTTTACCCTTTCAGGAGAATTGTGGAGGCGAACAATTGCCAAGCCGTGAATTGCCAAACCACCCTCCGACTGAGATAAAGGCATGTCGCGAAAAGTAATTATAGGAGAGGATACAGTCAGGCAATGATTAAACGAGCGCTTCATTCTGGAGTATTGGGCCCCTGACTTCACAGAGATAACGAACAGTTACGCTGGTTTTCAGTAATACGTCTGCTTTGTGTGAATGAGTCTTTTTGGATTAGCTTGGCGGGTGTTGAGAGCATTAGCCTCTACAAGAAAAAATACAACAAAAGCACATTTCTAACCCAGATCAACGTTCAACAAATGTGTACAGGTATTTCAGGGCTCAGCGTGAGTGATGTTACAGGCGCAATCCAATTTCAAGGCAAAGGTCCTACAATCTATCTACAGACACGTTCATGAACAATAGTTGCTAAACACGCGCTTAGCGAAAAATGACGCGAACATCTCCATCATCGCTCATGACCACGCTTGATTTTTATGAGCGCTGCGCATCGCTTTACGTCTTTTTGCATGTTATCGAAGGGCGGGTAAACATTTTGGTTCTTGGAAATTGAATTGATCCCCAAGTGACACTGCTTACAAGGAACTATTCGATAAGACGCATACAAAAGAAGGAGGGCAAATTTAGTTATACCGTAATGCTGAAAATGCGTGCTTTTCCTTTTTGCCTGAACAGGAAGTTGCTCCTTTCAAAATCGGAAGGCTGGCGACTAAACGCGGACCAAGGCAAACAGTCCTCAGCTGATACCACAGGTCAGGGCTCTAACAGCAGTGCGACTATGGCAAGTGCACGAGCAAGTGCTGATAATAGCCGTGGTGATGATACGGCAGCGCACTGTTGGCCTTCTCTTCTGCCGGCTGTTAGCGCTGTTTCCAATTCAGTCGATCATGACCAGCTCGCCCAAATCACCGCCCTAACTCGTGATAAAACTAGTGATCGCAAGCTGTGGGGAAGGGAGGGAGGTTACTGAAACAAACTTATCAGCGGAAACAGGACGTTTGACGTCAGAGGCGAGCACAAGTTGTCTGATGCTTCACAAACAAATTTTCTCAAGAAAGCGTCGCCATGCTCTGTTTCACGCTGGTTTAAGTAGCCCGCCCTTTAAGAGATGAGGCAAAGGTTGCGGTGAAAAAGTGGCGGTGTTTAAACCTGTGAGTGCTCGGCAACTGTGCGACAAAGGGTGTCTCCCATTGCAGTGAATGTTCAACTAGGGAAGGACAAACAAGCGGTCGGCCATGGACGCTGAGCCTAAAAAGCGTGAACCCGAATCTGCGACAGATGGAGGATGGCTCAGCCATGTCGGCGCTCATCGCAGCTACTGGAGCCTCAGAATCCTCCGAGAGACTGCGCCTTGGTGCGAACCGATGAAACTCTCAACATCAACAACGTGGAAGAACAGCTCGCTTTCGCTTCCCGCAACGAAAACCGAGTCTAGCCATCAACGACGGCGAGGAGTGGCGACTTGCGGCACAGCCAGCTCGACGGAAATACTGACAACGGCCACGAAGGAAGGCAGCAGGACGACAAGAACTACGCACAGGTTGGCAGTGGCGTTACTGAATCTGTTCGTAGCACCGAAATTGGTAGTGGAAGTGTGAATCCTATCGCCGTTGAAGGTTTATCAAGTAGCGACGCCACCCCTAGTGCAACAGCGAATTCTGGAGAAGTATCGTTCAATGTAAGAGAGTCATCACAGCGCCCAACCAAACCAAAGCCGCGTCGCGGCGTTAGCAAGAAGACATCCAAACAGGCGGCTGAACGCACTTCTGAACACGTGCCGGATGGACTGTACGCACGGACTCCCGAACCTACGAAACAGGAAACACCAGTGCAAGGTCGTACGCGGACACCAGAGCTCGCACCGAATGGAAGAACCCAGCGCTTACTCGAGCGTATCCGCAGCCGGACTCCCCAGCCGACAATCGAGCCTACGACCGAAGGGACATCGTCGACGGCAACGTGGTCCACGAAACCTCAGCATCACAGTGTCGCCGTTCCTGCTTCACCAAATGAAAATACTTCAAAAATACCCGTGAAGGGCAATCCGGAAACCCTAACCTCCAAGAATAATGACGCTGCTTCTCCAGCGAACGCAACGCCAGATCCGATCGTCGCTGTACCGTCTGCACCAAAAAAAAATTCGGGGAATGCATGTCACGTTACGGGGGCAGCTCGAATTGTCAGCCACTCCACCAACAATGGCGACCTTACTATTACAGAACGTTTGTCCACTGCGGGGCCGAGAGCAGATTCAGCCCATCCAGGAACAGCTGATTTGACACCTTTGAGTGGTAGAAGCCAGTGCCGCACGTCTAAACGATCAGTGTTAAAGGAAATACTGAAGCAGCCTCATCTTAATATGCGAGACACCCCGGAGGTGTCGCGTCCGTTTTCGCGTATGTGGAACGCATTGCGTGGAGTGTCCCACCGCCCCTCTGTTCAGCGACAACAAACGGCACGAAACAATCAAGATTTTCTTGCCCGAAACAAAGAAGGACCGACTTTGAACGGCGCAGCAAAAGCATCTAAATGTGAACCACGTTCCATGAAGCAAGAATTGTCACTTCCGATCAAAACAGCAAAGAAAAGGAAGACATCGCTTGCTTGGCGGTTTCCAACGTTGCGGGCCATTTTGCAACGACCACCATTAAATGCAAACGAATTGCCTCAAGATTCGGAGGTTAGTTTAACGACACCTGAAGAGGAATACCCTTCATCGTACCAGCTTGTGCCCACAAGGAAACACGGAACATCAGAAGCGGCTATTCTGCAATCTGACTGCAAAGAAAACATTCCGCCGCTAGCAAGCGAACTTCCGTCACGTCCACAACATACTGCGATGAGTCCTGAGCGATCTTTAGTTGTGCCTGACAAGAGGGTCCCAACCCCAAGCTCCACTACTTCAGTGCCCGGAGTGATTCAAGCGTCAGGACGCGGCAATTCCAGTAAACGCGAAGCACCTCACCAGACAGGCAGAAACCAGCCAACTTCAGATAGCCATAGGCAATCAGCATCCGTATCCAGCACGTCTCATTTCAGGGAACAGCAACCATCGACCGGTGGTTCGGACACGGCCCAAGCGACATCTCATGAACACGGGCAAGACACACAGTGGGATAAGGACTTCCAGCTTATGCTCCGCCGATACTTGCCTCGAGAACTTTTCGAGTGTACAGCCCCCCGTACTCGAGCTGAGCCCGAGCAGCAGCACCACGGGCATCAATCTCACACGACAGAGACAAGAGGCATGTCCAGTGGACACCAAACGCAGACAGTGAGCAAACAGTCGTCCACAGTGCCGCAATTAGCATCCGTGTCAAGCACAACAACGTTCGCACAACAGCAAGAATCTGCGGCAAGTTCTGACCCGACCTCTACCATGTCTCATGGAGACCGCAAAGACCCGCAGTGGGAGAGGGACTTCCAACTCATGCTTCGTCGATACTTGCCACGAGAATTGCTCGAGTGCACATCCCCAACAGCGCGCAATCAGCCACAGGGCCAACAGCACCAGCAGCAACCTGATACGGCCGGGACGACCGCGGAGTCTGGGCGAGATTCCCCGTGGGATAAGGAGTTCCAACGCATGCTTCGCCGATACTTGCCACGGGAGTTGCTCGAGTGCACAGCCCCCAGTGCGCGACGTCAGCCACACGAACAGCTCACTGAGGCAGCAGGGCCAAGCGGGGCTTCTAATGAGGCAGTGTCTCAGCGCCTGGCGGACCTTTGCCAAGCTGTACGAGCACGGTTGTTCGCTGAGTCTTGTCTTCCTTGGTCAGCCTTCGTTCCGGGAAGAGAGCCACCACAAAACCAACTACTCCAGAAGTCAGTTCCTTCGGCGAGCCCTGTGTCAAATCTGACGCGTATGCCCCGTCATAACCAGGCCTTCGATGCGAAGCTTCGAGCAGTCCATATAAGCCAGCCGTCAACGAGCCGGGCTCCTTTAAAAGATTGTCTAGACAGCGGTGTTATTGTTCTGAACCAATCAGAAACGAAGCCTACTTCCCCGAAAGCTACCTCGTATCGGGAGCCAGCAGTGTCATCATCCATAGACACAGAGACGGATGGCGATGACGACGACTCGATGCCTGATCTTGAAACGCCTTCTCCTGTAGACTCTCCAGTTCAGCCGGATGCTCCCTCTCCTCCACATTCGCATGGTGGCTTAGAGCAGGCGAGGGCATTTGAAGCGGCATCTAGTTCCCAAGCACTGCCGCAAGCACAGCCACTTCACGCTTCGCAGTTTGTAACGTTACATCCCTGTCGAGGAGAACTGGGGAATGCTCCGCAGACAACGCAAACGCTCACCCGCACAACGTCGAGCTTCACACGGCCGCTGACGCATCAGCAACTACTACAGCGTCGTTTCCATCCTGCGCCGCATCATGAACGCGGACATTCCACTTTTTCACCAACACGAATGCCACTACCCGCCCACCGGAGCGCAATGCAACGACCGCTGTTGCATGGTCACTCGGCACCAAGAAGTCATTTTGCTCCAGCCCGTGACTGGGAACCGACGAGTCACCCAGAAGCGCAGCATGTATTTCAGGCGCCCCTGAGGGGCATTTCACCTCGCCAGTTATCGAATGTAAACCTTGTTCCGTTTCGCCCACCTTCCCAAGCCTTTCCGCGCAACCAAGGTGCACCCTCCTCGTTGACGGCGTATGCCATGGAAGGGCGGATTCGCAGGCACTCTTCCCACGAAACCGAAGCAAGCCGCTCCCAAGAGCGTTCGCTCAAGGATGTCCTCACCGCCACCCGTCAGTCTGCTTCCGAACCAGACATCTATCCTCTGACGCCCACGGAACAGTTTGATGCTTCGATAGGGTCCACCTTAAAGTTTGCAGAATGTACTAGCTTCGCAATGGACCTGAGCCCTGAGCCACTGGGAGCAAGAAAACTTGAAACCGACGAGTATAAAGGAGCCTGGGAGGAACATACACCTGAACCGTGCGTAGAAGGGTTGCAGTCGTCGCCAGCGGACGAGAAACACGATAGCAAGGACCGGTCGGCTACACCGCAGAAGCGGAAGCCTCCGCCACCCACGGCCCGGAGTCAATCAGATGAAGCACTCGAGACCTCAGAGAAGAAGTTTCAACAGTCGCCATCAGAAACACCTTCCTCTGAAAGATATCCCCTAAAACTTACGTTGGTCCGAGCAAAGCAGCGTGGTAGTACTAGGTTCACGAGAAAGCGCCCACCCAAAGTGGAAGCGGAAGAAGAGGAAGAACAAGCGGAGGAACCTGAAAAGCCCGGAAGCAGCCGAGAGCCGGAAATAAAACCACCAGGTGAAGGACAGCCCAGCGAAGTACACCTCGGAGCATCATTACACCCGCGGGCAAGGTCTCTCGAGGCTTTATATTTTCCGGAGCGAGCTGAACCACCTTCGGTATTCTATTTTCGAGAGCCACCATCAGATGACCGCCGCTCGGAACTTAGACGGTTTGCCGAAGATATCTGGCCGGAGTGACCGAAGGCGTCCTAGTATCTGGTGTTTGTGGCTGCTTCCATCCTGCCCTATACCGAAGGTTTGATGTTGTGCTGCTTCGATGACGGCGAAGAGAATTCAGCGATGCGCAACTGATGCGCTTAATCAGCATCGAAATGCTTTTGGGTGAAAAAGCAGTTTGAGTGGAAATTTTAATACTTTTGGTTTCCAAGACGTTGTGGCTTGGGAAAGGAATGTGTGGACTAGAAATTTCACTGCATGTGTCATAGGAAAGTGCAGAAAAAGTGTGGGCCGCTAGTCATTGCCACGAGTGCTGTGATTTGGCAACATTAAGCGGCATTTTAGCTTTTATTTCATTGCTGTTTGTATGCATCGCTTTGGACGCTGTATTATGTACTCAGAGGAGTAAAGGAACGAATAAATGGTTATTCTTTCCTTCTGAATTTCCATTTCTTTTCAATTACTGGCGGTAAACCCGGCATAATGTATGGTTTGAAACGACACACCTTCGAACGCCGAACCTTTTTGGAACACGGAACAAAACAGTCGGAAACGACCGCACCGAGTGATAGCTGATAAATCTTTACAGGCAGAGAAGCGCTCAGTCGTTCCAAACTGGGAAAAAGAGCAGAAAATGCGAAAAATTAGGCTGATGACTCAGAAGTTCCGCCCTCTTCTACTACATTCCCCATAACGAGGCAAGAATTTCGAAAGCAATAATGGCATTCAAATTAAGGCTAATGCGTTTCCTGTGCTTACCTGCTATATGCAAAAGAGAATCACTTTGAAAACTCTGAGAGTTACAAGAAATAAACAATGGCAGCAGACGTGAAGTTCAAGTTACACGCTAAATATATTTTCCAGCCGAGCAGTGGTGTAGGCGAAAAGCATGCGCTTTTCCACGCTGTTTGCTGGAAAGAAAGGAGCGGACAGGGTGGTTTTATGGACTATGCGGAAAAAATATTCTTCCATTCTAGACTCTCGTCTTTCAGTAATAATACGCTCTAGTATTACAGTACCTCCTTCGTTGCGTTACCTAAGCTCAGTGGTAATTCATTCGAAAGGGTCTTGTTTTATGTCTTGCTTGAGGGTTCGCGCATGCTTCGTTCTCGCACACTGCTTCGTTTTCTATTCCCAATCAAAAGCCACATTCTAAGGCCTGACGCGGGGGATGTCAGGGCTTAAGTTACATATTTTAGCCCGTGATGGTTAGCGCAAAAAAAAAAATCATGGGACAAGAACAGTGGGCACGATACAGCGCTTCTTCTTGTGCCATATTTTCGTTTGCGCTGACTATCACGAGCGTTTTAGAAACCGACAAATGTTCTACCTTACAGCAGTTTTTGTTCGTTTAAATAGACTACAACTCGTAGAGTACGCCTGTGTTGCAGCATTTCTGTGGTATCGACAAAATGGCGTTTACGCGATGGCAGGTTCACGGGCGGAATTTTAGTGGTCTGCAGTGTAAAACCTTGGTCTGTCAATCGCTACACCGGCTGTGCTACGCCTGTGCAATGTGCAAGCTATGCGTCCCTAGTCTTCGCAGTGGCAACAATAAAGTTGCGCCATTTTCAAGCGCGAACTTACTTCTACCTCTAAGGTACTAATATTTTCGGAAGATAAACAAACGACAGGCTTCACTTGCAACAACAGGGTAATATGGGCGGTTTGTCGGGCATCATTTGAAAGAGCGCGAAAGAACGATACAGTAAAAGCTCGTTCATTCGAACTTACACTTAATTCGAACTGACGCCCTGGTCCCGGCACAGCCCTGTATATTTCAAGGTGGTGTCTATTTATCCCGGCAACCGGCAGAATTGCCTTCAGATATTTCTCACGGCAGTCGCTTCTTATTGGCTAAGCACGCTACGCGGAGATTCAATCTGATAAATATCTCCATAAAATGCCTTGTCTGCAGCTGCCCCTGTAGCGCTGTGGTATAGCGCTCGGTTTTAAACGAGAAGGTTCAGGTTCGAGATCGATCTTGGGATGTTTTCCTTATTTTTTTAGCTTTCGGAATTTTTTGGTCATCGTGATTTTGTTAGTGCTTTTTTTACTCTGGTTTTTACTATACCAAGAGATCGACGCACAGGACTTCTAGAATTGGTTGAATTATGTTCATTACATGTTGTGTTCTGTGTCGTTGGGCTGGGTTAGATTGGGTTTTTTGCAGTCTGGCAGGATTTGGATAGGCTTTGACGCGTTCAATTAGGTTACGTAAGGTTCGGTCAGGGTATGTTACGTTAGGTTACGTTGGGACGTAATAATAATCAGCAAATTACCGGCCAGCCAGCTTTTATGGAAACTGCCGTGAGAATTTCCCGGAGGTAATTCTCGCGGCTGACCCGCCGTGGTGGCTCAGTGGCTAAGGCGTTCTGCTGCTGAGCACGAGGTCGCGGGTTCGTTTCCCGGCCGCGGCGGCCGCGGCGGCCGCTTTTCTGATGGAGGCGAAAAGCGAAAACGCCCGTGTGTACGAGATTTCGGCGCACGTTAAAGATCCCCAGGTGGTCAAAATTAATCCGGAGCCCTCCACTACGGCGCGCCTCATCGCCTGCGTTGCGTCGGCGCGTTAAACCCTACAATCAATTCTCGCGGCTGCCGTGAGATTAGACGCAGCCATAATTCAATGGGGGGAAACTCCCGGTAGTTCGAACTCGGCGCTATCCAGAACGGTTAATTCGAACTGAGATCCCTTGGTTTCCATCGCTCCTCGCAGAAGACGTTGGCCAGAGTGATTACAATGTGTTGCAAATCCAAAAGAAACCAAATTCACTAGAGATTCAACACGGCGAAACAGAAAAACAACAGCCTAGCACGCTCTAAACGCTGCTGCAGTAGCTTATTTCGCTGCAACGGCGCATGCCGTTGCAGGTTTTCTTTTTGCCGCGGTCGCTGGTTTGTGCCTGCGATCACGAGGCATGCGCAACAAACGTGTAGCATGCAGCGCCTAAATGGCGATAACGAGTCCAGATGTTGCTGCGTTGTGTTCTGCCCGCGCAGTGTGGCGCGATGTCCATTCATTCTAGCGCCCGCCTGCTAATTCGAACTCCGCTTAATTCGAACAATTTTATGGTCCCCTCCGAGTTCGAATTAACGAGCTTGTGCTGTAATAGGCGGAGCACATACTGGGCGTCCGCCGACGGACAATAAACGGTCAACCCTCGCCACGTGCGGTTCTCTTCCCCATCTGGTCCTTTCGCGCTGTTAAAAATGAGGCTTCTCTTGGTCACGCCACCGCTTGCGGGTTTTGGGGAGGCGTAAAAATTATCTCGTAAATTGGCGCCAAATTCGCAGGCGGGAATTCTATATGGGGCGGAATTGTGTTGTCCATAGCATGTCTGTGTCAAATTGCCCGTTTTGGACGAGCCCTGTTTGGCATTAGGCAGACCATATGTGCTGTGGGTAGCAGCAGCAAGAAAGGGCGTCTCTGTCTGTTCATCGTTTGGTCAGAGGCTTAGCAAAAGCAAATATGCCACGATTGAATTTGGGCGCTAAATAGACAGGTTTGACCCAAACATAACTGATAACTACGCCCGTGGTCAGCTGTCTTTGTATGACATACCGCGATCGACTGGCTGTCTCATTGGTTGATTGATTGATTGACTAATTGATTCATTGATTGATTGATTGATTGATTGACTAATTGATTGACTAATTGATTGATTGATTGATTGATTGATTGATTGATTGATTGATTGATTGATTGATTGATGATTGATTGATTGATTGATTGATTGATTGATTGATTGATTGATGATTTGATGCGTGATGACTTGCTGAGACGCTCCTCTTGTATCCGAGTAAGTACTGCGTGATTTCAAGAAAAAATCGATGGATACCACTGCTGATAGCGACAGGTTCAAATTAAGTTTTGTTCGTAATAGATGTAGCTTTCCTGCGCAATAGAACCGACTGTGCTCGCTCTCCACCTCCTTTTCAATCATCTTTTAGTCACCGCGGCCGCCTGGTAGTATATTTTCTCTGTATGGCTTTTATACACTAGAACTTGCCGAATCCGGATTCCCCCCTTCCAACTGAATGAATACAATCCAATTTTTATACAACCTGAGGAATCGCTTTTATTTCCGTTACCATTCCGCATGGTCATCTTCAGTATACTTCTCTACAAAGGTCTTTGCTTTCAAGGAACCTGCTCTAACCTTAAAAAGCAAAGCACTGCTCTTAGCCGAAGGACGCGGATTCGATTCCCGGCCGCGGCGGTGGCTTTTCTGGAGGAGGCAAAAAGCGAAAACGCCCATGTTCGAGATTTAAGGGCATGTTAAAGATACCCAAGTGGTCAAAATTAATCCGGAGCACTCCACTATTGCGCGCCTCATCGCCTCTGAAGTGTTGGCGTGTTAAACCTGATAATGAATCAAAGCACTTCTCTTAGCGTTATCTTAGACATTGTGGCTGGGATTGCTCTAGAGTTAGCGGAATTGACTTGGAATAGCGTTAGATGTTTTTTTTTCTGTTTCAGGCGCAAAAACAGGTACGCCTGTCTTAGCTCAGGATCTACGCCAATCATTCGATAAAAGGTCGCGGGAAACAATCCTTGTCCATTCACTGTACACCACCGAGCTGCGTAGCCTATAGCTTCGCCACGTAGAACTCTCGTTTGAAGACCCTTTTGTAAACGTGGCATCTTTTCTGGAAAGCATAATTTTCTGGAAAGTCATTCCTGCAAAGCAAGTTGGCATGAAAAGTTTTTCGCGAGCCAGTTATCATTGACCGCCAATTCACTCGGAAGCTTTCAACGCTTTATAGTCATTTGCGGCTGGAAAGCTGTTTACTTGCTGGCAGTTTCTTGTGCAGTGTTGTCGGCTTCACTCGTATATTTGTCATGCCTCCAAGGCTGCCTCACCCGGGAAGACGTAGGCCGCTGAACGAAAATCGCACTAGTTTTTGCGGCTGGAACGCTGAAACAAAATGGCTCCCAAATATTAGGGATCTTCTAGTTAGTCTGTTCATTGGTAACGGTTATGCCTTCGTGCGGAATGTTTATTACAAACGAACAAGTCAAGTGTACTCCAAAGTAAGTTTAAAACCATTTTTCAAACTTTTGGTGAAATTATTTCGGAAAAAACAGTGATTTTGTTTTAAAACGCACTGCACAGATGAAGGTAGCTCTATTTGCTGATATGTACTCTAATGGTAAAAATTTACAGCGGCAAAGGAGATTAACGAACGCTGGTTGAGCCAGCTGGTCTAACCAAACAACGTCATCGGTATAACATTGCCTATCGCGTCAGCTGATAATGGCGAAATAGCCATGTCTCTGAACGTTCTCTTTCGCCATTTCTGCATGCTACCGGCCTGAGCACTGTCCGACGAGCAGAGCCACTTACCAGAATCTGTACGAAACAACTTACAGGTTTCGTCCAGCCTTCGCTAGGGGGAGGGCCTGCTACTCCGCGTTTGGGCCCACAGAATGCCCAGTTTGTTCACTGATCCCTGGCGTGGCGTGCGCCAGCGACATATATTTGGGCCCTTACTGCTCCGATTCGAAAGCACGCGGACGAGCCAGGCAAATGTTACACCGTTAGTGTTGCCTCAAATGACGTGAGGAAATACAGAACGTCAGAGGGCTGCTAACTGCTTGCAGTAATAAATTCGACTCTAAAAAATTTTATTCATTCATGAAGCGATCACCATTCAAAATTTTGCTCGCCTGTCTGCCTGGTAAGTTACTCCCAGCGGCAGTGGTACGATTTGTTTGCCTAATGAATAAATCACAAAACTGCACTTTTTTACGGTATAAGAGCCTAAGTATATTTAAGATCATCCTTATCGTTTAAGGCCTAGAGTGCATAAGTTTTACCTGCTTTGTAGCCGCCAGTTCGCTCAAATACTGCCGAGTTCTTTGCGTTGTCGCTGTTTATATTAGCATTCGCACCAACTACAAGGACGGCACTTTAATCAATTTTATGTCCTCGACAGGAGTCGGCCAACAAATTCATTCACAGCGCTAAAAGAGTGAGACCAAGGAGTGGTTCAGGCGCTTTATAAAATGCAAAGTTCTCCTTGAATCACTAATGACTATGTTTCCCCAGAACGCACCGCCAACCCTCTATGACAATGATTCGGATCGTGGGTTAACAGAAGATGGTTAAAACGAGAACCTGGCTTTCATCGAAAGGCAATGACTTCAAAGTCCAAAGTCATATTCCACAATCCGAACCGTTACGATGAAAACGCACTGCAGAATAGCCAACTGACACAATTTGTTTCCACAAGAGCCTATCAAGCGACTCAAGAAAAAAACGCTTCTCGTGGTGGCAGTTGCAGCTGGGTCCCGCGCTTTATAAAGACACTTATCAGGTTGCGTCATTCCGACAGGGTAGATGCAGTTTATATTTGGGAATTTGACTCTGATTCAGGTTGCATGGGAGAAAGCTTCACATTTTTATCATCTTTCTTTTAGGAAAGGGGCTTTGATTTTTAGAATTCCACACGTTCAATTCCTAAAACGGAGTTGTATGAAATAGGGGCACCTAATCAATTCTTCTGCGCTGTCAATGCGGAAGCCCGAGCCTCCTGCTGAATGCCTAGAACGCCATGTTTCGCCTCGTGTTGTCGAAGGGCTTTGTAATCTCGGGGCCGGAGAGGATACACTTTGCGTTGCGATCCTCCTTCGCGCCTTCAATCTCCCTCCCACGATTTGTGCCGCTGCTTCTTCTTGCCGCTGTGTAATGGTAGTTGACGAAAATGGCGAATTTAACAGCTTATTATTTCCTTCCCTTTATCTTCAATGTATAGGTGACCACGTCTCGCTACTGTTTAGTTTATGCTTTTTGTGTGAAAGGCATCGAGAAACGGCCTTTTTTTATATTTTAGGGGCGGATGCGGGACGCAGACTACTTCGCTGCTCCGCTGGTAGCGAAAAGGTCTGCGCTTCCGAAGGAGCACTTTTTTGTTACGGACGCGAACGCTGTTTACTTATCTGAATGGGCCATATGTCACTTGCTGAAAAATATTCGCGGTTATAATCGCACTTTTACTAGAACCCCACGGTACTGTATAAGGCAATGCGCGCAGTTTTTACTACAACACAACCGCAAGGAGGCAAGAAGCGGCTCCCTTGCTGCTGGAAAGACAGCTGCTTAAAGGAGCCATGAAGAGAAAATACAACTTCGTTTAATTTAAAAGAACTAGGATTCAGTATCTCACTCAGCTCCATTACAGCCACAAAAGATGTTTTTTTAACGAAAAAAAAAGCAAGAAGTATTTAAAAACTTTCAAATTTTGCGCCACAGTGACGTGTAATGAGCGAGAATGACGTCACATGGGCCAACAATAAAACATAATTTTCAGTGCGTTAACTGCAGGTTAGCATTCAAGTGATGCGGTCAAATACAACTAAAGGCCCCAAAACAGACGTCCAGTCATGTGTCGTCGCGACAGGTCAATTAGGCGGCCGGCAATCGCACAAACAAGGTTTCGTGACGTCATAGAAAAGTTGCGGGAAATTGGCTAGGGGGTCGCGACTGCTCCACACGTTTTCTTTAATATCTCCGTATTTGTTTGAAGATTGCGATGATATTGGTATCATTGTTATCGGGACTAAGCAGTCTTTCTAATAAACCCAACTTGTATTTTGTCTTCATGGCTCCTTTAAGGGGGTCCTGAAACGCGTTTTGAGCACACTAAATGAAGAAGCACAGACGCTTGGCTGGGTAATCACCATCTGTGCCAAGTATAACTTTTACGAGCAGCGGAAAGCTCAAACATTCGTTGCAAAGTTTATCCTGTGTTTCCCACCTTTCATGTGAGTTTTCGTAGCGTGAGCTAACACTGGCCGAGGTAGAGCAGTTTCGCGTGGCTCCTGGAGAGCCGTGCTGCGAATGCGCGAGGAGCAGTGACGTCACACGGCGCACAGAACGTTGCTCGCTGCCCGGCGTCTCTCACACACCCCACGCGCCAAGCTTCTTCGCCGGCCCCCGTTCCGCACGTGGCGGCATGGTCCACTTGATGATCACGCGAAGGGTAGCCGGGAGTGGAAACGATGGCTCGTGCGTCGCAGCAACACCGGCGTGTGCCTGTGCAACCAGCTTAGCTCTGGGGCAATTGGTAACGCTGCGCCTGAGCCGCTTGATAAATATAAATGCGTCGCATAATGCGTATATTGTGTGTGTGTCACGGAATCAGCAGTAAGCATGATAATCAAACTAATCCTAGACAACCAGGAAAGCTAAGAATAACCAGCTGAACCTTAGCTCACCCTACGTATATCCTGGCATAGCCGAGCTAAGCGACTGCTAATTTTTGCACACAGCCATTTAAACGCATATACGTCATCGATGCTCCGACGTGCGTCACGAAGCAGAGATACTGCTAGTGGACGGCGTCTTCTTGCACTTCCGGTGCAGAAAAGCGTCGCCTGCTCAACGTCAGTGGGTTGCGGCGGCGCCTTTGGTTAATTAGAGCTTCCTGCAGCACGCTTACGCCCTATCGTGTTCGTCTATACATACTTTTTTCACTCTATTACCACGCTTGTTGTTACAAGGCATGGGTGCAGCTTGTCGAAGTATGCGTGCACCCTTCCTCAGTGCGCCGCTGGTTTTCTCTGTGCTTCCTGAGAAGGCCGTGCATCGCGACTGATCACGCCGCCCGAACTGGCGCTTTTCGTGCACGGGTTCTTGGCCCCTTACAAGTATCTTATAGTGGCGAAGCACCTTAAGGCCGAGGCTTGTCCGCTGTCCGGTGTCCGTGCTCACTGCGCAGCACCGCGTGAATCGAAACATTGGTGAACAAAAGGTTCACAAAAGGTTAATAAGAACACAATAAAAGATTCAACAAAGGTTAGAGAGAGATAGTGTGTCCCTGGAGAGACTTGCTGCGCATTCGCGAGAAGATTGCATTGCTTTTCATTGGATTGCAATGCACTTTATTGGATTGCATTGGATTTCAGTAGATTGAATTGGATTAAATGGAATTCGGAATTGGATTTGGATTCGATTGAAATGGATTGGATTGGATTGGACTAAATTGAATGGTACTAGATCGGATTAGATTGAAAATCGTTTTAGCAGCAGTAGGCACTCTCACGGGTTATTTACAGCGAGAACGATCCACAGTGCTTCGCCCACTCGTCAGTATTCACTTCGTGGAGATGCGTGAATTTTTTTACATGACCGCGCGGCAGGAATTACAGCAACGCCGCAATACGAGGCCCCGCACCGGCGGGGCGTTATATGCGCGCGCTGCGTGAAAGAGAACAAGACACGTACAATCCTCTCCTTGCGGCTCATGAAGGGAATGATATTGAAGTGGTTCGTTCGCAGTCCCCAGTTCTGTACCGAATTCAACTGTCGTTTCGGCGTGCAGCCTATAGCAGCAACCGCAACGTGCTAGGTGTCTCAGCGGAGCATAAAACCAGGAATGGCTGTAGACGCCAACCTCTGATGAGCGAAGCGTCATGGGAGGGAACACCCGCGCGCCAACAGCAAGGAGAATAGGTGACCGGTAAAAAGCGCAATGGCTTATGGGTGCATTGTTTTCTCCAGCGGATAGCCGCCACTTCCGATTCGGGAGCTCTCCTGGCCTCCCGTACGCCGTCGGCTTTCACGCGCGTGTGTGCTCGTTGTTCATCTGTTTCCACCGGGAAAAAAAGCGCTCATGCATCCGGAATTCCATAAATAAGAACGATTGACCCTACTAGGGGTTCAATTGACAGTTAAGCGCCCTGTAACAAAAAGCAACACACACGCGCGTGCCTCGAAGCCGCCGGCGTACGGGGGGGCAGGAGAAATCTCGAACCGGAAGTTGCGGGAGCAGACGAGTTACCCGCGAACCTTTGCACTTTTTACCGGTCACCTATGGTGAGAAGACAAGGACGCACGATGCGGCGACGATGCGGCGACGAATATCGCAGGTAATAGTTATTTCTGTAACAAATTTCTTGCGGGAGATGATTGGTAATAGATTGCTCTACTTGGTCATATGTACAGTCTTTGTCAAAGTTTTGTGGGCCACGGCGACCGTGGCTGGAGCAGGCGCGCGGCCGAGCAGGGGCGCTGACTTAGCCGCTTCGTGCTGGTTACGCGGATAAAGAGAGTAAGCGGAACTTTCGCAATTTTTTTCGTACTATGGTTGGCGCGAAAAGGGCAGCGGGGCCGGTTTTTCAGAGAAGGCGCACTTCGCTTCAGCGGAGGCACTTTGCGCGGCACTTGTCAAAGAGGGCCCACTACAAAAGCAAGAGCAAACGTTCCCCTCACTCTCTTTAGCCCCGCAACCAGCCGACAGCGGCAATCGCAGCGCCCCTGCTCGGTCGCGCGCCTGCTCCGGCCACTGTCGCTGTGGCCCACAAAATTTTGACAAAGACTGTACATCGACGTGTCGGCGGAGTGCATTTCAGGACCCCCTTATCACCTTTGCTACTCGGCCGTTTAAAATGCCTTCCGACGGCTTTCGAATAAGTGATCTATCGGTTTCCCCATTGCAAATGCATAAGGGGAATTTCCAGGTGAGCATTCTACTATCACTTGGAAGTTGCCGTGTTGCACAGGCATACGACAGTTGTGCCGGAGTGCGGCGGGTTAACATAAAGTCTGAACGCCTACTGAAAGAATTAAGGGGCATTGTCATCTCAACACGTCAACGTTTCACGCAATAACCTTCTGACCTGAACGGAACGACCCCAACGAGCACATCTTCGTTAAAACCCCGACAGGAACATGGTTGGGCTGTATCACCCATGTCACTCATCGTCAGTAAGAACCACCAAATGATCCACGACGGACGGTACAATGAACATAAACGCCTTTTAGAACGAAAGCTTGATAACTCCAGGCATAAAACAGCGCGTACCTTCAATCCACTTCAAGCTCAAGCCACCGTTTTTTCCGCTTGCGTGCAGTGAAAGCGTCTATTCGCTCGTTGGTTTCAACGGGAGCGTGGCAAGGGGGGGGGGGGGGAGGGAGGGGCGAAGTCATGGAACTAGAGTAAGAGCGTGTGTGATCACAAACTTATACGCGGCGCTGGCCGCATCGAAGTTTCCTGGGAGTGCTCCCCTAGAACGGCAACAGCGTCGAGCAATGTCTCTGTTTTGCCTTGCAGTAAAATTGTGAGCGCCCTCGCTGCGCAAAAACCGAGCAATCGCTCGACAAACTTGGTTGCGCCGCGTTCAAGCACGCAATTTTTTTGTAGCCTAAGCTACACTGGCCGAGGTTGAGCAGTTTCGCGTGGACCTTGAAGGGCCGTGCTGCGAAAGCGCGGGGAGCATTGGATTGGATTGGGATGGATTAAATTGGATTATCCAATCCAATTGGTCTACGGGTGTGAAGAGAATTTTTATTTATTTATGAGAATTATGAGTGAAGAGAATTCTTTATTTCCTGCTTCTATCCATTTCTTGCGAACGACAAGTGAAACCTAAAAATATAGTTCGGCGATCGTCCTAGCCTACAATGTTGATCGGGGAAAGGAGCCACAGCTAACCCGCATACACCACCGCGCTGAAGTCGTCTGCGGGCAGCCTACTACGGTTGACACGATTATAAAGTTTCCATGAGGTCAAACTACGCTTGACGCACTGATAATTAGCTTCAAACGCCTAAAATTATCACGAAAATACACTTAGAAGGCGCGCCTGAAACGAAATCTCACGCACTGCAAGCCAACTACTCATCAAGGTAGGAACAGTGGGAACGGGGGAACGGAGATCCTGCAAGTGACGTCAGAACGATCGCAGCACCGGCCTCTCCAGTGGTGGCCCTCACGGCCAATGTCCTGGCATAGCCGAGCTAAGAAACTGCGAACGTTTTTTTTCCGAGCGAAGCCTGTGTTGCTTGATTGGTGGCGTCGTCGCGAAAAACTCTGATTCTCCTCGCCCACTCTTTCTCCGTGGCGGCTGTTCATGCGCAAAACACAGGCGCTCCGTTTCTCCCGATACAGGGCGCCGCTCTCACAAGTGGCGTGGAACACCAAGATAAAAAAATCAATGCACCAGTTAAAAATTTGTACCATTTCAACCACTGCGGCTGTGAAGCTAAACATTGGTATCAATCGTGCAGAAGCACAGACTTCAATCAATTACAAGGGGATTTCTTGGTGTTCGCTGGCGTGATACATCCGACTAGCAGTCGCGCTCTGCAAACGGTAATCATGTCCACCGCCACATATTGTCCTTATCCAGGGCTCGCTTAATGTGATTCGGTGTGTGAAAACGTGGCTTCCTTCGACTGTGTCCGGCAACCGCCTGCCTGGAAAAGGCATGCTTTGGCTGCCTCGTGAAAAACAGGAGAGGCGAAGAGTATTCACGGAGCTCAGCAGCTTGTGATCCGCTCCTTTTGATTGATTGATTGTTCAGTTAATTAGTTCATTATCAATTAAATAATCAATAATAATTAATTATCAAGGTATTAATGAATAATAGTTAATATTTATTTAATTAATCAATTAATTAATTAGATGAATTGGCCATGCTTGATTGATTGATTGATTGATTGATTGATTGATTGATTGATTGATTGATTGATTGATTGATTGATTGATTGATTGATTGATTGATTGATTGATTGATTGATCGTGAGGTTTAACGCACCGAAACCACACAGGCTATAAGGCGCGCCCTAGTGGAAAGCTCGGTATTAATTTCGACCACCTGGGGCCCTAAAGCTCGAATTACGGGCGTTCTTTCTTTTTGCCTCCATCAGAAACTCCGCCGCCGCCACCGGGAATCGAACCGGCGTCCTTCGGCTCAGCGGCACAACGCTGCTCAGCCACTGAGCCACGGCGACAGGTAGCGCCTCACATGCATGGTGCTTATATTTATAAATGAGTTACTGTTATAGTGGGTTTGCACAATCCAAACACCATTTTGTTTAATCTATCCCAAACACATCATTTATTTACATGGTTATCTGACGGCGGCAAGACAATTGTTTCAAAAACCTGTGCCCTCGATTGTTCTGTTTAAAAAAATGTTTGCGTTATGTAATGCAGTAGTTTTTCGGTGTGATACGTAAGTATTGTTAATTCTTTCGAAACCCAATGAACTGAGGTAATCGGGAGGCCTGCTGAGCCAAATGTGAGCACCAGGAAATTCTTGCGTTGGTGACAATATAAAACACTAAAAGCAGTCGCGCGGCTTTCACAGACAGTAGAAGGAACACTCCAGAAACTGTAAAACTAAACAGGAGTGAGCACATGTGGTGCGATCTTGTGACGTAGCTCTACAATTGACTTTCTGAGCCCCTCCCGTGACTCAGCTTCACCGCAATGCACTCGACTGACAAATACATGCCGCAGCACTAGCAAATTTGGCGAATAACAGCAGCGTTCGGCCCCAAAAATTGGATCTTCGTTGTAGCACCATCAAATTTGTAACGACATGTTCGCATTGCGTGGTGCCACAGCGCGCCAACACAAATTTTGAGTCAAATCGTATTCCCGAAATTGCGATTTGCCGAAGTTTCAATGTTGGGTGCATAGATGTGCCCCTAGAGTACATTGTGGCAACCTTGAACCACAAGTCTGCCTTATGGGAAGCAGCTACCAAACAAAGACTTACTATAGTGGCTTGAACGTCTGTCTAGTGCACACAGTGCACGGTGAGACCCGTAAGCGCGTTTCGAATGAACTTACGCTCTGTCGTTGATTTGCACACAGAGTAGAAGTGGAGACCGTTAGGAAATGTTAAACGACCCGTGCATGACTTCTTCTACATTGTTTCCATTTCATAGGTGAGGAAGAGGAGCAAGCTTTATTTAAGCCAGCCTTGGGGGCTCACGTCTGGGCGCCCACCTCAGGTAAAGAAAAGGTAGTGTCCAGGAACCAGGAAGGTTTGAAGATTCAGCTATTAAGAGAAAGTGACAAACACCCAGAGGGGAATTCGCGGTGTCTTTCACAATTACACACGCAGACAAAGAACAGGAACAATGCTGCCACTATAAAACCTTTTTTTTTTCTTCTGTTTTTGCCGGGTGGATAAACAAGGGACTTTGTGCAAGGAAAACTACTTCAGGACCCTTCCCTTGGCGGCTCTTAAACCTCAAGGACAATTTGTAATGATGCTGAGCTTTCGCGTGTTTTTCCCGGCACTTCTTTTTATGACTGAGCGAGTTGCTGCAGTCATTGTGTAAAGCTAGGCAATGACGAGCTGAGGAGGTTTTCATCAGTAACGTAAAAAGTTTTTGCGCCAAACGTATTCACTGTGCGGAGCGAGTAAACGTCACTCATTCGAGAGAAAGTTTTTAGTTCTTTTGCCGTCCAAAAAAAGCAAGAAATAGGCGGCGTTATCTGGAAAGTAAATCTGCATAAGTGAAGCTGCTTTGAAACCAACACCTTTGTGTTAATTTTATTAGTCTCGTATATTTTTTAGTCCGTGTCGCTTGCGCTTATTTTCTCCGCAAAAAAGTAGTTTTTTGGGTAGAGGGATTTACTGCTGGTAAACACGTAAACATGCCATCGTGGGAGAGAGAGCTGTTATCACTAACGCGTACCCAACATCACACATGATGACTTCTTGGGGTGGTCTTAGCTTCCAAGCCGCTCTAACCGTTATAAGCTGCCTGTTTTTTCTTCAGTTATTCCGCAAATATTACTTCACAGCCCTGAGTTATTTTTCCCCGTATTCACCGGCCGTCTTTTTTACATGCCTCATGAGAGAGAGAGAGAGAGAGAGAGAGAGAGAGAGAGAGAGATGAGAGATGAGACGAGAGAAGACCAGGAGAGAGAGAGAGTGACGACGAGAGAGATGAGAGAGAGAGAGAGAGAGAGAGAGAGAGAGAGAGAGAGAGAGAAGCAGCTTTTAGTAAATATATATGCACGGAGCCCTGCCACCCGCCGCGGTGGCTCAATGGATAAGCGTTGTGCGGCCGATCACGAGGTCGCGTGTTCGATTCCCGGCCGCGGCGGGCGCTTTTCGAATGTAGGCGAAAAGCAAACATGCCCTTGTGTACGACATTTCGGCGCACGTTAAAGATCCCCAGGTGGTCAAAATTATCCCTCCACAACGGCGCGCCTTATAGCCTGCGTTGCATCGGCGCGTTAAACCCTACAATCAATCAATCAATGTTGCGGTCAGCCATCTTTTGTGGGGTGTGTTTGTAGTGTGGCGTATGGTTGTGCAGTTCCAAAGAGTGATGTTTGTTTAGAATAGCGGGGCATGTGGAGCAAGTAGGGGGCGGTCTGTCATGATCTCCCCATATCTAGTGTAGTCTAGCTGGAGTATCCAAGGCTGTCTGTTGAGCTTGTCTTATTAGGGTTGCTTGGTATCTTGTGAGCGTGCCAGAGAGCTGTGGGAGCTCCCTCCTCCCAGTGGAGTTGTCCTTCAGTTTAGCTGCTGTCGGGACCGTGAGGGTTTTGTTTGGTTCGAAATTGGCAGTTGCCCTGGCTGCAGCTTCTCGGGCTAGCTGATTAGCCTCTTCGTTATCGGCCATTCATTCCTAACCAGGTATCCAGTACACTACTACAGCACCCTTGATGCCGTTGTTGATGGCCGCTGCTATGGGGCTTGTTCTCAGCGGCGAGATTCTGTTTGCTTGTGGTTACAAGCCCGGCATTTCGTGTGCGCTCCCAGCCCCCTACAGCTTCGCTTGAAAGACTTCTTTTATTTTTTCGTTCAACTGCTAAAGAGCTCCGTTGTTCTGCTAGTGAGTAGAACCGTGGGTTTTAGAACGAACAAGCAGGGGTCGAGCCCCAACACATCAGCTATTTTAAGGGCGACGCTCTTTGGAGAATCGTAATTTTCCGTGTCCGTAGTTAAAAATACAAAAAAATGCCGAGCGCGCCCACGTGAGCGCGCGCCTTGCGCTGACCCCCTGGCAGTGAACAAAACCCAGAAAATGCGCAGCGCTCGTGTGTGCGTGCCCCACAACGACCGTCCAGTGTCCCCTGCGCGCGTTTGTTAAGCCAAGCATACCCACTTGGGAAGACTGGGTACGATTTCGGCGACTTCGCGGCAGTTAAAAAAACAAAATAATCTACGCATTAAGAATCCCTTCTTCTGAAAACGGGAGAGTCAGAAGTGGATGTGGAGGAGCCCGAATGGGGAGAATAAAAATTGGGCCCATCTCCCCGCGAGGGGGACTCGAGTAAATGCGTGGCATAGGGGCTGGGTGTATTGCGTTAACGTTTAGTGTTTGGGGAGTTGGTGGTAGTGAATGCGTTGTGTCAGCAGCTTCTTGACGTAGTTTGAATGAGTCAAGGATATAACGTGCGTTCGTAGCCTCCAATTCTGTGTCGGCTTTGGGCGCAGTGGGTAGAGCACCATGTACATTGCGTTCCGCCCGCAGGGTCTAGGGATCGAAACCAGGCGCCGGATAGTGTTTTTTTTATATAGTGTAGGGGGAGGGGTGCGGACTACGACTACGGACGTCAACGCGGGTGACATCGTGAGTTACTGAAATGCTCTGCATTTAAAATACCCAGCGCTCTTGTGTGCTGCCCTCGCGGCGACTGCCCAGCATCCCAGGCACCCGTTTGTCAAGCCAAACATACCCACTTAGGGAGATTGGCCAAGATTAGCCAAAAAAACGGCAGCGTTCGCCGTAATCGTGATACCACTTGCTCGGAGCATACGGGTCATAACGTACGCCACTCCAAGGTGATGTGCAATGATGATCACTTCAAGGTGGTGGGGGTGGTTGTTGTGCGGGAGCAGGCGGCAGGGTTAGTCTGGCTGAATATGCCGGCGATTGCTCCGTCCAAGCTCTTCCTAATTAGTCAATGGTAGTGTCCTTTCACCACGAGCACGAGTTTTCCAGTTCCATCTGCTGAAGGAAGCTTAGTAGAAGGCGCGACACGTCTCTGCGCAGCATCCAATTTCCCCTTCGAAAGACGATGTGGTCCAGAGTGCTGTGTAAGGCTGCCAACTTTCGAATCGACGAGAGCATTGCAGTCAGCTCGAAATCATGCTCTGGGCAACACATCACGTAGTGTTGTACATCCCCTATCACAGCACATGACGAACACAGAGGCGATCGCACGGGGCCCACCTTGAAAAGCCACGCTGGGGTCTTCGCTGAGCCCGTTCGGATGCGGTACAGCAGTGTTTCCTCCGATCTGGTAAGTCCCTTTGTGACGCAAGGCTGATGATAGGTATCTCCCAAGGACTTCGAATGGTTGACGACTGTTCGCCTGAAGTCGTTACAGTGATCGGCGGAAACCAAAAAGGTGAAAGAAGCTCACACCCATAGCAACAATGATGGAGTAAAGGTCGTTGGGGCAACGAAGAAGAATCAAATCGGCTGCAAGTCTTGGATTTGAACCGTCATTATAGTCGTGAAGGTTGCGTACAGCTTCGCTACGTTCAAGCTCACGCGTTAATGTAAGCTTCCTTCATTTTTTTGTTTCCAGATCCCTTATTTGTTTTTATTGTAAAATGTTCTCTTAGCTTAATTCAGCATATTTTTTTGTATAATTAAAAGTGGTTTGGTATCTTCTAGGTCTCTTTACTTGTGGGGCCTGGATATCAACCGCTTGAATTAACGTTTTGCATTGCACCGGTAGTGCTGGCATTTCACCTATTTCCGAAAGAAATATCGCTGTCCAGCGAACATGCTAGTCCGAAATAGCCCTTCTCCAACATGCAAGTCATTGTTGCGCGTTTAGTTTCCTTAAAGCAATGCTGTTCTCTGTTTACACAGAGGTAAAAAAAGAGCTGCATAATACGCGCAGATGCCAAAACCTATCTAGTCATGCATGTCTGCGAACAGATACAAGCATTACGCCCCTATTTGTGTGCATGCTTCGCTTCGAGCTGAACATTTTGGTGGCGTCCAGGAAACGCTTTTCAATTTTTGGGTGAATGCCTAAACAGGGCGAGGACTTTGGTATCATCGTTCCGAGTTTGAGTCAGCATCTCAAATAGCCCCAAACCCTCACCAGGTGTGGTGAATCAAGCTTCGCGCGTTCGGTAAAGCCTGTGATTCATTTTAGCGCAATTAACGCTTTAATATTAGAGACTCACTTTGCAGAACACGATCTAAAGCCACAGCTGCACCTCTGGCTCTCACTCCGTTCATTTTTACCGAGCATGACGAGTGATGTGTAAAAAAGTGAAAGCAGGAGAGAATAAGATAGAGAATAAAGTTATAACAATGTTCAAAAAATTTCATTAGAAAATAATTTCCGGTGCTTTAGACGTCGAAGCTGCACCTGGGTATGAAGGAACCACTGAGGACGGCCACAGATTATTGCGGCCGCCAAGGAATCTGTAGAGCGCGGATACCTCGACAAATGAACATTTTCCTGTTTCGCCTTCCTCCAAAAAACGGCCACCGCGGCCAAAATAGAGCTATATTCACTCAGTTAGGAAGCACAATGCCTTATCCACTGAGCCATGGTGTTAAGTGACATGAAGAACTACCCTGGCAGGTCGGAAAATGAACTTCCTTGCGAGAAAACGAACCAGTAGTTAACAAACTACGTAGGATAATTTTGGAAAGGAGCCAAATACCAATACATAAGAAAACTACAAGGAAAACGCTTTGAAATTAGCTACTCGTGTAATTACACGCACCTCATTACGGTTTATGGGCTTAGAAGTGGACAACTGAAAGTGTTTTAGTTTATAAGGTAATATACGAGATGTTGCTGTCAATCTGGGTTTCAATTTATTTATTTATTTATTTATTTATTCAAGATACCCTCATGGCCCCAGGGGCATTACTGAGGGGAGTGGTACATGAGCAGTACAACACAAAAAAAGGACAAACGTAAGACCACTTCGCATCGCGTTTACAAGGCAAAGGAAAAAAAAATAGTAATACAACCAAAAACCTGTAAGCGTGTTCATACTCATAATGAAACACGTACCAAAAACAAATACGACATGACAATCACAAAGTGTAAATGCTATTGTCAACAGATCACCCATGAAAGAGAATTACAAGACAAAGTACACTAACGCAATATATAACACATTGTACATAGAATGAAATACTTCACTCAGCTGATGGAATACAGGTCATTCAAACGTCTTTTGAATTCGTCAAAATCGTTGATAAGCGCAATTGATGCTGGTAGGTGGTTCCACTCTGATGCTGTGTTGGGAATAAATGAATTGGAATATGCAGCAGTGCGACAGCGCGGAATGCCAACCTTGCGAGAATGATCAATGCGTCGTTAAATGTTAGTGGGAGCGTTTAGCAGTGCATTTTTTAAGTCTGTGTTCTGGTTATAAATTTTAAAGAATAGGCAAAGACGTGCTACCCTGCGCCGCAATGCAAGATTGGGTAGTGATAATGTGTTTTTCATTGCGGTGACACTAGCTAGACGGTTATAGTTACCAGACATAAAACGAGCTGCACGGTTCTGAACCGCTTCAAGTGCTTCCGTTAGCAATTTGGTGTGTGGGTCCCAAATTGGCGCGGCATACTCAAGTTTAGACCTGACTAATGAATTATACAGAAGAAGCTTCACGGGCGGCGTTGCAGCTTTGAAATTGCGTTTCAAATAACCTAACGTGCGGTTAGCATTTGAGATAATGTACGTTACATGTTTATTCCAGGTGAGATTAGAAGTTAAGAGTACACCAAGATATTTGTAGCTGGTAACAACCGATAGTGTAGTACTGTGAATGTTATAGGCGGGTGCAACTGACGCAGCTCGACGCGAAAACCGCATTACTTTGCATTTAGTTGGGTTAAGACTCATTTTTCATTTAGTGCACCAATCCAAGATGTGGTCCAGATCTGCCTGTAGTAATACGGTGTGATTAGTAGTTTTGACTTCTCGGTAAATTACGCAGTCATCAGCAAAAAGTTTAATTGAGGAGGTAATATAATTAGGTAAATCAATAATATAAACTAGACACAGTAGAGGTCCTAATACCGATCCTTGGGGAACTCCTGATGTAACAGATATAGAAGAAGAACAGTGATCGTTAGCAAAGACATACTGGGAGCGATTAGTAAGGAAGTATTCTATCCATATTAGTATGTTAGCGTCAATATTCAAGGCTTTCAATTTGGTTAGAAGCAAGTTATGTGGTACTTTATCGAAAGCTTTACTAAAGTCTAAATAAACGCAATCGACTTCGGAACTTTTGTCTAAAATGGATAATACATCATCAGTAAACGTCAATAGCTGCGTTTCGCAGGAAAAGAACTTTCTAAATCCATGTTGTGCCGGTGTGAAAAAAGATGATGGTTCCAGGAAGCGCGTTAAGTGTGAAACTATTATGTGCTCCATGATCTTGCAAGGAATACTGGTGAGAGATATTGGTCGAATTCACACGACGCTCTGCATTATAAAGATTTATTGTGTCGAGGACTATTGCAGCAAGAGAGCTTAAACCCGTTAGAGCGTTCAAGACTCAGGCTCACAGACGTTTTTGTCCAGGGATTCTCCGGGACTTCCTTTTTCCTCGCATTTTACAATCTACAACGTTAATGGCCCATATCTCATATACTCGATACTACGCTTCAATTATTTTCCTCTTGTCTCGAGGCAGTTCCGCACAAACATGGCGCATGTAAAATTTTTGCGTGTGTCTGCTAATGTCTCGTATTTGTTGCTAATATAAATTTTGAATTCCGGGCTTAACGGTGTAACCTCTCCCCTACTACGCAAGTTTAACATGTTTGCCAACTCGTTCCCTTTTGTACCCTTTGTTCTTTTTGAGTACAAACAGGTTTCTGTTTCTATTTACGGTTCAGCTCCTATTTGCACATCTGGCGCTCGCTTGGCGCCACTCTCTGTACGTGGCCGCGCACCCAACCCGCAAGGTATGCCTTGTGTGCTCCAGCTCACAATACCTGTGAGCATACTTCTGTGGCTCGTTGCCTGGCGATTGCCTTTTGTGGTCTACCTCGTAACAAATGCTGCACTAGCAGGCCTCACACTGTGTCTTGGATACTGGCTACTGTGCAGCGCACGTCGAACCTTCTTGAACGGATTAGTGGATCCCAAAGGGAAGAGTGTGCTCATAACAGGTAAGAAAGTTGGGGCTTCCTAATAGCGTTCCTCAGTGTGTGTTTGTTGATAACTTAATGGTAGGGTTCGTTGATGTGAGGGTTGTTGTCATTCCTGCTTGCCAGTTTCTATTCCAAGTCGTGACATGCCAAACAGTGCAAATGAAATAAAAGTTGAAACAGAAAACTGAGAATGCACCTGTAGCGACAAAGGAAGGCTTAAAATGCATGGAACGAAGCAATAGTAATTCATCGCTTCTGTTCTAATCAAGTCCTTCGAGACGCATGTAGTAGAATTTTTTGTAATATGAAAGATAGTTTTTGATAGCTCCTGTCTTCGTATAATATGATTCCCCAACACGCAGCTGAAAAATGGCTTTGCGGATGCCTGCATATAGTCATTTTTACGGCTCATGCGCTAAGAGCGTACAAAAGAAATTGAAGTTATGATGTATGCTTCATTTTCGGCAAGAATTACGTTATAAGCTTGCTGAATTTGAACAGCAAACATTATCTTCTCGAGCATCTGAGTTTCAGGGGTGCCTTCAAGGGGCTGTTTAGGTAGACGTGATCGCGACGGTCATAAAAATTATCCCTTTACTGTTATTTAACCTCGCATTCGAAACATTTTGAATTGTTCAAGACCGTATTATTAGCTTTTACCCGAGAAACCATTCACTTGTGGAAAGTAAGCCTACTTGATTTCATTTTTTTCACTGACCCATTTTCTATCGTTCGTCCTCCTTATCTTGTTTTCGCAGCTAAAATGTCACTAAAGTGATTTTCTAGCATTCAACCTTTTAATGCAAAGCTTCGTCACAAATATAACGAGCGTACGGCCATAAAAAACATGAACGTTTTGAACGTGCTGTCCGGAATTCTCACAATGGGGCTTCTTTTCGCTTCATCGCGAATTCTCATAACAGGTGATGTCCATGTGGTGCACGTGTTTCCGATGGGCCTCCCGTTAGCAAATATGTTTGCTCTCAGCAAAGGAGACAGACAGCGCTTCGACGATGCGATCGATGCACGGGATATGACATGGGAGAGATGCTTCAATTCGAATAGATTAATAGGTGGATGAGTATAGAGAACAGCAGGGACAACGGGGTGCAAAGATTTTATCGTTCTATCGCTCCATCCGGTATTCGGTCTTACCCTAGTTCGTTTGCTTACCATGGCAGCCACTCCATTAAGCGCGTAGTCCACTGGCCATATGTCACTCGCATAACAAGACTGGCCTAATCCGACTTATTACACTAATCTGAACTAGAATGTGTCAGATAACCCGCTAAGTTTTTATGCATAAGCGTCAAACCTGGTATTCTTTTTCTGTGGTTTTGGGCCGACCTAATCTTCATTTTAGGGTACTTAATAAAACACAAAGTGCAGCCTCATACGTCACCACCAGTAGTACAAATTCATTATATGCCAGTCTCATAAGACACACAGGTAGCCTACTGCTCACGATTTCTTAATACTTTCCGAAAATGTAGCCTGCCGAATACCAATTATGTGCTTCATAACCTTCACAAGGTAGTACACAGTACTGATAACTTGTTGAAGAGTGCAAATTCACTCACTGGTTCAAAAATTAGATTAACTGCCTCCCTTGAAGATTTGTAGAAGTGTATATGTTGATATTTATTTTAAGTGCGGAGCCTTTCAGGTGCCCTGGCGGTCATCCGTCCAATGTCGTTGGGCGTCATGCACCCAGGTTGATAGCAGAACTAGTCAAGAGAGGGCGCCAAAGTTTCCAAGTGGATAGCAGAACTAGTCCCGGGAGTGCGCCACAGCCTCTCGTAATAGACGCCGCGAGCAAAGAGCTGGTGCTTCCCGCCGTGAACGCCGAAAAGTTGGCACAGTTCGAGTGACAGCTCGTGCTAGCTTGCGAAAGACAGCAACGCTGGAGGGCCGATTCGTCTGTGCGACGAAGTGAAGCAGAAGCAAAGCGTCAACGGAGAGTGGAAAGTCCCCAGCTTCGTCAGTCAGCCGTCAAAACTCAACAATTGCAAAGGAAGGCGAATCCTGCGGTTCGAGTTCAGGACGCACAAGCGAAGCGGGTGAAAAGGAAAGGCAGAGGCAGAAAAAGAAGTAAAACACTAAAAAATGGACAAAAACAGAAAAACTACTGGGAAACAAAATTAACTCACAAATAAACACAAGATAAACACAAGGTACTTACAACAATAACCCAAGAGAAACAATGGCAGTTTGCTGCTCCTTACATCGACAGCTATCACGATGAATGAAACTGCATGCATTTTGCTTGTCATACAGTCCATTTTTCGAGAGAAACCATAAATAAGTACAGTTATAATACAGACGATAAAGCTTAAAGCACTCATTTATTAGTTCCGCCCGTCATCGTTGTAACGAGTGCGCTGCGGATAGTCCTGGCGGCCGCAGCAGACCCAGTAAAATGGAGGATGGAGAAAAAAGGAAGTGTGAAAGCGCAAAAAAAAAACAAGAAATAGTTATCTAAAATTCTTGAATAGTAAATGTGTTAAGCCCTGAGTATATCTACTCAGCATTTTGGACAGTTTTGTTAGGGTTTTGTCTACGGGCACACAAACACAGCTGAAAATCTTGTTGATGGAAGGCGTCGAGCCCCGTAGCACTGATGGATCACGTACACTCGTCAAGGAATTTGAAAGCAGTCCTTATTTATCTAACGGCACACTCAATGCCCTCGTCCATTGCCGCCCTGAGAATTAAAAAAAAAACCTTCCCATCTCAACTAACGTGAAACCGGTGGTGGGGTGAAGCATGCAGTGTATAGGTGTATTCTTGGCGCCTTGGCGTTTTTGTCAACGCCGATGAAACCCTTGGGGGGGTAGAGGTATACAGCTTTGCTGTAAAAGTCTCTGGTCATTGCAACACCAAGTAAGTTCCCAGCGCGAGGCTCAAACGAGTGTCCCGGGGTTCTTTAAAGACGATAGTCTTTCTTGGGCTACTTGAACGGGAAAATTTTGGACTGTCTGTCTGTCACTCGATTGAGCCAGCCGGCCAAAGTAAAACATTATCATACTCACAGCCAAATCTAAACGTCTAAGTCAAGTGTAAATGTTCAAATTTGTCAACATTGCTGAACAAGAACAGACATTACGCAAATATAAGGACGAAAATCAATACATGAGTGATATTTGCAGTGTTCATTTATTAAAAATTTACGGATGCTTGCTTTTATCGATAACAAATAAAATACTACATCAACTGCAGAAAACGGTCGCCTGTTGTGGCCAGCGCTGCCTTGCGGAATCCTAAATATCAAACGGCAACAGCAACAAAACGTTCCACTAAATAGGTGCCGCGTTCCCCTTTCAAGGCTCCTGGGATGGGGCAACGTGGTTCTATAAACATTCTAATCAGCCGCCTCGATTCACGCGCGTCTCCGCCGTACAGCAACGCTGGCATCGAGGTACCCTACTGGGAGCAGTGGGAGGAGGTAAATTTAAATTGGCTAGAGCAAACCTCTAGCCTGTTAACTTGGAAGGAACGACACTGGAGAGAAACAGCATGAGTTGGGGGCGGCAAACAGGAGGGATGCATTTATTTGCCAGGGGCGCCAGTCGACTATCGTCTTGCGTCGGCACTTGCAACGAAAGGAGCAGATACGCGGCCAATTTTCTTAGTACGCGTTACGTTCTAGCCCGAGGCGTAGACGAGTTTCCGGTGTTAATGTCTCATACTTTTCAACATTGCTGAACAAGAACAAGACAGTACGCAATATAAGACCGAAAATCAATACATGAGTGATATTTGCAGTCTTCCTTTCGCAGTGTTCGCTCTAGCGCGAGGCGTAAGTGAGTGTCGCGGTGTTTTTTTAGCGCTCCAGCGCAAGGCTTAACCGAATGTCCCGAGTTTTTTTTTTTTAACGCGTTACGTACTAGCGCGAGACGCAAAAGAGTTTCTCGGTATTTTTCTAGTACGCTTTACGAAGCGCTCTAGCGCGAGACGTAAACGAGTGTCCCGATGTTTTTTAAACGCGTTACGTTCTAGCGTGAGCCATAAGCGAGTTTTCCGGTGTTTTGGTACCGTGACTACATGAGACGACGATTACGACGACGGCAGGAGACGCCAACAGCCCCAGCCCCTAAGGGGCTTCGCCCCTCAAAAAATTATAGAAGGGCTAGGGAGCACCATCATGTTGCCTACCACTTCCTTAGGTGTACAACAGGGGCGGTGGCATTACGTGCTGTTTACTTCCTGGTGACCGCCCCTTGTTTTATGCATTCCTTTCGTAGTACCTGCCTGTTGATTTTGCGGATTGGATTGGATTGGAAAAGACTTTATTGACAAAGATCCTGCAGTAGGCGGGGGCCGATTTACGGCTCCGCCTCAACGCGGCCTAACGTTGCATCTCCTTTCGCAGAACTGTTGAACACTAGCTCCTTTTCGGAGCCCATGCCTTTCAAGCACGGTGAATATCTGCTGGATGGCCCATTTTTGATCTATCTTGCTGGCTGACTCGATGGGTCCTTGAAGTTTCGCTGGATACTTCTCGAAAATGGCACTGTCCGGTTCGGTGGCAAAGTCTCACATAGCGTGCCACCGGTTGGCCGGTCCCTTCTTGCACATACTGCACAAGGCCTCGGGGTATTCGTACGGGAACCTCTGATGTAACGCTGCCGGTGATGTGACCGACGCTGTCTGGAGTCTTCTTAGCCACACAGCTTCCTCGCGACCCAGAGACCAATGTGGCGGCGGGTACGCCCGTCTCGAAAGCAGCATGTCCTTGAGTGTTTCGCCATAGCCTCTCGCTCGGTCCTTGGTCTCCAACCACCATTCGGACTCGGGACGACTCTCCACAATGGGAGCGCGGTGAGTTATAGCGCGCGCCTCCCTGTGGGCCGTCTCGTTGTGGTTGGGTGTGTTCGGAGAGCATTCACCCACGTGCGCAAAGATCCACCTGAATTCCACTCTTCTTTCTTCCTGCGCAACCACTCGTTCGATTATCTTAGCCGCCTTGTCACTGATCCAGTCGTTGGCTAGGTTTCGGACGGGTTCTAGCGAATCGCTTCGGACGGTGTCACACCACGGCTCGGCCATTGCTAGGGCTATGGTGATCTCCTCTGCTTCGGTTGCATTAACACAACGCATACTAACTTGGACACTTCCCCCGTTCTCCCATTTATGGTAACCGCTGCGTATCTGCCCTTTCCGTAGTCTGCTGCATCCACGTATCTCGTTCTCGGGTCACCGCTGTATTGCTCGATGAGGTACTTGGCCCTGGCTCGCCTCCGCTCCCGGTTGCGCTCTGGAAGTGCGCTCTTCCTGATGGGACTCACCCGCACGTTTTCTCGAACTTTATCACAGAGCTCGTGAAGCTGCCTTCCCGTGACCTGATAGCCGTACCCCAAGGTCTCGAGTATGGCCCGCCCGGTCTTGGTCCCCGCCAGTCTCTCTCGCTGTGCCACCAGCTGCGCCTCGATGAACTCGTTCAGAGTGTTGTGAACGCCCAACTGCATCAGTCGCTCGGTGTTCGTTGACTCCTTCAACCCCAACGCTCCTTGTACAACCTTTTGGTCATGGTGTCAATCTGGTTTTTGTGCGTCTGTGACCACTTGTGGTAAGCCGCCGTGTACGCTATGTGACTCACAGCGAAGGATTGCACCAACCTCGCGAGCCCTTCCTCACGCATTCCCGTCTGCTGGGACGACACGCACTGGATGGATCAGCCGCATGGTACCTGCTGTCTTGATCGCCAACTTCTTCATCAGAGTATTATTGCTGCCGTTGCCGCTGATCAGCATGCCCAGCACCCGGATCTCAGGAACCTCGGGAATTCTCTGACCGGTCTTAGTGATCAGAACCAGGCTATCGCACTCTCTCGGGGGCAACAGAGGTCGCCCGGCCTTGCGAGGCGAGTACACCTGGAGCTCTGACTTGGATGGCGAGCACTGCAGGCCCATTCCGTCAAGCCGCTCTTCGATAGCCGAGACTGCTCTCTGCAGCCTCCTCTCAATACTGGCGTCCATGCCACCGGTCGTCCACAGCGTAATGTCGTAAGCATAGATGGTATGCCGGACGCCCTTGACGCCAGCCACCGCTTCGGCGACCCGGATCATGACGATATTAAACAGCAGCGGTTATATAACAGACCCCTGGGGCGTGCCTACGCTGCCAATATCTCGTTCTGGTAGCTCGAGCTCTCCTGCGAACAGCTCCATCTTTCGCCCCGAGAGGAAGTTCTTGATATATTCATAACTTCTCTCCCCATGTTGAACTTCGTCACCACCTGCGCCAGGATGGCCGAGTTCTTGACCCGATCAAAGGCACTTTGCAGGTCCAATCCTAGGATCACCCTGCTGTGTCTCGTCTTGTTTTCGATGATCTCTTGTTTCAGTTGTATCATCGCGTCTTGGGTGCTCAGGCCCCTCCGAAACCAGATTATTGAGTCAGGATACAGCCCCTCTTGCTCTAGGTAATCTTGCCAGCGGTTCGCCAACACGTGCTCGAGGACCTTCCCCACGCACGAAGTCAGCGAGATGGGGCGTAAGTTCTCGAGGCCTGGTGGCCTGCCCGGTTTCGGTATCAATACCGTCTTCCCCTTCTTCCATTGCATCGGTAGCTTGCCACTCCGCCAGCACACGTTGTAGTATCTCGTAAGCGCCTCGATTGACAGGTCATCTAAATTTCGCAGGTCCTTGTTCGAAACTTCATCTGGTCCCGCCGCCGGTGTTCAGCTCCCGCAGAGTGGTCTCGACCTCGGCCGTCGTGATGTCGCGATCTAGTTTCTCGTTCGAGACCCTTGCGTTTGCCGGGTGTTGCTCAGCCTGCGTTTCAGGTAGGTACTTGGCACTCAGCCTCTTAATCAGCTCGTCCCTGCCAAGGCTCTTTTCGGCCTCGTGCATGACCCAAGCCATGCGATTCTGCTGGAACGAAATTGGTCTTGGTTTCGCCCAATAAATGGCGGATCAACGACCAGGCCTTGCCCTGATGCAAGCTACCATCTATGCGGTTGCACAGCTCGTCCCACTGCTGTCTGCAGAGCAACGCGCTATGCCTCACAATCGTGCGGTTCAGTTCAGTCACCATCTTCCGCAGCTTCTTGTTCCACTTCTGCTTCTTCCACCGCTCCTTGATCGACGTCTTTGCCTCGATCAAGTGCGCCCGCTTGCTGTCGACGCTCGGTATGTCATCGTGAGTCTCGATCGACTTTGTAGCTTGCTTGACGTCCTCCTTGATGCCGGCCGTCCACTCTTCGATATTAACAATGTCTTTTACCGCCACCGGGTCGTCTCACCTATGGTTGCGAAAAGCGTCCCAGTCAGTCCACCTCTGCTCCATCTTGCGGCCCCCGCCGCCGACCAGCTCGATCTCTAAGATGTAGTGGTCGCTCCCCAGGTCCTCCTCGGTGTTACGCCACGTCACCTCTCCCCCGGCCTTGACGAAGGTCAGGTCCGGCGTGGTGTCCCGTTGAGTCGAGGAGCTGCTCGTCTGCATTGGTTGCTTGGGGTGAGGGATCAGGGTGAAACCCTACTCGGTTGCGTCGTACACCAGGTCTTTGCCTTTGTCCGTATAATACATGTAGCCCCACGCTTTATGCGAGGCATTGAAGTCTTCCGCCACCACCAGTGTCTCTTTCTTGGCTTGGTTGCTCACCCCTTTCATCAAGGTTTTGAACTTCTGGCTGTGGTCTTTCGGTTTACTGTATACGTTCACCAAGAAAACGGCGCTCTTGCAGACTTTACCTGGCGCGATCTCGACATCCACTTGCTCGCACTTGCTCTTCTTGCCTTTGTGTAGTTGATGTTCAATGGCGGTTAAGCCCTTCCTTTCCAGGGTACAAACCCCTCGCAGACCGGACGTGTCAGCGTGGGCCCGGTACTCCGGCAAGGTAGGGTCCATCACCACCGGTTCTTGTAACATGACGTCTGGCTTCTTCGCCGCGCCCCGCACATGCTGCTGGAGCGACGCTCGCTTGTTGTTGAGGCTTTGGCAAGACCTACAATGCGCACCAGGAAATTAAAAGTGCACAGTTTACATCCTTGTGTGGATTATGGAATATCGTATTTGCCCGTAATCGTTACTACGTTCGATGGATGTTGGGAAGCAAAGTAATATGTGTTTGTTTAGGAACTGGAGGAGGCTGCCTGTTTTCTTCATAGCTTCTATCTTTGGTGTGCAGGTTGCGACACCGGATTTGGCCACCTCTTGGCCAAACGCTTGGCAAAAGATGGATTTCGCGTCTACGCCGGCTGCCTACGCTCAACGAGTGATGGAGCCACGCATCTCAAGCTCATTCACGGTGTGCGAGTTCTGCAGCTTGACGTCACGAGGGAACGAGAAGTCGCTGAAGCCTTCAACACCATCTCTAAATGTGACGATGGGACCGGTTAGTTAATATGTCCTTCAGTTGCAACCAACGTCTGAAACGGAAGCAGTTAAAGCAGTATAGAACATCCATCTGTTTCATCCAACCGAATGCACTTAAAGATGTTGAAGTAACAAAAACCTTGCCTTTTTATTACTCCTGCATATGATTAAGACCGGTTGAGCAATATTGTTCCTTCAGATTTATTGACGCTCACACATTTCGGACTTCGCAATTTCCTGGACCTCAAATACCGGAAAGCGCCAAAACCAATAAGCGGAAGCTACACTGCTTTTATTTTTCTCAAAGTGACTTCTGATACTCATTATTTGGAACTCGAAGGGGGCCATAAAATTGTTCTAATTCCGCGGAGTTCGAATTCGCAGGCGGGCGCTAGAGTGAATGTAAATCGCGCCACACTGCGCGGCCAGAACACAAAGAAGCCACCTCCGGAATCGTTATCGCGAATTTGGCGCCACTACACGTTAGTGGCGGGTGATTTCTTAAATATTGTTTCGCAAATAATAATGGCATGCGCCGGAGCACTGACGACGGGGGCGCGGCGCCCTCTGTAGACGTGAAAGAAGCTGTTGCAGCAGCGTAGCGCGCGCGCCACATTGTTGTTTTCCTGTTTCGTTGTTTTGCATCTCTAGTAAATTTGGTTTGGTTTGCATTTGCAACACATTGTAATCACTCTGTGCCCACTTCTTCTGCCAGGAGCGATGGAACCCAGGCGATCATAGTTCGAATGAATTGTTCTGGATACCGACGCGTTAGAATTATCGGGAGTTTTTCACCCGTTGAAATATACGGGGCGTGCCGGGACGAGCGCGTGATTTCGACTTAACCGAAAGTTCGAATTAACCGAGTTAGAATTAACGAGCTTTTACTATAACAAGAAGCGTTGGGCTGAGATACGATAACCGACTGTAAGGCTTTGAGCCAGATTCTTACAGCCCACTTCTGCTAACATATCCTGGACACAAGAATCCCTCCTGATTGAAAGCCTTCCTAAGATCTGTAGTTAGGGTACGTTAGCGCAACCTCTCATCAATCCATCATAGCATAACAAGCAATACGAGGGGCCCCTTCCTATGTGGGAGGCTCAGGGCGGATATATCCAGATTGCGCTTCGATATTCTTAGATATCTGGGAAACACGATTTCGCTGTTTCTGCGTCGTCGACTGACGCAGCCTTTCACATGGGGATATGAGGTAGACTAGCCAGAGATGAAGCGACATTTTCAAGCTGAACTGCGAGGATGTACATTCACTGTAAGAAAATCTCGCTTCGGAAAGGGGTCGGTGTAAATTGGTAGCAAGATACAGGGCATCATGACCGGACGTTACGTCGTAAAGTAACGTTGAGTTTCCGCAAAGCTATCTGTATACTAAGATAACGTTGATAAAAGGAGAGCGATGTCCTCCGATGCAAACGATGGTATTATTTTTATGGGTGTGTATGTATTCAGCATACTCTTTTCCGGCACATAACCACTCGAAGTACTAGAGAAGTGACACCCAATTTGATGTCATTTTGAACGTGAGACCAAAGCAAGATGCAATACATCACAAAAATGACGTACTTTTTAAGTGACATTACTGGTGATGGGACTTGTGGGTCTGAGGGCAACAGTGCGGTCCACCTACCAGGTTCATAACACACAGTTTTGTAGGGCCTTGGCATTTCAACAGCGTTGCAATAGACTTGCAGTGTCCTCTAAGTTCCCAAACGACGGTCGTTTCATAAATGCCTAATGCGGCTGCCAACGTGTGCTTGATTGTGAAGTAATACTTATACTAATAAAGTGTTGTTGTTATACGTTTCATCTGTACTTTTTATGTTCTTATTACCTCGTAACCATTGGGGCTTGTTTATTTTCACCGCACTTCATCACAGCCGCTGTCCACTTCTCTAAGCTTCACTGTGTGGAAACGTTTTCCTCTGAGCGTCATCTTCATTTTCGCATTGCTCAGTTTTCGCGAACACTGTTTGCGCGCTATGCTAGCGTAACCAGGCTTCATCATCCGGTCGTTCGTTGTCCTTGTCATTCCTCCAGAGCTGTGGGCCGTGGTTGCCAACGCTGGTATCATGACCGTGGGACCGCCAGAATGGCATGGTGACAGAGCGATGCGACAACTGTTCGACGTGAACGTCTTCGGCGTCACTTCGGTGGTCCTGAAGTGCGTGCCACTGCTGAGGAGGCAGCAGGGAAGAATCGTCATCGTAGCCAGCATGTTCGGTGAGCCACATTTTTCTTAGAGGACTGCTAGGGCGTCAGAGAATAAACTCCTTGTTCGTGCTTTCAAGGGACCCGGCAACACTTTCGATAAGCGCTTCCACTCTTTCGTTCGCGTATCGAGACCACTGCCAACAAGCTACAGTATCGCCAGCACGGAGCGGCACTGCGCGATTTGCTCGTCACACCAGACACGGCTTCCATTCCTGGTTTGTTTTTGTGGCCTATTTTTTTTTCTATCGATAAGCGTTCGTTGCTGCATCTGAATGAAAACCGGCCAATAGCCGCTACATGGCCTTAGGAACGTGATTCGAGCCGCCGTAGAACGTCAAGACCGGGAAATACGCAAAAATCTTTTGAGCAAGTTTACAAGTTATCTCCAATTATCCCGGGATAATTAGAAATTAATGGGAGAGGTCTTTGCCCTGCTGGGGGCATAGATAGGCTAGTAATAATAATGATGATGACAAGTTAGCTGATGGGCATAGAGCCGTAATTTTGGCTGAGATACTTTGCCATCTCATAATCTAAGTACTGGTTGTGTTAGGTGAACACGTTCTGCAAGCATCTACGATTTTAAGAAAAGTTGAAAAAAGTGTTGCAGGGTCCCTTTCAAGTGGGGAGTCGTCATGCAGCTGTGCGTAGGGTGTGCGGTACAATTTTTGCTAATAGCGGCTGGTTTCACGGTAAACGAGAATAACAAAGTGTGTCAGTGTGTACTGAATTTTGGAGGTGTAAAGTGAAGTATATCCCACGATGGCACCGCACACATCATTGATGCAGGTTGAGAACCTGAAGCTCTAGTTTGAACTTACCCTGATTACCTGTTTGTGCAGGCCGAATGACGGCTACACTGGCCGTGCCCTACTGCATGTCGAAGCATGCCCTTGTTTCGTTCGCCGATGGGCTGCGCCGTAGGTTTCACGGCACTGGACTGCACGTGAGCACCATTGAACCTACGGCGTACAGGTACGAGCACTGCCTGGTAGTATAGTCAGTAACACAGCGGTACGAAGTATACGTTTCTAAATTGTGGCGTTCGAATTCGCACAGTCACAAGTCTTATGACAATAAATACAGCAAGGGGCTGCTCGCTACAAATGAAGCACTGTACCAGGTGGTTGGCGTAATACTGTACATGCGTCATTCCAGTCGTGTTCTGGGGAGCTCATGCTCAGATCGTGGAAAGAAACAAGTCATGATGGCACCGGTCTAAAACAAAAAAAAAACAAATGCTAAGGGGGTAATCGCCATCTCCTTACAAAATACATGATGATGTAGTTTGGATGTTACTGGCGCAAGGCTAACTGGGGCCCAGAGCGCCAAAACAATGGTTATATATGACCGATGAAGACGTAAACTACAAAATGCACAAACGACTGCGAGTCACTTCGCATCCTTCCGATTTAGTGTGTGCTAAAGCAATAATGTCTAGTCGCCGAACGTGTCCTTGAGTTATCACAACCATCTTTCTTCTCTTCCTCCCTTGGTAGATGCCGTCTCGGCCCTCGCTCCCTTTTGTATTTAGGACGTAGACCCTCTTTTGTGCACATACTTTTACTTAATTCAATTCAACTTTTCCGCTTTGCAGTGCTCGTGCGCCTTTCGTTAGTACACCGACGTAAAATTGCATGTTTCCGTAAATGTCGTGACGGGGCTACCGGGGCACGTCAAACAAAGCGCACCTTTAAATAACGTGCCTTTTAACTGCGGCGCTGTTTAAAATTGAGCTCCAGCCGTGCCGGGCATCGCTCAGAAATCGGCGCAGCGAAGTGGAGAGGAGAAAAAGTCTGGGCGAAGAATTGTGAGGAGAAAGGGGCGAGGAGACAAGGAGTCCACGAACAAGTGTTAAGAGTGCGCGTCGTATCGCAGATGTTCGGATGGGGGACACGCGTTGGGGATTGGCTGTACCTCGTGACGTTAAAGCTATAGAAAAGCAAACTACACTATAGACAAAAGGCTAAGGCTATAGAAAAAGATAAGTTAAACTAATGAAGACTACCAGTGCCGCTGTTTCCCCAGTTTTCGCCTCTCAATTGTGAAGGTGGCTGAATGTTTTACTCGCCTGATTGCTACCTGGGATAACTAACATACTCAAATTACTCATACAGATTCACTACGTGTACTTAGTACGCAGTTATGAATGAAGGGCTACCACTGTTTCACTGGGCCTACCTCATGCCACCTAGAGCCGGATCTACCAAGGCTTTATGGATGCGTGCTTGTTTTCATTCCCCACAATGACAACCACAGACTTAAATTCACCTTATGTCCTTTCCAAATCATTTACAAAATCAAGGCTAATAGAAGCTTCTTTGGAAAGCTTCTGGTACAATGGTGAAGTGGTTGTAGGCTAACTCGGGATCCAAGCAATCCAGGTTCGATTCGACCTATCTTCGGCGTTCATTTTTATATTTTGTGTTGTTTCGATGCATCTTTTGTTGATTGGGGTTCGTAATTAGATTTCAGCGTTTGAAGTTAATGCGCTCTTTTCGAAGATTAGGTTACATTCGGTTAGGTTACGTTAGAACAGGTTACGACAAGTGTTTTGGAATTAGCGAATCTAAGCACGCTTGGGAGTGCAAAGTAGTGCCAGACTTGGCGTTAGGCAATTTAACTTCATCGGACGTCACTTTAGTAGATTGCTTACAGGGACGTCCGACAGCACTCTAGACACAGCCTTATTCTTTCATCCATCGGGCGTCCTGGGTACCCAGAGTTCCTAAATGTGTACCAGTTGCGAAACTCCGCTTCAGTTCGGATTGCGAATGGCCTCCTGCTCTTTCGAAGGTAATGGGCAAGTATACTGGCGAGGCACCTAGTTGGATAAAAACTGGACTTCGCTGAGCTATTACTAACAGAAAATATTTATACAATAAAGCTTGCTTTTTGAATTGGAAGACATAAATTATTTAATATTAACTTGTGTTTTCACGGTTTCTGCTTTTATGACTTACAGCAGTAGCCGCAAACACCTCAGCACTACTTCAAATTACTGCCGACAGACGACAGGCCCTTCAGCTTTCCCCTGGCTTGCATCAGCGCAGAGCGGCCCACTGCAGACGGGCTTTTGATAGATGGACCTGTGGGGACTTTGAGAACTGTTATATATTGAGTAACAATGCTGTGTACCATCATTCAGCCATGTTTGGGGTCATTTATTCAAGACACCCGACGTTTGGTTTAAAGTGTTAAATATTCTTTTATCACTAATGTCCATGAGGAATTCATACGGGCTTCACGAAAGTTCAATATGACGTGCACGGGTCGAATTTCAATGAAGCGCACGGTGCTCCCATACTTGGGGTTTCCGGGGCTGGCTTGTTACACAGCAATGAGGCCTACGAAATAAAATTTCTACGAAATTTCTGCGAAATTTTTACGGCGTACCTACGAAATAAAATTTCAGAGTGGCCGGGTGTGCATTCGCGTGAGTGTGCGTGCCTGCATTCATATGTACGTAAACATGAATGGCGCGCAGTTCACATTTACAACAGAAAGCGGTCCTGAGCCCGAAATTTGACCGTCAATTCAAGTGCTCGCAACGGATGCTAGCCAGCCAGCAAGCAAAGATGCCGCAATCCCAAGCCTAGCGACCTGCATCACAACGAGACAAAAAGTTCACAAATTAAAGGGAACTACTGCTGTGTCCGATTTTAGGCAAAGTTTACACAAAGATGCTGTGAGGCTGAATGAAACGAGGGACGAAAACTTCTTGCATAAAGATTACTCGAACTAGTGGACATGTGTCCCGACGGCAGAAGAAAAATTGTGGTTCAGTAGAAATCGACAGTGGGGCTAGTTGGTTCAGGTACATGGTTAAATAGCGCGTGATGAACGAGGACAATGCGTTTACTCTTCTTTTGTTCTCGTCTTCAAGCGTTGTTTAAGGACGAAGTAGGGGTTGAAGAAAAGCAGATTTAATTTTCACTGGATCACCAACGATACGAGTGCGATTCGATCCGGTAGTATAGTGCCGTTCTGTCCACCCCCTCTTCTTCACATACAGGACAACTCTCGTGGATCCCACCCAAATGTCCCGAAGAGTCGACGAGCTTCTCCACGGTTTGCCTCGTGAAACGCAGAAGAAGATTCACTCTGCAACGGTCACCAAAGTTAAAGCCGCAGCTAGGGTCTTCCTGGAAGGCCTTGTGCGAGACGACCCCACTGAGGTAGTGCGTGACATGGCTTTGGCCGTCAGCGAACTCTGGCCAAAAGCACATTACAAAACGGGAGGCGTGGCAGACACCATCGTGCGTTGCTTGAATCACTGGTTGCCATCGGATGTCGCCGACGCTCTTCTGTTTACCGTGGCTAAGTCCAAAGGAGTAAAGGAAAAAATAAACAACCCGCCTTGCTAGTGGAGCAGTGCTTTTAAATCTCGCGACGTAGCTTTCAGGATTGCAAGGTGTTCGGCTAATTGTCATTCGGCGAATTGTATACGTTACTTTGCGTGCATGAAATGAGGACACAACGTAAAGCAAGACACCAAGACCACCACCGCTAAGACATGTATTGCGCGCACAAAGTTACCACCATGAATGTACAACAACTAGCCCGCATTTCAAAGTTAAGCGGCAAGTTTTGTTGGAATATGGAACACAGCAAAGAGAAAAACTGGCATTGGTGGTGAACGATCACGAGTCAACTACGCGTCTAAGTGTAACCTTTAAGGGCATCTTTTTTCTCACTAAAGAGGAGTATGCCCCCCTCAGACAGTTTAGAAAAGGACGCTTGGGCTCCACCGACTGAGTTTTTGGTATTACTTATTAACGGCAGAAGAATACGTCAGATTTCAAGTGTTCGTGCAGCCCCTTATTGCTTCATTGGCCCTGCTGACAGTCCATCAGGCAAAAAGCACAATCTCTAAAACTTATCGTAGTTTTCAAACCGGTAGGGACGAAGAGGTTCATGTGGTTATAAGCTCATATATATTGTTTATTGTTGTCCTCGCGAGAAAAAAATTCCAAATTCAGTTCTGTAAACTAAGAGGGTGCGGGTATGGCAAACAAATGTGAAAACGGAACATAAATCTCGCTTGCGCGAAAAATAGTCCTTCAGCATAACAGGAGTGAGCACGAAATTAACACTTTCAGCTTTTCATCATCCACCGAATCACGGCGCCTAATCTATGCAGAAATGAATGGTCGCCAAAAAACTCAATGAGAAAAGGAAAAGATGATGTAATCGGCACATGTACTGTCACTCTTCTTTGTCAATTCGCATTACCGACTCATAATGCAAGAACACACACCAGGCTGCCGAGGAGACGGCGTCGTCCATCACTCTTATGACGTTTCCAGACGTTACTCAGTATAATCGGTTTGACAGACAACCCCTCTTTTTCTAATTCTCAACTTCCTAAAAAAGTAGAATCACTACTCTACAGACTTTAAAGCAATACGTTTTTCTCCTGGGTGGGGAGATACCTTTTATTATCCCCTCTGCCCCCATCGTACGTTTTCTCCTCAATCCCCTGCCGAATGCAAATTGTGTTCAAAACCTGGAACACTATGTCATATCATCATAGGTTGAGTGCACAACCTTAAAATTCCTCTTCTCCCCTCCTTGAGGTGTTGTTGCACATGGCATCTATAACTAAGGCTGCCCGCTTATGACATGGATTCCTACAATAGGCAAACACTCCGCTTCATCAACTCCCTACTCCACTGCTTTTTCCCTATTACTGCCCCTCCAAATACCTGCTAAAGAAAACCGCCATTTTTTCTTCAGGTTCTGACCTTGTTGAACCTGACCCCGTGGCTACATTCAACAATGCAGTAGATGATTGTGTAGATTCACTGTACCGTGAAGTACGTCCTTGTTGTTCTATTTATGAATCAGGATTACGGCATTCTTTCCTCTTCTTGCGCGAGAAAAGACAAGTAAACATATCTGAGTTCTTTCACACAACCTACGCGACAAGTTGAAGAAATGGCAGTATGGATTCATTTGCTTGCGTTAAGTAGTTGCTTGTTCCAATGCGCGTGTAAAAAAAGGATGGGAATTATGCACCAGTAAAAGTGTCATGGACCAAAAATTATTCGTTTTAGAGATGAGTAGTATTTGCATATGGCGCAGCGTTGCAGAAAGTGTGCAAGCTTCCACAAATGGAACAATACCGCAGCCGTTACCAAAAACAAGGTCAGCGCGCGGGGATGAGAAGAAACGAGTGCAATGGTGTGAGCACTCGAGTTGTAGCATTATTTAACAGTGATCTTATTTCTTGTCTGGTATCAAATTTTATACACTTTTTAAATTGGAAACTCTGCACGTGGAAGAGTTCGCAGGTTTTTTTTTTTGTGGCTGGTTGTATACTTGCGTAGTGATATGTGATCATGTGATTGTTCGGTTTCCTCTATATATCTGAGTTCACTTCCAATAAACGTTTTGTTGCAGGCAGAACCCTGTACCATATTCCTTTTTTCTTTTACCCTAGTGTATTTGTTGTGTATTTCTTGTGTATTTTACCCTTGTGTATTTCTTCATTTTCAATGAAGAAATATAAGGAAACAAGGGCCTTCGGATAAAATACCCCGTTCGAGACCTTTTTTGCTTGATGAACTTTGAAACTTTTTTTTTCGCTTGAAATGTGTTTGTTCTACGAAACCTTCGTATTTGCATGGTTTTTAAAGGGTTGACATTTCTGTCTACCCAGAATGATGGGTGCACTAGTTGCTTGGTTTCTCTCAATTTTCGGTTTGAGAAACTAACACGTCAATAAAAAAAAAATATGCGTACCTTGCCCAAATTATTTCTGATTGTGGGCTGCAAACCGGCATTTGCGTATTCGCAGCTGAGCAAAAAACCTCTTCTATTTAGTACTTGTTTAGCAACCCGCGCGAAGTCTGTCGAAAATTTAGTTCACCCGCACACAGGAAGTCAACAGGAGGACATCTTAGGAATTCGTAAGTTTAGGCTAGCTTCACGACTCTAAACTTAAAGGAGCACTGACACCACTTTTCGGGCTTAATATTATTGCACAGTTCGCTTCCTTCACTCAACAGAATACCCTGGCTGAAATATGAGCGACCTGCGACGCGAAGAACATAGTTTAATTGGATCTCATTTATCGCGCCGATGGAGCAGCGCGTGGAGCGGCACTCAGCAAATGGACATCAGCGTGACATCATCCAGTGAAAGCCAGAAGAAGTGACGCGGCAGCGCTCGCCAAAAACTCGTGACGTCACTTCATGCGCGCGGCCCCACGAGCGGCGAGCGGGCGCAACACCCTCTCAAGCGGGCGCCGGTGACGTCCGCACAAAGCGAGGAGGTCAGCCAGGGATTCTGTCATATGCACCGTTCGGGATGAAAGCGTGGGAATTTGAAACAAACGATTTTCAGGCCGTTCAATGTAATTAACTATCGCGCGCTGAAGTACTTGAAGCCCAGGCAGCACTGGACTGTTCGGCCTAAATCACGCCGGTGTACTTTGGCCGGTGATTTTCTGTGCGGCCTTTTTCCGGCAGCCATGTTAGGCCCATGTCCAAATGTGGGCCTTTTGGCCGTATATGGCCGTACTCCCATGGCTGTCCAACGGCCAGTGTCCATCGGCCAGTCGACCGGCTTACGTTCATACGGCCAGATTCCAGCCTTGGGTTTCCGGCCATTCCAAAGCCACCCGTGTACGGCCGATGTACGGCCACCGGAGGGCAGCCAAGATGCGGTCGTCGGAATCCAGCCGGACTAAAGCTGCCGGAAATACGGCCGTGCTACGGGCATTGGAGTTCAGCCACAGTAGGTTAACTGTACTGAGGCCGGTCATTGCATGTGGTGAAAAGAGAATTTATTATAAAACCACATATCAGCACGCAGCGACTAGTGGTAACAGCGCTGCCCGAAAAACAGAAAAACAAAATCCAATCAGTTTCCAGGTACTCCGGGCAGTGAACACTTTGCAGGACAAATGTCTATGGTGGTAAAACGAGCTACTCCGAAATCAATCCATAAAAAGTTCACATGCGCTCACATGTCACGCAAACAGATGACTCAGCCGCGCTGTGCAGCAGCACAAACCCAACATGTTGGGTCCAATGCAGCCACATCAAAGTGAGCCCGTGCCAGCCGTTGACCAGCCGTACAGTCTTCAGCGCAGCCTTGCTTAATTATCAGCGTCAGTTGACACCAACATTCATTTATTAAACAGTGCTCACGAATCATCGTTCCTTTAATTGCTGTGCCTCTTTTACTGTTGAATACAGAAAATATTCAGATCTTTGTAGAGCTGGAATAGATGTATTGTCCATGTCCTGATATCTTCCGTGGGGTGGCTTACCTGAAATAAACGGGGAAGGAGGGGGGGGGGGGGGGGGAGAGGCTGTTGAATGTCACAAAGATTAAAGTGCCGCTTTTAGCCAATTTCATTTAGGACAATCTTCCTGAGCACTTTCATGCTCTGACTAAATCAACTATTTTTACAACAGTTGCTTGACCAGTTTTGTTGTATATAAAACCGGCGCGAATGCCTTTAAGGAGTGTTTTGGTACTCCACAAAAACTTAGAAGCATTCAATATAATTTTCTTCACACAAAAAGTGTGTCCAGTATTTGCGCATTTTTCTTGCAAAGAAATTTTCTACTCCATCAACTTTTCTGATGATCTTTCACAGGGCTGACCCTAGGAGAGATCGAACAAGTGCTTTCATTTTCAATCTATTTGTGAAGTTGTTTTCATGAGTTACGACACACCACTTAATAGCCCAAAAGAACTTAATTTTCCTCTAATGTCGTACAATGGTAAAAAAATTCTAGACGCGTTGCGAACGACGCCTTGCTTCAGATGGCTGCAGTTGTATCCCTCTGTGTTCACGCAAGGAAAGGCGTAAGACTAGAGTTTCATAATTTCTTTATAACCAATAACATAGCAATGGTAGTACTCATACAGCAAACCTTGCATACTGCAACGAATAAAACAATAAATATTTCATTGGTCAAGTTTGAATGCGTAAGGTTCTCAATCCGTCGGAGGCGAACTTGCGGCTCCGCAAGGTTGTTAATTAATTAATTTATTTATTTATTTTATTATTTATTTGTTTATTTGACACCTGCTTGCATTTGCACGCATTACACCATGGAGATACATAGCACTAAGCATCAAATATGAGACCAAATAACAAAATAATTCCACAAAGCGCCATGAAAATGGTCATTATAAACAGTTGGTACAATCATACGTGGAAGATAATTACACTCTCGTATTGATCTAAGATAAAACGAATCGTGCACTGCGTCACTAAAAAGGAAAGGTAACACTTTGGGATATGTAGAATGGTGCTTGGATATACCTTTACACCTCTATTCCAGTTTTCGAATTATAGATATTACGAAAAAAATTTCAACCTACGGTGTCGTCTGTCATCTTTCCCTTCTGACCATTTAAGTTTACTTTTGCTTTTCTTATGCTAAGTTGACAGTGCTAATTACCTAATACGAGTCGCACTGCCTTATTCAGTATGTTTTCGAGCATATCAACCAGCTCTTTGGTGTAGGGATCCCAGAAAACATATGCGTACTCCACCATTCAGCGAACATGAGTGAAATACTGTTGTTCTTTATAAGGTTAGAAGGAGGTTCGCTGAACATTTATCTCAAAAGGTAAAACCACGTGAAGCCGTGCCTTTTTTGTTTGGAACGTGCATATTTAACCTCTAACCTCTCGTTAAATAAACACCTAGATATTTATATTCCCCGGCCGTTCTTGAAGCAGTGTAATTTATGGTATACATATTCAATGGGAATGAAGATTTTCTTGTAAAGGTGACGTTAACACACTTTTTAACACTCAACGACTTTTCTGAATCAGCACACCGGGATGTTACTAAATTCGAATCATGCTGCAGGTATACGGAATCACGTTCATTCGCTATAGTCCTGTAAACTACACAGTCATTCACGAACAATTTGAACAAGGATTCGAGGCCGATAGTAATAACGTTTATATATAACCGAAACAAAAGGTGGCCCGAAACTGACCCTTCGGAAATTCCTGAGGTCACGGGAACATATCCAGACGAACAACCGTTGAAAGCGACCGACTGCTGTCTTAGAGAGATATACTCGGCTATCCATGCAATAACCGATTCATTCAGTTTATAGCCGGCAATGTACTAACAAGAAGCTGATATGGACCACCTCCAAATGCTTTTTTTTGCAGTACATGAAAATAGTCAACTACTTTAAGCTTATCTAATGCTAGAGCAAAATCGTGCGTGAACTCAACATGCTGCGTTGAGCAAGAAAAACCCGACGAAATCCGTGTTTGCTAGGATGCTGCCGATTATGTTTAAACAATTGAGTCATTTTCGAAGTGTAGCTAAGCTCACCTTCAAAAACCACACCAAAATAACATCTAGGCTTCGTCATTCACAAGGCTTTGTCGTTATGGCAAATTTAAAATAAACGTGTTTTTAAATAGACAGTCATAAAATCTTATGAAGCAGGGCACGACTTTGAGCCTACCTATGCACAAGCTTAGCCTCTTCTCGTTTAACACCAGCAAAATATTCCAACATTGTTTTTCGCAGTATTATTGTAAGAAGAATATTCGCAAACTTGCGCTTTTGCGCGCCCTTGCCTTTCTTTGGTGGGGAGTAACTGACATGGCGCCGGTTGAGCTCCTGCGTGGCGGCCGCTTGCTCGACGCCCTGAAAGCCACTTATTTTGGTGTACCACCACCACCTCGGGTCGAACATCTCTGCCGGGTCGATGTCTCCAATGGTCTCCCTTTGTTGAGGGGGCGAATAGCCTCGATCTGATGCGTCGACGAAGCCGGCGGGCGAGGCGTGGTAGCGGCTATGACTGGCGAGGCTTAACTCACCCGTCGGTGTGGCACAGTCTTCTTGTGGCAATAAATGGCATTCCGATGGCCTAAAAAGTTTCCTGGTAATCTCCAGTGAGTCCTGGCACCTTGCCCGTTCACCTAGAACACTCATTACTGTTTGACAAACGAAGTTCGTTCATTTAAAACGTAGAAACACCGAGCGGATAAAAACGCGTCTGCGTCATTCGGCTGCGTAGCGGCTTTTTCTTCACCCATGGAAAACCTGGTCTTACACCGGCGGGTCTCCTTCGAAACACGCGTGTGCATCAATTCTCGGCGTCCAGACCCGTGCCGTTGTTCGGCTGAACGCCGCTTACCCAAAGAATGACGTATAACCTGAGACCTTACGTAGGCTGGTCTTGAACACCGGTTGCCGAAAATTCTGCGCCTGTTCACTTGCCGTAATTCGGCCGAGGACCGCTAACCGAATGAAACATGTACTTTCTGGGGCCGTGCGTCGGCCGGTCTCCTGTATAACACCGGTCGCCCGAAGAAAAAGAATATTCTGCCGCCGGACGCGCGGTTCACCGTTGAAAGAGCGAATGCGAGGCAGCCGTGCTACGGCCGGTCTCCTGTCGAACACCAACTGCCACAAGAATACGGATATTCTGTGGCCGGCCGCTTGCCGTGCTTCGGCTGAACACCGCTTCCCGAAGGAAAAACGGCTGTCCTAAAGCCGTACTTCGGCCGTCCTGTTTCTCAACATCGGCAGCCGAAAGTGAACTGAATATCTGGCAGCCGGGTAGCTGCCGTTGTGCGTGTGAACACGGGCGGCCGGATAAATACAGAAGCGCTGGTTGCCGAATGCTGGCCGCTCATCGTATGATCAGTGGCTGCCAGAACCTGAATGCTGGCTGAACATGCCAGAAAGCGGCCATAGACGGGCCGGTCTTGGGGCACACTTTCTGTGCCGCCTGCGAGTGCTGTTTCAGGTCCGCCAAGCCATCAAGCATCGATAAAAGCAATAAAAGTGTAACATAAAATTTTTGTGTCAGTGCTCCTTTAACTGAACGGGATACGATGACCCAAATAACAGTAACGTGATGCGCTGACACTGCTTTCTACGATAGCACACGTTCTTTCGCATTAGCAAACAACGAAAACTGACGTCTCCTATCGCCCTTACAAAGTACCCTAACTTCCGGCACTTAATTTAACCAGTGGTCTCAGCCGAAAAAATACCGGTTCGATTCCGGCTAGTATAAGTGACATACCGGAGCGGTCCGGTTCGCGCAAGAAAATATCAGTGAAGTGTGAAAAAATATATTGTATTTTAAAGTGACAATAAAATAAATAGAAATGTGGTGTATTCAAAATACGGTTTTTTAAATGAGGAAATTGCAATGTTTGATTCAACAGTGACAAATCAGGCCCATTAATTTGTTAAGAAAAACCGATGAAGTAGTGGTGCTAAACCAGCTGCTTTCCCGCCCATCCGTTATGCGGTCCTAGGGGCCGCCTAATGCAAACATCAGGGATAATGCTATTTGTGGGAGATACCTTTTCCCGCTTCCATTTTTTGTTGAATTCGCCATATTTTCTCAGGAATGACCCATTACCCTGATCGTTAAAGCCCTAGAGTCAGGCCTGCGTATCGGCGAGTGCACGACCGTGTTTATATACCAGTGGCGTACTTTTTTTCGTCGGTTGTAGTATTTGCAAAAAGAAAAATCCAACAGCAGCCACGGAAATGCCCTCTATGAATTCGATTATTTGGGCAGCCCTGGAAATTTCTTAGCAGTCACGTTCTCGGGGGATGAGCCGAAATTTTGTTAAAAGTGGACTATAGATAAGGCTCAGTCACTCATAATAGCTGGGGCCACTAGAATGCATTTTGACATAGCAAATACGGACGTGTGCGTCGCCATGAATGCTTCTCCGTTCGTCCTGACCACCGACCTTGTTCCTTTCACTAAGTTGCGGATTCTTATAAGAGACTATGAGATTACTAACTGAAGCGTTAATCCGATGCGTGAAGAACGAGATGGAACTTTCTTGGGAGGGTGCTCTTCAATTTGTCCACAGCAGGATTCTCTTTACGGAAAGAGTAGCCGGAGCAGCAGACCTCTTAGGCTGGTCAGTGTGAGTGTATTTTCAAAAAGACGCAGCGTTGAAAGAGACGAAACAGTAGAACAAACCGAGCGGATAAGCGCTGGGAAATGAAATAGGGCGAGATGGGCCTGCCTTCCGCATGTGTCGTCTACTTTATTGATGTTAAAAGGTGAAGGCAGTACGCTGAAAAAAACGTACTGCCTTTAAGGTTAGAGAATACACTTTCTAACGAAATGGTAACGTGCATACCGTACGCTGGCAGTTTTCTGTGCTATATCTACTAACATTGTTTGAATCCGTTCGAAAAACTCTATGCCTTACGCCCTACCCTGTCAGAAACATTGAAAATTATGTCAGGCCCCACAGGGCTCGTTGCCTTTGCAGTGATCAAACGTTGGGCTGTAAATGGTCTGGCCAAGCAATGAATATCTAGTGCCAAATGTGTCTTTTGGTGTTTGCTTATTCGGTGCCAGAAGGCAGCCAAAAAGGTCACAATATATCAGTGTGGGAATTTTGCGCGGAATAATTTAAAACCACATGCTGGGCCCCAGTTTTTTGTTTTCTCGTAGAAACGCACCCCCCAAAAATGTTGAATGCCTGTTGAATGCTCAGAAGCTACTCCTATGCCACGAGGAAGCTTGCATAGCGCAAACCGGCTCACCACTTTACCCTACCTGGGGGTATTTACACATGAAATTTATTTTTTTTGTCTATATAAAAAAATGACAGCCAGGTGCCGTCCCCAAACACACATTCTTGTGGTCAGCAGCCAACGACTTTGACACCGAGAATTTCTCGCAGGTCTTGCTTATTGGGTAGTTAAACCTTCCAGGTGGGCGACTTTTTGCAAGAAAATTGTGAAATGCAACTAGTATTCATATTTAGGGGTGTTGGCCTTCGCTGTTTTGCTGTGAAGCAATCTTGTGCCCCGATTTTCTTTCCACAATTACAGCGAGGGAAGGGCAAAGTCCATGTTTCACATAGCATGCAGGCTGCCGAGAGTGCGACATTTCGCTTGCTCAGCCTTGCACTCCGCTCGCGCTAGAAGCAGTCGCATACCTTTTTAAAGATATGTGCGCATACCTTTCTTCAAGTTCTGAAGACGTACAGATCGTTGATAGTGTTGGCTGACCTGAAGGGAAAAAAGCGTGAGAAGTTACTAAATTGATGGTGCGAAAGTGAAAAGCACCGAATTGTGTTGACCGCGCGTTATTCACAGCGGAGGTTCGAACCGTTTCGTCGTGGAGTGGTACCCGTTATTTCTTTTTTCAGTTCAGTTCCGGTCCGGGTTCAGCGTGCACAAAAAATAACGGTTTGTGTTCGGGCTCGGTTCCGGCAAAACTAGCGGTACGGTTACGGTTTTTTGGTTCGATTCGCTTCCGCTTAGGCACCCTGGTTTTATCTGAAGCGTTTTTCTATTTTACTGATTCTGCTCCGGCACATTTGTATGGATTCTTAAGATGCTCCGAAGTACCTGCAATAAGTATGTGTTCCTCGTATAAGCGCTGATGCTATTTAGGGAACGAAGCTGTTCCCGATTCTAGTTGTATTGTCTTGGCGTACGTGGTACATATCTTCCGGCATGAGAGTTCATTATGTCTCTAGTCAGTGAAGTATGCATCTAAAAAGCATGAACATTTCTGGTACAAACTGTTCCAACCAAATCCACTGAAAGAGGCGGGTCGGACCTTTGCCCGCTATCCTCCGCAGGCAGATTACCATGGATTTTCTCATTGTTCTGCTAGAATTGATGCAGAGCCCTGCCTCGCAATAAATCCTTAGTTGGAGGCGAATGTCGTCCGTGTTTTATTTCGTTAGTACCCCCTTAACATGTGATCCGCGCGGTGACGAACTAACTTTTTAGTAGCTGACCACATTTAATTTATTCTAGCCCAGAAAAATGAGACAACAACCACTCCACCGTACACTGGCTTTCTCGAGATGGTTTGGAGAGAAGTTTAATTTTTATTTTTTTTCTGGACATACGGAACCACAACTAAAAATAAGTGGCCCAGAACTAAAATATTTTAACGGGCGTGGAATTTACGAATGCTGGGGCCTCTGTATAATGTCTTCCAAATAGATAAGCAGCACTTCGTGGCCTTGCTCATGTGACAGCTCACGTTACTTTCTTTTCACAATCGGGGCTATTCGGCGGGCAGCGTCGATGACCTCGTCCGAAATCTCGGCCGGCGTGATATCGTGCAGGAATCTCAAGAGGCAGCTCAGCCATCCACCGGGTCTGTAGTGCGCCCGGGGCAGTCGATCTCGGACGGCCATCTTCATGGCGTCCACCGCTTCTTGCAGATCATCCTTCATGAACAGATTGTGCAACACCTCTGCACTGCGCTTGAAGCGAGCCACGCAATTTTTGTCGACGTTGCTCCGCACCCTCTCCGGAAGCAGCTCCAGGTCACGGTCGAATTCTGCGCTCATTTTCTCGTGCTCGGCCATCGCTGTTCTGCAAAATGGAAATTTGGGGAACGATAAAGTCAGTGCCTTTGAAATCATCTAAGAATATTATCTGACCTTGGTCTCAGTGTCTTATCACGTATATACAACGCTCACACAATCTTATAAATTTTTAATGTATAGGCGAAAGCGTGGGGTTCAGCCGTTTTTTATATCGGGTAGGATGCCAACAGCCCCACCTACCAAGATACACCTATACGCTCCCAAAGAAGAAGCTCACCCGAGAAAACGCTGTTGCCCTGGGATACCTTCGGAATGCATGGAAGCCGATGTTTTGTGAATCATGGCTATGCGAGGTAGCAATCACTAAACTTCGATGCAAAATTCCCACATTAAATTTTTATCCTTATAAATCTGGTGTGCCTCCATCTCAGCAATGCCCTTTCTGCAAAGAACTGGAAAATATAGAACATTTCCTTTCTAATTGCCACAGCTTCTCCCCAACGCGACGCACGCATCTGGAGTCAAACTTTAGGCGCCTCCACGTTCCTCTATCTACTTCCGAGGTTCTGTCACTAGGCGCTTCCGCCCTAGGAGTTTGCCACAAAGATGTTGTGCCCGCCCTTCACTCTTAAATTGCGGCGCCAGGCTGGTTTCCCTGCTAGCCAGCTAAGCGTTCAAATTTATTAAATTTTTCTTCCTCGCTATACTTATATATTATAAAAAAAGCTGTTCTGTATTACTTTTTTCTCAAGTTGGGGCACTAAAATAATTTGGGTCACATCCTGATTAGGTACAGAGCTCCTTGGCTAATCCCCCGCGTTGGAATGTGCCATGGTATGAGGCAACCACCCAACCAACCAACCTGGAATAGCTACAAATATGAACGTACCATACATTAGCGTACTATTACATATAACAGACATCATGGGCTATCGCCTAAACGCCCGCAGTCGAAGAAATATACTACACCGCAGCTAACCTCCTGAATTTCCCACGCCGAACAAGCAGCTCGGCTACCCTCGAACAGCGGGGGGGGGGGGGGGGGGGGGAAGAGTGAGTGTGGCGGCGCTATTCAGCTATGACCTTCAGGACCACCCGCAATAGGGCGCACGGACTCGCAGGGTGGCAACAACCGCAGGAACTCTAAACTAAGCACCTCTCCCGCTTGCCAGCCCGGGTGTAATTTTCCTTCAATTAAGTTCCCAACTACCACTGAGCTTTATGATGCTGCTAAAGGTGTTGTTTCCTCTCCAAAAGTTCGAGGTATCCGTTTAAAGTGCACGCGGTAAATGCTGTGCAAAACGCCTCGTCTTTTCTAGGACACACGAAGATATAGGGTTATTTCGAGGAAATCTGAGAATGGCGAGGATTGTATGCCCAACAGACAATACTTCGACAAAAAATTCAGTTAAATTTGTTCTTATTTGTGTTTTCTTTTCAAGGTACTGATGACTTTTATTCAAAGAATTGTTGCGCGTTCATTACGTGAACAAAAATATTGGTACGCAGCCTTCATTTGGAAACGAACGTAAGCCACGATTTGCTGTATCCTTAGATCATAAAAGTGATACCAAACTTTCGACAGGGACAGACGGTCGGCGCAAAGTTATACTGATTGCAAGAAATGTAGCATGCGGACGATCTGGTTGTTTCGGCGTCTTGTGTTTGTGTCGCACCTCGTCTTCACGCAGGTAATCGGTTCTGGTTCTTCTCAGAGACTCAGGATAAACACCCGACCCCCATGTTCTTTTCACCGATAGTTGGGGGGGGGGGGGGGGTACATTCCTGTCCGTCGCAATTCTAAAAATATGCACCAAGGCCTCCACCCAGGTTGTAAGAAAGCCTGAAGAAACGCCTATAAAACACTCAATCGCAATAAACAGACTCCGTTTGCCGTCACAACTTAAAAGAATACCTCTCATTACACAATCACCCTTCCCCTGGAAGCCGAAAAATTGGACTTTCCCTTTACTTTTACCCAACTCGTCCTGAAGGACATGCTAACCCCCAAGCCGCTTGCTACAGGCTCACGTTGGGAGGGGTGCACCCCGAGATATTGCTGACATCGTGTGGGCTACCACCCAATCTTTATTATCGCGCTACAAATTTGCAAACGAACAGGTTCGACATCCCTCTCGCCGAACCGTAGAGACAAGAGTGGAGGGCTTCTGTGCCTTTGGTCAATTCCAAAAAAATCACCCTGTACTATTTAACCACTCGGCAGTCCTTCCCCAGTCCTTACACATGTTTAACGAAAAGCCAAAAAATCACACTGACACCGATTTTCGAAAGACACTTTTGGCCAACTAGTCCTCATGCATGTTTTCCTTTCCCGCACAATCTTTACCGAAATGTGAATTGCGAATATCCGATGGCCGCTTTCAATAAAAAGGGCGAATGGCGACTTCTATTCCTGTTGTAGGCCGTGTTGACGGCTGCTTTTGGCAGATGAAACTGTTTTTGGTCAGAGGCCATTCGGGTGAGCGGTTACATGTGCACCTGTCTCCCTGGCTACATTCATCAGCAAGTTCGTGCACTCTGCCAGCGCCTTTCATGCGTACATCAAACCGCGAGTGTGTGGTGACGCCATGGGTTTCTGCCAAACGCTGGCGACACTCGGATAAGTCATCATGTTTTGCTCACGCGGTGTGACCGAGTGCTGATGTCCACTTGCTACGCGCCACTCCTCCTGCTGTTCCGTCGACACTATCGTGACCATCATCAACAGCCTAGTAGGTCCAATGCAGGAAGAAGGTCTCTCTTATCAACCTCCAACCGCTCTTGTCCTTAGCTGCCTGAGTCGATTTTCTGCCTCCTAATTCTCTTATTTCTTCCCCTTCTTCTAGACCCGTTTGGCGGTATCCATTGTTACCCTGGTGGTCTACCAGCTGTCACTTCGTCTAACTACGTGGCCAGTGAAAGTCTCTTTTTCTGTACTTGAGCTATGATATCCTCTACTCTATTTTTATTGCTCATCCAGGAAGCTCGCTTTTTCTCTCTCAAAGGAGCCCTGAGAAAAGGTTTTACCGATACGAGGGTGTTCACATTTTCACGTAAACCAATATCCTAGTAATCCCTCGTTCAAGAATTTTGTTAAAGCGATGGGTATCAGTGAAGTTATTGCAAATAAAAACATTGCTTTTGCGTCCGCGCGGCGATTCTCTCTCGTTTCGGCCACCTCCTCGCACCGCGCGAGCGTGACTTCCCATGATGCCTCCCTTCTCGGTGACGTCTGCAAGAACATCCGGTTGTAGGTTTCGTCTGCTGCTGCGATGTTCGGCGCCGAACCATTGATTCCGGACGGGGCCGTCTGACTTTGTGCGTTCTGTTTTTTACCGTTTTTGATCATTCTGATTATGAATCCTGCACTCCGCTCACGGCTGGAAAAGCGGACAGAAAGAATGAGGAGGGACTGTTACACTTCCACACCACGCCAAAAGATCACGCGAAAAGAGAACGACCCTATCACCGCGCGTACGCGGCGACAACTTGTGCTGGCTATGGGAGTCTAAAATATGTGAGCGAATGACTAAAAAATAGCCTCAAACTTTGTTAGAATGAGCACGTACGTGCGCTCCGAACCGACGTCGGTTTACATAATGCCTAATTGGCCGCTCGTTCGCGCCAATGTCCAGCTTGGTCTTGTTATGGTGAAGCCATGCACGCACACACGCAGGCAGTAGTATTGCACTAAAAGCTCGTTAATTCGTGCTCGGTTAATTCGACCTACAAGTTAATTCGAACCCACGGCCTGGTCCAGCCACAGCCCGGTATATTTCAAGGGGGGAAAACGCCCGATAATTCAAACTCGGCGGTATGCAGAACGGTTAATTCGAACTGGGATCCCCTGGTTTCCATCGCTCCTCGCAGAACAAGTCGGCCAAGACTAATTACAATGTGTTGTAGATCCGAACCGAACGAAATTTTATAGAGATGCAAAACATCGAAACCGAAAAACAACAGCGTGGCTCGCGCGCTACGCTCCTGCAACAGCTTATTTCACTAGTACAGAGGGCGCCCCGCCACCGGCGCCAGTGCTCATGCGCAACCATTATTATTTATGAAACATTGCTTACTAAATCACCTGCCACAAACGTGTAGTGGCGCCTAATTCAAGATAACGAGTTCACAGGTAGCGTCCTTGCGCTCTGCCAGCGCAGTGTGGCGAGATTTCCATTCATTCTAGCGCCCGCTCGCTAATTCGAACTCCGCTTAATTCGAAGAATTTTATGGTCCATTTCAAGTTCGTATTACCGAGCTTTTACTGTATTTTATGCCGTTATTCCCATCGGTGATAACATTTATAACCGTAACAATACAGCAGCCGAAGGGCTACACGACACGGTAGAGGGACCTTTTTAAGTGCGAATGCACTTCTTAAGCGACCCTGAACCTGCGTCCACCGGCGATGTCCGCGCACGTGGAGATGGGCGCGCGCAGCCTGGCCGCTGACATGGCACATACCCACGTGGGGGATTGGCCAGGAATCTCCTCGTCTTCCTTGGCAACGGGGGGAGATGGGCGCGCGCTGCCTGGCCGCTGACATGGCACATACCCACGTGGGGGATTCGCCAAGAATCGGGCGTGAGAAGGGCTAATGCACCTGCTTAAAGGAGTACTGACACGAAATTTCAAAGCTGAGATCCGCTCTAGCAATCAAGTACAACGACAACACAAATAGGTGTCTGTGAATAAATGCATCTTTCTTTCTTTGTAGTTGTGCGTGTGTGTGTGATCTCTCTTTCGCGAACATTACCGAACCGCGCAAATTCAACTCGTGCATTCGCACTTTCACATTCTTCCCCTCGGGGAAATGCGGGAATTTTTTAGAGTGTGCCGTGCATTTTATTCCCCCCCCCCCCACTCCCTACTTTCCTAGAAGTGTCTACGCGACCATGCGTTTATCAACTACTTCACAAGTACACCGTAACCGATTTCACGAAGGTGTACGAAGAGCAGTGTGAGTTTTCCGGCCGTGCGCGCCAGCCTCTTCCTTCGACAGTGCATATGATAGCACATAACATTTTTTCTACCCTCGCTTTTTCCCAAGATGGCCTGTAGCCCCTTTTCTATCCATAACGGCGGTTCCTTCATTTTTTACGTGCAGCAGTGCAGCCAATTGCGATATGTGGATGGTTTGGTTTCCTGCCAAGGCCCTATACCCCCCCCCCCCCCTTCCACTCAAGCCTAGGTTGTGTTTTGTTTAAGTGGGTGGAAGGAAACTATGTTTGCTCTGTACAAAGACATGCCAATTTCGAAAAATGCATCGTTTTTTTCCTCAGAAAGTAAAATTGCCTTTTTAGATATACCAAACACAAGTTTAAAACTGAAAAAAATCGTCCCAATGACTGAAATGATGCTTGATGTTTGATTTAGCAGTTCCACAGTTCAATGCAACGTTTTGTTCTGGATTCGCGAATACAGTTCGCAAAGCATGCCACTAAGGACACCGCGCAGATAAAAAAAATACAAGACCTTGCCCCGATTTGAAATGGCGACTTTGCTTGATAGAGCGCGAGGCTTTAGTGTACTGCGCCACGACGTAACTGGCGATGGCACGGAAATGACCCGTATTTTAAATTGAGCGTGATCAAATGTAGCGCAGCAGAAACACACGGGACGGAAAGAATACACACGTACGAGCGCTCCCTTCCAACTGATTCTTTATTTACATGATGGCAAATATATATATGCTTAGCCTTATCAGGAACAAAAAAAGAGGAAAAAAACAACAACAAAAACAAAAATACTGACAAAGAAAGAAGGAGTACACCCAACACCCAAATTGAGAACCACCCTTTGTGCCATATCTAGGTTTTTTATCGGATTTCAAGAATTCCTGCCTGCTTAACTCAACTTTTCTTAACAGTTGCGCCGTAAGGTTCCACCAACCACCATCATACGTGATCTCCAGTAAATGCCCTGTTTGGGGAGAAATGCGATCGCGAATTAGCGCCCGGCTGCTACTGCGATTTCGCCCTTCCAAAATAGTGCTCCCCGTAATTTTGTTTTAACGTTTTACGCTAGAAACTTTGGCTTGATATTGATTCCTTATTACCTAATAAACCTTCCATAACTCCTCTTCTGCTCTAGCTGAGCTTATATTTTCTACAAGTGTTGCTGGGCGCCCACGAATGTGTAGTTCACCACTCCGGAAAACGACCTGCCGCCAAAGCAGAAACAAAAAAAAAGCGTCGTAAGCCAGAAAACGGATCATATTAGCGGTAGTATTGAGTTGTATGGGCTTCATGGACCTTGTTCATTACACGCAGGAAAAACTAAAAGAACTAAGCCACGTTCTTTACGGCACGAATGTTGTCGGGAGCGGTTTCCGCTTCTTGATCGATTCCCGACGACCGTTCCGCCTATCGGTATTGTCGGTGTCTGAGGTCAGCTTGCCAGTGACACCACGTGGACTTTCGATGGGCCGTCGTGTTAGTGTCGCCGTCGGTGTCGTGTGACAAGGCAGTCTGCCAACTGGGAAGTCAGCGCCGCCATCGTGTCATCGTCGTGTGGGCCTAACTAGCACGCCTTAACAAAAATCGTGGTAATGTAAAAAAAAAAGATAGACCAACACGATAGCGTGAAGCGTGCTGCAGGAAGCTCTAATTAACCAAGGGTACCAGGGTGATGTGTCGACGCTGAGCAGATGACGCTTATTCGCCAAAAGTGCGAGAAACATCCGTACCATAGCAGGACTTCTGCTTCGTGACGCATGGGGGGAATCGACGACGTACATGCGACGGAATGGCGGAGCCCAAAAACACACAGGAAAAGGTTGGAACGCGGCAACAAAATTTGCAACAAAAGTGTGAGCATTCCGCTGCACGTAAAAAAAGTTATACTTGGCTCAGGTGACGTTGACTATCAAACCTAACGATTGAGCTATTATGTGCCCAAACCGTTACTGTTATCATTTTTCGTTTCATGGCCCATTGAGGCAACCTAAGTTTGCTTTTAAGTTGTTTAGTAAAACGCCTAGTTTGCGCTCCGTATGTCATCAGCATCAGGACGCAGTGGTTGTAAATTCTTTTCAATGATAAACGTAGCCTACATTGCATTATTTTGGAATGCCCGCCGAGTGCACACCAGCCCACACCTCGTCTGCGCCGCATTTTTGTCGTGGTTGGGATCAGCTGAGACAACCTGTCCGAGGTGGTTCTACGCTTCTACTTGCTCTAGAACTTCGTTACAAATGCTGAACAGGGCGCTTTCGCATGTTGATTCGTAATAACTTTAAATTTGTTTTGTAGAAGACGAAAAAACGTTTTATTCAGTAAGCCGGGTAGAATTGCTGAAAGCATTACACGAGCAATGAATAGGGCACACCTGTAACATATTTCTAAATGACGTATATAAAACACGGAACGGCGGAATAAGGCTTAACCAGCAAAGCGACAGATTCTCGATTCATAAGGGCGTACGACAGGGGAGATATCTCAGCAACACTGTACACAGCACGTTTGGAGGGGGTATTTAGAAAGCGTTACTGGGAAAACACTGGAATGCGGATCACCGGAGAAATCCTGAGGTAGATTCGCGTGAGTACCTCTTTTGATTATTAAAGTCTCCCTCTCTGTTATGCCCCCCTCTGACATATACACGCACAGCAACACACGACTGTTCTAAGTTCAGCGCGTAAAGTTCCTTCTTTCTAGGATCGCAACTGCTAGATAGAATGGACAGAAAGGGGAGCAGTAACTTGAAGGCCCCCCTCTTCTCGACTGGTTTTGAATACCGTCAGAATGGCAAGTCGTGTCATCAGGTTTTATCCGTCAGAGGTTAGGATAAGAAAATTACAAAAGGCAGGTAGCACTGTCTACAGTTTTCAAGCGATTGGCACTCGCGAACTTTGCCCAAACTTTCATTTTCATTTCATTTACCGTAAGGTACGTGTACAGAGAACACAAAAAAAGGAGGAGAAGAAGCATCTCCGAACTGGTGTAAGAAGAGAATGATCCAGCAATATCAATGAGGGAAAAACTTGGAAAGGTACCTGAACACTCCAGGCGCCACGGTGCAAACGTGCACACCTCTGTTGAGATATTGGCGACGGAGACCTTCTGCCAACGAGGCCAGAGCGTGCTTGGACATGCAGTACGTGACGTACTCGGGCATTGTGAAGCTCGCTGCGTAAGAGAAAAGCACGCTCTTTTCAGAACAGAGGCTTTTACTCTGCGAAAACACAAAGGGCAGGGGTAATCATGGCTCTTAAACCCTTTTTCGTCCTGCCTTACCCTTTGCTTTGTCTATCCTTAAAGGGGCCATAAAGACAAAGTACTAGTTTGTTTTATTTGAAAGATTTCTTGTTCTATAGTGTCCCCAGCGCTTGTCCGGAAGCAAACGATGACTTGTTCATTGCGAAATTAATCAATGTAAGCTAAAATTTTCATTCTGGCGCCAAAACGTCTGTGTGAACAACGTTTGCAGTGACATCATAGAAACGGGTTTTTCGGCTAAACTTGGTGCGGAGCCGAGACTTGCTTACGGTTAGTAAACCTAGAAGGCGCCACCCCACCGCAGCAAGCCGTTTTCTGACTTTGGTTTGTTTGTGACCGTATTTAAACCTGGCTTGTTTTTGTTCATGGAGAAAATAATCACTTTGTGAAACATGGTGCTCGCTCGACAAATATGCTCACGTAAGACAGCGTCGCTTGCGTCGATCGGCCAGTGTCGTTTGAGGCAACCCCAAAGCCCCTCAGTGCTGTGCATCTAAATGAAGTTTAGTGCGCGCACTACCAGTGCAGTACGCATGGGTACTATGTTTACGTGTGCTTTCGTAACTTTTACTGTTTGTCCCACCATTCCTACTAATATAAAAAGAATGTGCCCTAAATGTCAGCGCAAATATCTCGTTCGGCAAGCATATAAGTTCTGCCTAATTTGCGCTTGCTTTTTCCGGCCTCCGCCAATCGCAGAGCGGGCTGGTATGACATCATAGGTACTGCTAAGGGAAATGAGCTAGTGGGTCGCATGGCCATCCCCTTTTTTCCTAATTATGCAGCCTATTTAGGCAACGTTTACGTTTAAAGTGGTGTCAGCGGGATTCTGACGAGGCAATCTTTAGAGTGACCCAAACCTGCATTTTGTCTGAATGGCCCCTTTAAAGGGTAGACAAATCAAATGTATCAGAATAATTAGAAAATGCCTACCTTTACGCCTCGACTATCAAAATCAACAAGTAGCGACTTCTCGCTAGGAAGCACTCTATTTTACACGTATCCGAGCACACAGGAAGTAAGAAACATTGATATTGTACTTTCTACTTCTTGCAAATATTGCAGTTTGCCATAACAACATCAGAAAGGCCTTTTTACGTCTTAATTTTTGGGATATTTCTCAAATACACCAGAAGTTCTGGTCTCTAACGACAGCTTGAGGGAACATGATTTATATTCTCAAGAAACTTTTTTTTTTATTCGCCCCGGCACACAGGCTGCAGTTGGCATTACCGGTACCACGCGATGTCTCATTTATTTAGAACTAATCTGCAACCATATTGTTTTTAACAAGAACACGCCGTAACGCGCTACACAAAAACTGCCTTCTCCAAAAAATATCGCAAACGCCGGAAATTTTGCCGACAAAGTTGCAGAATTATTTTTCTGAGTGAAGTAAAAACAAGCTACCCTGTGTTTGCGGTCTATGTCCCGTATCTGTTAGGGCATACGTCCTCTCATTTTTCTAGCTAATGTTCTGTTGTTTGATTTTAGTACTGCGCTTTAGTATTCTGTTACTTCCTTGTATTTTGTATTAGGAACTCTCTGTTCCGATTTTACTTTCCTTGAATAAATCCGAACCAATCATTTTTTTATAACCTGTATTCTTCACTGGTACTTCCAAGTGAGCCGTGGAATTTAGTTGTTCCGCCCATCCGTAATGCCCGGAAGGGCGTTTAGGCTAATAAAAAAAAACTTGACAAAATTCATGGTTCCTCCTAGCCTTCTCTGCCTTGTTTCCATAATTGCTGTGACTGTTACGCAAGCTGGTGTCCCAGTGACCCCAACGTACACAGAAAACAGTGGCTATCCTCTATTCCCCTTCCAGCAATGACATAGCAAGTACTGGCAATTTTAAACATTATTCTGTATGGGAAGCAACTTCTCGCTAACTCTACGGCAGCGTGGGCATCCAGTCATCAACGCGAAATATTTTAAAGGTATGCCGAAGAGAGCTTTAAACACATCGTAATTATTTTGCCTGAATGAAGGGTTCAATCTGTAGACCACCTTTACAGATTTTCTAGCCATTTTAAGGCCTTCAAACGAGAAAAGAACGCCCGAAATTGCCGCAACACTGGCACTATCGTTACAGAGTATTTGCTGCCATTGGGATACTCTCCGCAGGTGTATATTCAGCTTATAGTTGGCACACTTAACCGGTCTATTAGTGCTTGTACATACAATAATTGGACATTATTTACGAATAGTTCAAACGTAAAAATATTGAAGTTTGTGACAGCATAAACTCCGTCACAAACCTTGTGGCGTCAAGACGGCAGTTTCTGCGGTGACCGTAAACGCAACTTTAGTTAGCCAGTAAGAGCAGGGCAAACTACAAAACTGTGCGCCTGTCTGAAGCCTGTATGCGTGCTCTCAAGCAAACATACAAATATGCCCAAGAAAACTTCGTCTGGCACTTCGGTTTGGTGGTTGTCTTTCTTTTTCAGGGCGAAAGTCCACCCGTTACCAAAGACTTCTTTACTGCTGCAATGTGTTTGCGTCTCTTTATTCTTCGTCTTTTGACGCGAATTCCCCCGAAAGACAAACTAACCGCAATTCGTACGGCAGCTTCCCTATACAGCCAGAGCTCCCCTCCACGTGTACCTGTTCCACACGCGTGCCGACACGCGCACCTTTATCTACCCTCGCATCAGGCCAATACTTCTTTCATTCTGACAGGGTGCCAGGTTAGTGCTTTGTTTAGCGCACTCACCTGTTGCTACGGCGACCCTGGTTTAAATCCCACACAAACCAAATCAGGAACGCGCGGTTCGCGGATGATATTACGATCTGGATTACCAGCGGCTCCATACGTTGATAGTCCAGACGCGAGCGACACCAAACAATATGCAAGGCGAAGAGGAATAACCTGCACATCACAAACATCAGAACTCCTCATAGTAAGCAAATGCAGTAAAAAAACTGGGCCCACCACCCGACATCGTGGTCGCCTTCGAGGGCGAGCCAGTTAATAGAGCAGGCAGGCTACCGTTGCTAGGGCTGGTGTGCTGATTCAGAAAAGTCGTTGAATCTTAAAAAGTGTGTTAACGTCAACTTTAAAGAAACCTTCATTCCAATTGAATGCGTATACAGTAAATTACACTGCTTTAAGAACGGCCGGGGAATATAAATAACGAGGAGTTTATTTAACGAGTTGTTAGAGCAATAGGCACGTTCACAACATAAAAGTTACGGCTGCACGTGTTTTTGGCTTTCGAGATAAAATTTCAGCGAACCTCCACCTAACTTAAAAGAACAACCGTATTTCACTCATGTGCGCTCAATGTAGGAGTACGCATGTGTTTTCTGGGATCCCACAGCAAAGAGCTGGTTGATACGCTCGAACACATACATAATAGGGCAGTGCGATTCGTATTAGGTATTGGCACTGTCAACTTAGGATGAGGGAAAGTAAAAGTACACTTGAATGGTAAGACGGGAAAGATCATAGATGAAACCTGAGTTTAAAATTTTTTTCGTAATATCTATCATTCGAAAACTGGAATAGAAGGGGAGAAGTATATCCAAGCGCCATTCTACATATCAAATAAATAAATTAAATAAAAATAAAAAAAAATAAATAAATAAATAAATAAATAAATAAATAAATAAATAAATAAATAAATAAATAAATAATAAAGCAATAAAAAAATAAATAAATAAATAAATAAACTTGCGGAGCCGCAAGTTTGCCTCCGACGGGTTGAGAACCCTACGCATTCAAACTTGACCAATGAAATATTTATTGCTTTATGCAAGGTTTGCTGTATGAATACTACAATTGCTAAGTTATTTGTTTGAAAGAAAATATGAAACTCTTGTCTTACGCCTTTCCTTGCGTGAACACAGAGAGATACAACTGCAGCCATCTGAAGAAGGGCGTCATTCGCAACACGTCTAGAATTTTCTTAACGTAGTACGACTTTAGAGGAAAATTAAGTTCTTTTGGACTATTAAGGAGTGTGCACGTAACTCATGAAAACAACATAAAAAATATATTGAAACTGAAAGTACTTCTTTGATCTCTTCTAGGATCAGCCCTGTGAAAGAGCATCAGAAAAGTTGATCGAGTAGAAAATTTCTTTGCAAAAAAAATGGGCCAATTCTCGACATACTTTTTGTGTGAAGCAAATTATATTGAATGCTGCTGAGTGTTTTGTGGAGTACCGAAACGCTTCGTAAAGGCATTCGCACCGGTTTTATATACAAAAAAACTGGTCAAGCAGCTGTTGTAAAAATATTTGATTTAGTCAGAGCATGAAATTATTGTCTTAACAAAATTGCCTAAAAGCGGCACTTTCATCTTCGTGAAATTCAACCCACTAAAGTATGCGCCTGCCCCCCCCCCCCCCCCCCCCCACCCCCCCCCCCCATCCTTCCTTGTTTATTACAGGTAAGCCGCACCACAGAAGATATCGGGACCTGCACAATACATCTATTCCGCTCTGCAAAAAAATGAATATTTGCTGTATTCGACAGTAAAAGAGGCACAGCAATTAAAGGAACGCCATTTGTGAGCACTGTTGAATAAATTAATTTTGGTGTAAATTGACGCTGATAATTAAGCCAGGCTGCGCTGAAGGCTGGACGGCTGGTGGTGGCGCGCGGGCTCACTTTGATGTGGGTGCAGTGGACCCAAAATGGTGGGTTTGTGCTGCTGGACAGCGCGATTGAGTCATCTGCTTGCGCTGCATGCAGTGGTCCCTCCACCGGCGTCAGTACAGTTAACGTACTGTGACTGAACTACAATGCCCGTAGCACGGCCGAATTTCCGGCAGCTTTATTCCGGCTGGAGTCCGACGACCGCATAACGGCTGTCCTCCGGTGGCCGTACTTCGGCCGCACACGGGTGGCTTTGGGATTGCCGGAGCCCTAAGGCTGTAATCTGGCCGTATGAACGTAAGCCGGTCGACTGGCCGACACACACTGGCCGTTGGACAGTGATGGGAGTACGGCCGTATACGGCCAAAAGGCCCACATTTGGACACGGGCCGAACATGTTTGCCGGAGAAAGGCCGGTCAGAAAATCACCGGCCAACGTACACCGGCTTGAGCAAGGCCGAACAGTCCTGTGCTGCCTGGGAAGTTCTGCCTAATTTGCATTTGCTTTTTCCGGCCTCCGCCAGTCGCAGAGTGGGCTGGTATGACATCATAGGTTCTGTTGAGAGAAATGAGCTAGTGGGTCGCATGGCCATTCCCTTTTTTACTACTTATGCGGCTTATTTGAGCAATGTTTACGATCAAAGTGGTGTCAGCATAATTCTAACGAGGCAATCTTTAGAATGAACCAAACCTGCATTTTGTCTTAATGGCCCCTTTAAGGGGTGGACAAATCAAATGTATCAGTGTAATTATAAAATGCCTAACTTTACGCCTGCACTATCAAAATCGACAAGTAGCGACTTCTCGCTGGGTAGCACTCTTTTTTACACGTATCCGAGCACACACGAAGCAAGAACCATTGATATTGTACTTTTTACTTGTTGCAAATATTGCAGTTTGCCATAACAACATCAGAAAGGCCTTTTTACGTTTTCATTGTTGGGATATTTCTCCAATACACCAGAAGTTCTGGTCTACAATGGCAGCTTAAGAGAACATATGCTTTAAATTCTCAAGAAACTTTTTTTTTATTCGCCCCTGGACACAGACTGCAGTTGACATTACCGTTGCCACGTGTTGTCTCATTATTTATTTAGAACTAATCTGCAACCGCAGTGTTTTTAACAAGAACACGCAGTAACGTACTACACAAAAACTGCCTTCTACAAAAAGTATCGCAAACCCCGAACATTTTGCCGAGAAAGTTGCAGAATTGTTTTTCTGAGTGTAGTAAAAACAAGCTGCCATGTGTTCGCGGTCTAGGTCCCGTATCTGTTAGGCATACGTCCTCTCATTTTTGTAGCTTATGTTCTGTTGTTTGATTTTAATACTGCGTTTTAGTATTCTGTTACTGCCTTGTATTTTGTATGAGGAGGTTTCTGTTCCTATTTTACTTTCCTTGATTAAATCCTAAAAGTTAGCCGTGCGATTTGGTTGTTCCGCCCATCCTTGATGCCCGGAAGGGCATTTTGGCTAATAAAAAAGAAAGAAAACTGGCTGACATTTATTGTTCTCCCTATCTTTCTCTGCCTTATATGCATAATTGTTCTGACTCTTAGGCAAGCTGGTGTCCCAGTGACTACAACGTACACAGAAAACAGTGGCAATCCTCTATTCCCCTTCCAGCAATGACATGGCAAGTACTGGCGATTTTAAACATTATTCTGTATGGTAAGCAACTCCTCGCTAACTCTACGGCAGCGGGTGCATCCAGTCACCAACGTGAAACATTTTAAAGGTATACCGAAGAGAGCTTTAAACGCATCCTAATCATTTTGCATGAACGAAGGGTTCAATCTGTAGGCCACCTTTACAGATTTTGTAGTCATTTTAAGGCCTTTAAACGAGAAAAGGACGTCAGAAATTGCCGCAACACGGGCCCCATCCTTAAAGAGTATTTGCTGCCATTGGGATTTTCTTCGTGGTTGTATATTCAGCTTATATTTGATACACTTAACCGGTCTATCAGTGCGTGTACAAACAATAATTAGACATTATTCACGAATAGTTCAAACGTGAAAGTATTGAAGTTTGAGACAGCATAAACTCCGTCACCACCAACCTTGTGGCGTCAAGAGGGTAGTTTCTGCGGTGACCGTAAACGCAACTTTAGTTAGCCAATAAGAGAAGGGCAAACTAAAACTCTGCGCCTGTCTGAAGCCTGTTTGCGCGCTCTGAAGCAAACATGCAAATATATGCAAGAAAACTTTGTCTGGCACTTCGGTTTGCTGGTTGTCTTTTTTTTTTCAGGGCGAAAGTCTACCCGTAACCAAAGACTTCTTTGCTGGTACAATGTGTTGGCGTCTCTTTATTCTTCGTCTTTTGACGCGAAGTCCCCCGAAAGACCAACCAACTGCAATTCGTACGGCAGCTTCCCTATACAGCCAGAGCTCTCCTCCACGTGCCCCTGTTATACACTGGTGCCGCCACGTGCACCTTTCACTACACTCGCATCAGGCTAATACTTCCTTCATTCTGACAGGGTGCCAGTTAGTGCTGTATTTGGCGCACTCACCTGTTGCTACGGCGACCCCAGTTTAAATCCCACACAAACCAAATGAGGAACGCGCTGTTCACGGATGATATTACGATCTGGACTACCAGCGTCTGGAGCCGCGAGCACCACCAAGCAATACGCAAGGCCAGGAGGAATAACCTGCACATCACAAACATCAGAACTCGTGATAGTCAAACAGTGCAGCCAAAAAAACTCCCACCTCCCCTCGCGGGAACCCCTGTGTAGATGCGACGCATAGGTGGTTCACGTTGCAGCGATGAACAGCGGAGTAACGGCGCTGGAACGATGGAGCGGTGCGGCGGAGGCACCGCGTTTTATAGCGCGCATAAGGGTGAAGGGACGCGCCGGCGCCAGTGCGTCTGCCGCGGCTATGACGCAACACAATCCAACACAATCCACTTTAATACAATCCAATCCAAATCCAATCCAATTCAATCCAATCCAAGCCAATCCATTCGAATCTAATCCAATGCCCCTCGCGAGAGAGTGTTCGCTATCGGAGAAGAGAGGTGGTGAGCTGCGGAGAGCGCAGCTCACGCGGCGAGGAGAATGGGGAAGGGGCGGACGCCTACAACGACGCCGACGCCGGATGCAGGGACAAGGCGAGTGAATAAGATATCTAAAAATGGGCCCACCACCCGACATCGCGGTCGCCTTCGAGGGCGAGCCAGTTAACAGAGCAGGCAGGCTACCGTTGCTAGGCTGCACGTGCAGACGAACGCTAAGGCCAGGCATACCTTGACGCCAGTGAAAAAACAGAATAATCAAATAATCCACATGATCCGTTGCAAAACCGACTGCCACCACGGCCTGAAAGAAGCAGACACATTGCGTACGCATCGTGCAGGCTTCATCATTCGCCGCATAGACTACAATGCACCTAATCAACGACTGAGCCAGGCCGAGACACAGCAGCGGTACATCCTACTGCACACCGGAGTAAAAACGGTGACAGGTCTCCCTATCTACGCGTCAGCAGGTATGCTGAAGCGCAGATCGGGCATACATGATGCAATGATAAAGTTAATCAAATAATCTGAAACAGTCAGTCAATTTTAAAGCGTGAAACGCACCCCTGCAGAGAGACAACTCCTCGGACAGCTAAGGCTATCGACGTCCGCCTTTGCCCCTCGCGAGAACAACCAATAGCCCCGGAAATCAGAGCGGGTATAACAGTACCATCCATAGCCAGAAATTATGCTCGCACCATTCTCGCAGGCGCGCCGCACTGGCTAAAGCCTTGCACCTGATATACGGCAGCAACCCTGACACCCTCTATACAGATGCCGCAGAGGCTATCCAGCAATAAACGCCAAAGTGGCAGCCGTAGCCGACTGGACGGTTTAGGCTATATCAACAGCCACCGTAAGCACCAGGAACAGCGCGGAAGAGGAATAGTGTACAACTGCCCTAGCTGTCAGCACTCACCCTTTAGGCAATCCAATAGATATTATATCCGAATCACAAGACACATGCCCAAAATACGAGCAAGGACGTATCGTTGATTTATTGGACTAAAACCCAAATATTTCGTACGAAACTAAGATTAGCGTCTTAACACGTCTAAAGGGTGGATGAAAACTTCATATTTGCCGTTTGGCAACAAGTGTAAACAGCTGGTAGTAATCGGGACCCTTCTCCCTTTTTGCAGCTAAATATCGTCGCCGTATTACCCTTTTATGTCGCCTTTACGGCCTATGTCATAATCAGAAGTAAAAGCCAAACAGTAAAAGCCACAGCACTGAAATCCAGCGTTCTTATATCGCACCTACACTGCAACACACATTTCAGGATGGACACCAGCATTTACAAGCTCCTCTTTCAGGCGCATTATATGTAGTTCTCTACCGTACGACACAGAATTGCGCCCTTACCGTACGCTGTTTAAAAAATTGGATCGGAGGTTTTTTGACTTGTACACGAGACAAACCAAAATACTATAACCACGTTGATATGGACGCCCGCACACGCGGCACTAGAAGGCAATGAACGGGCCAACGAGGCTACTCGAGATCTTACGCACCGAGAGCTCCCGCAACCCGACTCACAATCAATGGACAACGCGAAGGATCGCCTCTGTACTTACCGAGACGTGCTCGAACACTACAAAGGGGAAAGACAAACCTACCCGGCTGCCGACCCCTCGCTCACCAAGAAGCAAGAAGTCGCGTGGAGACGCCTCCAGGCGAACACGTATCCTAATCCAGGCCTTACAGGCACTTCCATCCGGATATACACGACGGCAAATGCAAGCACTGCCCCGAAATTGCAAGCCTGATTCACATGTTATGGGAATGCCCCAGTGTCCAGAAACAAGATTTTAACAACACCAAAGGCACATTTATTATAACTAGTAAAGAGTAACAAGAGACCTGGCTACGCAGCGAAAACCTGACATCCAGCAGTGGGCCGTCCAAAGGGCCGAAGACGCCGCCAGGAGTCAAGATATCTTGGCCGTCGTCTAAGCGCCACGGGCCTGAATAGGCCTCTTATTTGGACTAAATAAGTTAATTCCTCATCCTCCTCCTCCAACGTAATTAAGCGGCAGTTTTTAAAACATTTAAGTCGTCTTTTTTGTGTTAGTAGAGTTTATATTCACGGATGTGTTTTTCCCGCCGTTTATACATTCATAAAGAATCTTACAAACTCGTACCCCTTCTCTTTCTTCTACCTAATGTCTTATTTTTTCTTTATATGGCCGCATGGCAAAATGCGAATTAAAAAACAACTGGTCAGACTATTGACGTACAAAGTACTGCCCTTAAGAAAATTGTTATCCCAAAATATGTCCCGCCGCACCCTTCCCTGATTATGTAATACGTTCACTAAGGTTCTTTAGGTGACGAAGGTTAGAAAGATGAACAAAATAGGTGCAAAAAAAAGTTTTTTTTTACGTAAGTGTTCCAGCTGGAATCAATTCGTCCTCCCGGAACAGCGGAAAACCCCAACTATGAACTTTTCGCGACATGAGGATACTGTGGGCCGGATACGCAGGAGTGCGCTATTGTTCCAGGGGGTAAAAAGACTTAGTGTAATCCCTTCCTGCTAAAGATCAATTGAACAGCATACCACATGTTGTGTAGCTTATGCAACAGGGCTCTGTTCGCGCACGCCACAAAAACGAAGACTCGATTGGTACACACCGAAAGCGCTAGTGACCATGACCAGCCTTCCTTGCGCTTTTTTCAGTAGTGGTAAAAACGCCGTGGCGACGGACAGCGCCCCGAAGGTGTTGACGTCGAACACTGACCGCACTCGGCTCATGGGCTGCCACTCGATGTAGCCCATGCTGGAGACTCCGGCATTGGCCACCACTGCCCAGAGAACTGCGATGACAAAAAATTTATAAAGGCAGTCATAATTTGTGCTTAACAATAGCAGCGGCCCTTAGATCTTAATGCCATGCGGTGATATCTTTCAAGTTTCTTCCTGTAGCCCAAAAAAATTTGCAATTGATTCTGAATATTGTCAAACACATTGTAAAATCTTCCTCATAGATGAACTCGGTAAAACGAAAATGTTTTGCTCGACTACGCAAGTAACAAGGTACATCAAGTGGCGCAAGGATAATTCTTGCTTAAAGTCTTGTACCGCTGGCCGTGCTCAATTCAATTCATTTCTCCTGACATTAAGGGGCTGCTGAACGCCACTGAACCCACGTAAACATTAAAGGCTTGCTCTTCCACTCTAAGCATTCAGCAACGCTGTGTTCGAACCCACACGTAAAGCGTAACGGGAACTTTACTGAATGAGAGCATCGTACCACAAACTTATTACGAACGCAATTCTTTCTACTGACATAAAACATTTCCGGGGCTTGAAATCGCCATTTTTTTGTGAGAGAACACCATGGGAACTTTCCAAAACAGACATGACGACTGAGATGGTATTAGTCCATCTTCAGTCAAGGCTTGTACCGTAAACTGCGCGGCTGCAAACGTCGCGCCTTTTTCTGAACTCAGTGAAACTAGCACGATCGTGTTTACATGTCACTTGGCCTTAGCAATAGCCTCTGTCTAGATATGTTTATTACAGCGGTTCATGACTTTTCATTGTTTTCGTGTCAGGCTTTACAAGCGAAACTTTGCTTTTACATTGGCTGTTGGTGTTCCAGCCTCTGTTACCAGAAAAACATAAACTCATTACCGACTCAAAATAAATTTCTGCGTAGTCACTTTACGTAGCACATTTTTCTCTCCAGCTTTTAAACTACAGCGAGTTAAACTACGCTATTCGGCTTCGTACCCTTAGCATGCTAATACCGTTATGTCAGAGCTGTGGGGAGTTATTCTATATCAGGACCCGGTGAGAAAGAACTTAACAGGAGATTTAGTTCCATAAAGGTACACGTAAATGCACACAAACGTAATCACCCAAGAGGCCTCGCTTTGATACAAAACAGTGTATTCGAATATTACGTTTCATGCCTTTGTGCGCCTTAGCTCCACCTGGACTATCCGTGGCGTTCTGTGTATTCAGTTAAACGATGGTATATTTAACGCGTGCCAAAATCTTTACACGCCGGTGTTTGTTTTTCGGTTGTTTCTTACCTCTACCACAAAAAAGGCTTCCGGGGAACCTGAAAGATGTCCAATGATGTGATAATGCAGGAGCATGACTTTTCGCCGAGCTGCGTCACCGATTTAAGTCGCTCAGTTTGGCGCGACCAAGTTATCTGTTGCTTAGCTTAGTTGTTCAGTGCATGGTGTTCCGAAACCCGCAAGCCACAAACCGGCCAAATTTGGAACTTTCAACACAGTTTTAATCTAAGCATTTAACTTTAAAGTAGCGTTTCAGGTAGAGTTTGTAGCACTTTGTTTTCACAACACGCAACTTTTCCAAGCGACAACAGAATGTTCCTGGGCCCAGACAGTGCTTTTCGGCTGCCCACTATGTGATGTGGGTATGATGATGATGATGCTTAGTGGCTTCCCTTTTGTAACGGGGTGGCGTTGCACAGCGGCCTTAGTCGCAACGCCACTGTACAATCACCTCGCCAAAAAAATATACAAACAAAATCAATAAAAAATAATGCCAAAATAAAAAGAAAATACTTTTTGTGCTAGTCTGACTTCTTTGTTGGCATGTCTTCCCAGATTGTTCTCTGCTCTTTTCCCACCAACATTCTAACCTTGTTTAACTAACCTCTACTGCTGTCCAGTTCACTTAAACCTTAACTTAAGTTCACCTAAACCTTAAGTTCACTTAAACCTTAAAGCCGGGGGCTTCCGGAAGCTGGATGGCTTCATCACTGAGGACTGGACGGATACTTTTGCACTCCGTTACAATATATCGCATTGTTTCTGGCTCATTTCCGCAGCCTGTGCATAGTTCTTCCTGTACCGGCTCGCGGGTAAGCGTTTTTGTCCGCAAGCAACCAGCCCGGGCTTCGAAAAGCAATGCCCTCCCTTTGGTATTATCGAATAATTTTTCCCTTGTGATCTCCTGCTTCCTGATCCTGTAGATATCTAAGCACTTCTTCGCATCCATCCTCTTTTTCCAGGTCGTTTTCTCTGTTTCTTTCACTTCATTTCGTGAACCTCTGGCCCGGCAGAATTTTCCCTACAGCTTCCGGTCACGTTTTTTGTTAACGCGTCTCTGCGAACATCGTTCCAACAATTCAGCTCCGTAACGAGCGAGCGACGCTTACACAAATAAATGGCTGCCGCAGACGACAACATCGTAGCCGAGACGGGACCCTAAATACTCAGTGGGTTATGAATAACGTTGTGAGCTGAACTCTGCAAGCCAACGTCGGGAAACTCTTTATTGTCACTCAAACCTAGGCAGCTAGATTTTACCAGCCTGACAGTACTTAGGCCACAGCTTTTTAACAAATGACAGGTTACCGCCTCAGATTGATCCCTACTTACAGTCTGCATCCCAAGAATACAACTTCAATAGGAAAAAATTCCTATAATTCTGTATTGCCGAAAGATATCATATGCGCAAGGCCACTACCCGTCAGACTAGCTAGCACTTGTGGTCTCTTTGTGTCTGGTGTGTTACTGCAACCAAATCTGTCTGCTAATTGTCATCTCTTGTGCATATCTTTCTTTGTTTTTGTTTTTTGCCTGGAACCAAGTACCGTTATTAGGTTTACGGTAAGAAATCAGGAAAATGTAGCATTCTTCTTTTACCTTTGTCGTCAAGTGTTTCTTGTACGGTCTGCAGAGCTGCTTGTATTTCTTCCTCCTTCGTGACGTCCATTTGCAGCACGCGGAGGTTGGCACGTTTTTTTAGGCCTTTGGCGCCATCGCTGTTTTCATCCAAACAGCCGGCATAAGTGAAGAACCCTTCACCGGCCAACTGCGTAGCCAAGAGGTAGCCGAACCCGGTGTCGCAACCTGCGTTATAAAATATTTTACACTGGCAGAAAACACTGTGACCTAAAGCACTACAATCGATTATTAACTGCCATTTGCTAATTCAAGCGTCATCCTTGCTTGTCTTCTAATAGCATTATCTGCAGAGAATGTCCATTTCGAATCCGTAGCGGTTCGAGTTCTAAAAATCCCAATATATTGCTCCATGGCAGCAGAGCAAATGAGAAGAACGATGGTTAAGGATGATGAGCGATCTATTTACAGTATCTACATGGCGGCCATGAAAGTTCCCAGCCAGGCCGTGTGCTGTCCATTCCTTCGTCGTCTTTCGAAACGATGTCGTTTTTTTCCTTCCGTAACAATATATATTATGTTAATAACCACTACGTCAGCTGAATTACCAGAAATATGCATCCTGGCACTAAGACTCTCTCCCTTGAGGCAGACTTAGTGACAATGCGTCACAGACGCCCTAAGATGCCCGCGGCTATATAAATAATTACAGTCTCTTCTACTGCAAGTTGACCTCGTAGAATTTGCTACAAATCATGTGGGTTGAGAGCAACCGAATGCCCACAAATGCATGTAAAAAAGACAACAGAATACTGCCGCACAGGTACATCAAATATTCGAAAACTACACGCGTACTCCTAATGTTATGTACTGTCCGTGTGATGCAAGTACATTGCCCCATTGTCCACAGCTAATCTCTAATTTCTATTCTTTATTTTTCAACAACATTTGAGGACAAATACAATTTTCATGCCTTTACTGGCGTTCCAGATATATAGTTCATGCAGCGTTCGACTTGTGGTATTTATATAGTTAAAGCCGTATGTAACGAAGTTGGCAGAAGTTCGCAATTTGTCGTTACATCCAGCTTTCCGTTACATGCAAGTTTCGATTTTAGACTCCTGGGAATGAAGCAGAAACGAAGCCAGAATGCTAGGCGTCAGTGAAGATGAACTCTAAGAATTTATTTCACAGTGAAAAGCTGTGTGTGCTGCGCCTGCTGCATTTGCATTAGCTTAGGCATTACATGGCGCTCCAAAGTAGCAAGCTCACGTACCCCCCTATTTGTAATTATAACTTACGTATCACTTTTGCTTTTGAAGCTTTTCGGTGCTTAAAGCGCTTCTATAGTCAACCGTAACGTGTGCTGAAAGAGCGCCTTTTCGCGAACTTGGTGTTCTTTTCCGCTCTCAAACTTGTTAAGATAGTGCTAGCTTGAATACTGTGCCAGGTGGTGGCATTCTTTCTCGCCGGCAGAGGCAGCATTTAAAATTGTGAACTTCCCTTTGACGGACAAAAATTTGTTTCCTGGAATTAGAACCCATCACCGACGGACCTATACCACAGATAGCAGCGGAGGCGCGCGCCGCTACAAGCCGACAGGCAGGCCTGGCATCTTAAAACCTAATTCTCGAACCAATACCGAACTCACACGTGGAAAGTCACGGTAGTTCGCGATTCTGGCGAAAAGTAAAAGTCAAGCATACTTACTCTTGCTACCTGTGTGGTGTCACGCGACAGAAGCCAAACCAGAAGTGGATGCTATAGGTTAGCTACGGGATAGTGCTAGCCGCTCTCTTCATCATCATAATGACGAATTTCGTTTTTAGGCAATCTCAGAGGTTCTCGCAGTGGCTGGTTCCTTACAGTAGTGCTAGTATTCCCTAAATTAGTACATATTTTCCGACTGTTTTTTTTAGTAAAAGGGCGAAAAAAACAATGCCTGATCACATTAGCGACTCCGTTAAATCCAGGTTAACTGCCTCAACGCCTTCGTTACATAGAGGCCGCGAACACATGAGTTTCAAATGAGCTGGAAATTGGGAATTGAAAAACGTCTTTAAATCCAGGAATTGGTTACATACAGGTACGTTGCATCCAGGGTTATCTGTATTACAAATCGTACATCGGATATTTTACGTTTACAAGCTCTTTCTTGACAGTAGGTGACTTTGAGGGTCGATTTAAAAATATCAGCGTAAATGTAGTTCTCGTTAATCCCTTCGCTTTAAAGGGCGAGTGATTATCAAATAATCCCATGCCGTTTTTGAAGACGGAGCAGAAGGGAGTCCCATTCTTGTTCCTGCTAGATTCGTAGTAACTTGGGCCACTTCGACATGCACACGCGCAACTAAGGTCGCGCCAATATATGTATGTTGTTTCGAAATAACATGAGTCGGTCAGAAAGGTGTCTTTCGATTTTTAAGGTTTCTTCGTGGCTGCCATTATGTTTTTATTTGCACAACCCGTCTTAAAGAAGCATGCATTTGTGATTTGATTGATTGATTGTAGGGTTTAACGCGCCGACGCAACGCAGGCGATTAGGCGCGCCTCAGTGGAGGGCTCCCGAATAATTTCGACCACCTGGGGTTCTTTAACGTGCGCCGAAATCTCGTACACACGGCCGTTTTTGCTTTTCGCTTCCATCAAAAAAGCGGCTGCAGCGGCCGGGAATCCAACCCGCGACCTCGTTCTCAGCAGCACAACGCGTTAGCCACTGAGCCACCGCGGCGAATAAAGCATGCATTTGTGATTGTGTATTTTATTGTAATTATTTTACTTTCTTTGGCGTTGACGCGTCACGACCGCGTGGTAGACCGGAGCTTTGTCAAGCCGTAAACAAGCGGCTTTTTTTCCTGGCCACACCACTTTTTCACTGATTTCTGTACTCGTGAAAATAAAAACATCTCAATTGATAGATTGAGTGACGTATTTCCGCAGTATATGAACAAAAATTGCTTTAAAAACCTTCTAGTGGCCCGGTATGTGACGATTGCACCCTTAGGTGTGCTGCTAATCCCACCTATTGTCGCTCTTAGTGCCCAATAAAAGGTGATCCCTAAGCTACTCATCGGAAGCTTTTTGTCTTGCACAATTAACACATGTAAAAATAAAATTATTTCGTTCGATTTGCACAACTAGAGTGAAGTTCATTATTTCTTTCTGGTTTTCTGCGTATTTTGATTTTATTTCCTTGGTGCGGTCGTCTTCGCACTGTCGGCAACACTGATCAGCGCCCTGGGATTATAGCGTAATAGGAGCAGGAGGAGATAGCCTTTATTACATCAGGAAGACGCTAGGTCAAGTGGGGGAATTGGGAGTAGAGGGTGGGATAGTCGTAGCTTGGGACATCTTGAAGCTGGTTGGCTCCTTACGAAGGCGGAAGAGGCCACTTGGGGTGAGGAGAGCAGGCTCACGGCTCTAAACTGCTCGCGCTAGACCGCTTTCTAGAGAGTAGCGCCCAATTAAATTCAGCGTGGAGGGTTCCAGTGTTCGAGGGTCGATGTATGAGGAGGAGGCATTTGGAGGAGCCTTGAAGTTTCTGTAACGCGTAAATTTCGGACAGTGCCAAATTACGTGCTGGAGATTTGCGGGTGTGAGGCAGGCGCCGAAGGGACATCGAGGCGGCAGAGATGGGGTGTACCATTTACAGAATATCTCTGGGGTTGAGCTAGCATTTGCAAAATATTTGTTCATAAAAAGTCTTTTTTGTCTTTTTTTGTACCGTAAAATCTGTATGGCTGGCGGTAATGACTCAGGAGGCGGAGGATCCAAGCTTAATAGAGTGTGGATTTACGCCAAAGCTTCGTCTAGCGCATAAAATAAGACAAAAAGGCTATTGCCAAACAAGCACAAGCGCCCCTTCGCCGCTCACTAGTTTCCTTGCTTTTTGCGCTAAACGAATCCCTGGATCGCCCTGGGATACCAGCCACATACCGGATGAAGTCGAGAAGAAAGTAATGGTTACGTCGAGCATGTAATGACTATCTTATAAGCCACGAAGTTGTTCAGTGGATTTTTCAGGTGGCAGAACTACGTTTTAGTTTCGTAAAGTTAGCATAAAGTAGATCAGTTGGGCCGGACCAAAGCTTTTCTTAAACGTACGCCGTGCACCCCTCATATCAATAATTTCATTCTGATTATCCTCAGTGAACCTTTACTCAGGTTATCAGGAAAATAACCATAAAATTACTTAAACGAGCTCAAGAGACGAAAACATGTTTGGCATACTTGTCATTACCTTTCCTTAACTTATTTCTGCCATGCCGCTTACAAGAACGCAGTTCGCGTTTTTGTCCCGCAAGAGGCTTTAAAACCCCATTCATGGTAGCCTTAACAGATACTATCGGCCAATCCATCCGAACAAAAATTCTTCCGAAAATGTCAGACGGAATTCGCCTACGTATATTTTTCGAGAATGTTGACCGTCGGTTCAATTTAAGCCCTGGAACCTGTGCCAAATTTTGGCCGATGGTACACGCGTCGACTACTAAATACTGAGGCATGCATCGTACTTAAAACCAGAAGCACGCCACCATACCCACTCCTTTCTCCGTTTTGTCTGCTTTAGCAAGTTGATAAGCATGAGTGCTGTTCCGAAACCTTAGCTGAGTAATTAGGTATAGAAAAAGAGAAAGAAACAAAAAAATATGTCAAACATGCACTGAGTAATTTACCGCAAATGGAGCGATAAGACAGCGTGATGACCTATAAGATACCAGATGACAGCTCTGCGACAAAGGTACAAGGGGAGGGGGGGGACGCTCGGGCGGTTAAGTAAAGGCGGAAAAAACGTTTGCCCGTGATGCAAAAAAAAAAATCGGTTGACTATAGAAGATTAGCTTAGTTTGTCTATGCTAAGCCATCGCATGATGCACGCTTGTCAGCTAATTCACCTTCAGTACCGGATTTTCTCATTTATTTGGAAAAAACTACGAAAGCTGCAACACTAGGCATCATGTTCATCACTCCATACGCGCGAACGCGTATGGACATGTGCTTGCAATGCGCTACTCCTTAAGTGGACACATGAACACGAACATATATACGGCTTCAATCACAGCTAAATGGCCAGTTGAATTAGTAGGGGGGATCAAGTTGCGGACGGGCGTCGTGGGGAAAATTTTCCTCTTTTTGGGGATTGAAAATAGGTATTAGAGACACTTAAATTGAACAATAGAGCGCAACGTGTACCACATGGGAGTTGTACGGATCTGGTTCCCTTGCATCATATTGTGTTCCTCTCACTTCCATACTCATGTTTAAATTAAAAGCTAAACACGTATTACTGAGTTGTAAACCTCTACTAGAAATTGAGACGTCCTCACAGACGACTAGGCTACTAAAGTAAACTTTTTTAAACCGCCAGGGAACACCTGCAATATTTCTTTCAATGTCCACTGCACACCTCACGCTCCTCCTCATCTACTGAGACTCCCCACCACCCCTTTCGCCCAAGTTCTGCAGCAGCTCCTCGCGCTGGTACAACCAAATCTTCATCTTCGACCCGAACGTGAACTAAGTTGCTTACCAGTGATGAGGACACTTTTTCCACTGGCCTTCACGATGGAATTGAAGAAGGTTCTTCGGGACTTGTTCAGAAGCCAATATCCGAAGCAAAGAGTGAGCACTGCTAGACCGACGTTGGTCGCGACTGCAAACAGCGAGGGCACTCGCGACGCCCACATCCACAGCACGGCGGCCGCTGGAAGAGTAAGCTGGGACACGGTAGGCATGCTTTTTGATGTATCAGATTTCCCGGCAAAATATTGATTTGAATCTCTTATAAGTAATGCGTCCTAAGCCGTAAACCGACCTGGGGCATTAAATCGTAAAATCTTCAGAAATAATTCCGACGAACTTAAAGTTCTCAACGCGGACACCAGCACCGAAGTTCGCAGCGACCTGCACCGTACAATGACCGAGACACCTTTGACAAGCGGATGCTTTCTGCCTTTCTCATGGCGACGCTGCTGCTGTTAATCCTTTTTTCAAAAAGAGCAAGAAAACCATTGCTGCCTGCTAAAAACTAAATCCGAAAGAGAGGTGTATATCTGCGAGAATAATGTGAAGGGCACGCAGCAGAATATTCGACCTTCTGCCGGCGCATTGCAAAGGAGACAAAAGACTGCGACCACTCAAAGTGTTGTTGCAGTTCTGGACATAGCTGACAGGTGACAGCTGGCTACATAAACTGGCTCATTTGTGCAACTGCGTATTCAGGGTAACGTTTCTCTCTTAATTGGGGTGCTGTACGTGGCTAAATGTGTTGCAAATAAATTTATATATTCCTTCAGTTTTGGAAACGCTGCCCTTGCCCAACGAATAACGAGAATGCTATACCAATTCAACAAACGCCCCTTAGGGACACATGTATAAGTAAAAAGTTTTTTCGGATCCCAGGAGCTCAATGCCATGAAGAAAGCTTGATCTCCGTTTGACGTAAACGGCATTTTATGATCAAATACGTTCAAAAGTCGGCAGCATAACAAAATCTAACATAGAGGTTGTCGCTAGGTAAAGACTCAAAAGGTAACAGCTGGTATTAGATTTATTTAGCCGAAGGCTTTGCATCGAGTTTTAATATTACAGGGGGCTGTCTGAGAAGCATGGATTTGAACTTTAAATTTATGATAAGCAAAACTCACTGCTTTTTTTGGATTACAACGGATACGCTTTTTCCCAGCAAACTCAAGGCGGCGTTCCATATCAGACGTTTCTGCTTTTGTATTCTCCTCAACGCTGCGGCAAACTCTGAAATGTTTCTTTTCTTACCTGAAGGACTCTGGCATAATTATGGAATGGGAAGTTTTATCAGTCATGCTCAAAATATAATATGTTAATCCGCCCTCGTGCGTCACTTTGTTTCTTTTCTGCCCAGCTCTTTCCGGGGTTCTTCTGTCTGGCACAGTATAATGTCGGGGATTTTAGGCGCAGCCACGCACTTTATTCTTCCTTTAAATAAGGATCCCCCTCTATCTTTCTTTCTTACGTGCCGGTCGGCGCCTTGTTATAGCTGTACACGAAGCCGGACAAGTCTATTTATATATCCCACAGAAAGCAGGAAAGGCTCAACGAGGAAGCAGTGGGCAAGCGGGAACAGTGGATGCCGTTCTCTACGTATTCCTCAGTTTATCATACGTAAAGGTCACAGGATAATTGCCCCAGACAAGCTCAAATGCACTGGCGCCTTGTACCGCAATTTCTGTGCATTGAAATGTATGCTGGAGGCCTTAGCAAGTGAAGCTGTGTGCCGCGCTACTTGCAACGCAACCCACCCGACAAGGCAAGTAGACCCGGGCAAACCGGCGCGCTGACAAGATCAGTTCTAACATGGTAACTGGCGCTACCTCCTAATTGACAACGATCTTCAGAAAGTCGAGTGTTCACCTGTAGCATCGTCTGAGTTGTGCAGAAATTGACCCCGGAGAGACCTGGCTACTGTAAAGCATGCTACTAACCGCATCTTTACCACGCCGCATCGCTAGTTTTGTCAGCACTACTAAAACTAACTTTGGCCGCTGGTTCAGGCCTCAGAACACCAGGCTGCACGAGTTGGTTTCCTTTCATCTTCAAAAGCTGCAAACAAGACGGGCGAAGTCGTGGAAGAATTGTGGCGCTTTTGTTTTTTTTCTCGACTACGCCCGTGTTGTTCGCGCCTTTGGGCATCGCCCGCACTGCACGGAACTATGAAGTCGTGATCCTTCAACGCTAAGCCTTAAGCGTAATTGTGCTGTGGTTCCCTTTCACATCGCGGAGGTAGCTGAGCAGGTGGTAACACCACCTTCCAAAGAAAGAAAAAAGTAGCCCACTGCGTCAGAATAATGAGAGAAACGCCAAGTTTATGGCGCCTTTAACTGGTGAGTATAAAAACATCACTGCAGTGATGAGGTGCACATCACCCTTAGCGAAGAGATTTTATGGAGTGATACTCCAGATGACATCTTAAGCAGGCGTTGTGAGGGTGTCTTCACGACGAACAGATGCGAGCGCATTCGATTCCTGGTCAGCAAGGTTTTATTTTAGCGGTTCCATTGCGCTGCGACATCAGGTATTTCATCTACACGGGTCATTGGATATCCCACGGGTATCCTATGATTCGCCATGGCAATCATCCTCCGCAAACGTGTCTTTATATAAACCCAAATTGATGCTGCCGCACTTAGCTTAGGCTTAGTCAGTGTAACGTAGGAGTGGAAGTTTATCGGTAAGCTGCGGTGATACGAGCGTCAATTCTTATTCACAGAATAATTACCATTCTTGGACTCTCATGCAGTTGTCGCTCCGTTGGTTTCTGTTTCGCTGCTTTTATCAGACGGTATCTAATAGTTTTTCTGTACTACGGCGTCAATTTAAACTTCAAACTTAGGAGTGTAAGGGAGAGAGACCGACAGAGAGAGAGAGAGAGAGAGAGAGAGAGAGAGAGAGAGAGAGAGAGAGAGAGAGAGAACAACACAGGGATAAGGGGAGGTGGGCTGTTCAGGAAGGAGTGGGAAGTGTGCAGGGAGGGGAAATGTATTCAGTTTAACAACGCAAATCAATCCCTTAAATAGAAAAGCTCAAGGAGCATCCCAATAATGGGACTTTGTAACACCGCCCATCAACGTATTCACTTCTTCACACGGAAAGCTATAGTTATAGCCAGCACAGAAGGGCGCTGCGTGGTTTGCTCACCGCCGAAGATACTCCTTCTAGTATCTCCTTGCTATTATGTGTTTAAAGGGACTCTGCAACACTTCTGATAAATTATTTCACTGTTTTCTTCCCGTCTTTAAGCATCGTGAAAGCTATAGTTAACGCCCTCACAGAGCGGCACTGCGTGTTTTGCTCGTCGCAGCAGATAGGCCTTCCATTTTTGCTTTGCTTTTAGTTTCTTTCCTGTTACAGTAGCTATCGCGCCTTTTCATCACAGCAACTGAAAGAAAGACGGCAAATAGCCGCTAAATTCCCGTAATGCCAGAATTCGAGCAGTCGAAGAACGCCAAGACCGGGAAAGAAAGAAAAATATTTCGAACAAGCTTTGTAAGGTATCTGATGGGTATAGAGGGGAAAATTTTGACTGAGTTCACTATGTGACCCTCTATTCTCACTACTGGACGCGTTGGGTGACTACGTTCTTAAAGTATTTAAGATTTAGAAACAAATGAAGAATTGTTGCAGGGTCCTCTTAAGTGTCTATCGAGTTTGTTTCTGGACTGAGAGGAAGCCTGGGCTTGGTATGATTCCTTTCCTGATGGAAAATCAGCGTGCCTGACCATAACCAAATCATAACACTTACAAATCGCATCTCCAAAATTGGCCAACACAAAATATTTACAGTTAAAAACTTGCAATGTTACATAGAAGCTTTTAGAAGCTTGGTTCTTCCATTGACTACAGGCCGTATCCCTCAACAATGGCACCAACCACCAGGTTGCCCTTCCATTTGTACGTACAAACTTTTTGCCGCTTCATTTTGCCGAGGACATGGGCTGATAAGAACAAGCAACCGTCTTCTATTCTATGTATTTAAAGGTCAACTGCACTCAATTTTTGTCTTTGTCCAAATAAGTAGTCTACGCTCTTAAATCACCATGGTGAAATCCTTAGCTTCGTAACCACAGAGAGCGCTAGGTACCGCCTTTTAAAGTACCCCGAGCATGCGACGTTGGCATCTGGTGGGGAGTCGCCGAAACAAGTTCCGATCGGCCTGTGACGGAGGTTGGGGAACCTGCCCCGCGCTTCTCCGGCCACTTGCAGGGCGCTCCGCCAGGCGCAGGGATGCGTTCGCCCGGGGTTTCTCTGCGACAGCAGAGGGCTGTACAGCCGTCGCCATCACATGTTCAAACTAAGCATATAGGCAGTAATATCCACCATTTTTTCACTGCAAAAACAAACAAAAAAAAGATTAGAAGCCTGCAAACTATTCGCGCGCTTGCGAACGTATTGAAGTTCGCAAAGTTATTTTTATACTTGAAAATAATATTTTTACTCAAAAGAAAACCATAGCGCGAAACGAGCACTCGCCTTTTATTTGTCATTCCTATTGCATTTACCAGAGAAAAAAACAAGATATTTTATAAATCCTTGACCACTTGCACTTCTGCTATTGCATTTACCAGAGAAAAACAAGATATTTTATAAATCCTTGACCACTTGCACTTCTGCTATTGCATTTACCAGAGAAAAACAAGATATTTTATAAATCCTTGACCACTTGCACTTCTGCGTCCAATATTTATGTTTGCGGTATTTGGGGTGGCCCAGCGACCTCCATCCTTTAGACCTTTCCAAAAGTTTGACGAACTAAAAAGAGTTGTTGTACACGCGGCTATAAACATTTGTGCGACCTTTGCCTCACTCGCTAAGTTAACCAAAATCAGCCTTTCTCGTGGTAACAAATACATCCGCACAAATATCGGCCGTCGTCTTCGCGCAGTGCGATAACTAACGAAACTGCTCCTCTCCTAAATAGTAGACTAGATGTTTGTTCAATTGCCCACATAAGTATTTACTTTGAGCGTTAGATTTATTATGTTTGAAAGTAAAATGTTTTCAACAGCACCTGTCTCTGGCTAAAGTAGAAAACAGCGGTAGATAGGAAATGTTTTCTTGCTTTAGTGCATCACTTAGCTCTGGAAATTGGCCTATAGTTTCAGGCCACTTTTGTAATTCGATTCTCGATGTGCAGCAAGGCGAAAAATACTGGGCCGATATCCACGAAGCTGTTTGTACGTAATGTATAGTAGAAATAGTGATTTATCGCCACCCGCGTGCGCTTTGTTTCCTTCAAAAAAAGTGACGTGATAGCCGAGGTTTCGGCTATAACGAAAGCTGCTTTTCGAAATCGTACGGGCAAGTAGTTTTGTAAATAAGGCTCCGCTTTTTTACTTCCAATGCCCAAAATTGCTACTCCGGCATTTATTATGATGAAAAAAATTACTGTCGGGCGTTCTACTTCATCTCGACTGATAGCAACGAGATGCCGGAATTGCGCCTAACTCCATAATCATGGGCAAACGTTAGTAGAAGTTCTTGTGTGGAAATAACAAAGCGAAACGCGGCGCTACCACGCGCACTCGAAGGCTTCTCTGAGCGACCGCCGGTTCTTGCGCGGCCGCTTCCGTTCCATCACGGACGTCACGTCCGGCCGCCACTATGGCTGCCTTTTCTATTCAGTTTCGGTTCCGAAAACGCCAATGTCGCGAGCCTTTTGTGTTGCGCGCGTTGATGTTTGAAGCGCAGTATTTTGCATTTCGCACGCTTCTCATATGTGTACTATTAGGGGACCTTATTTTTACGTTGTCAAAACTTTGAGTGCAGTAGGCCTTTAAAAGCTTCAAATTTTCACTGAGCGATTACTCAGTACCTCTTTTAACCCTCTCCACTCTATCGTCCTTCCTGTGTGCTTGGGGCAACTTTTGTCTTTTTTATGCCTTCGAATTCTCGGTTACCAACGCCGTCCTTCACGCACACCGGGATTTGAGGGTATTTTTATAAATAAATAAATATAGGACGCGCATACATTCAGTGTGTGTTTTTTTTACGCTAGCGATATGTGCGCTCGCTAAGGCGGGTTGGTACAGGTGCCGTCAGAAGTAATTTGAGAATGGGAGCTGTGGCCGAACCACATAGGAGCGCCGTGTAGCTGCACCTGTGGCAAACGAAAGGACGGGAACATGCATGCGCGTTTGCCGACCGCCATAGCCCACCTATAAATCTCAAACCACTTCTTTTAACCCTGCTTTGAGCATTCTTCGCAGCATACTGGTCTCGGCGATGGTGCTGATAGCAGACACACATCTGAGAACGTCTTTGGCCCACTTCTAGCCCACGCGAGCTGCCGGAGAAGCGGCGCTCTTACAGAGATCCCCACTGACAGTTTTTTCATCAAATATTTTTAGGCGTGTAGGCTATCAACGCCATCGCCGAGACCAGTATTCTGTGAAGAATTGTTGAATACAGGTAAAATAACTGTTTTGAGGTGTATAGGTAGGCTATCACCGTCGGCCAACACGCATGCGTGCTCCCGTTCTTTCGTTTAATGGCAGTGCAGCTACACGGCGCTCCTGTGAAGTTCGTCCACAACTCCCGTGCTCCAATTAGTTCTTACGGCACCTGTCCGGCATGGCCCTGTGCATTTAAAAGAAAAATAATTGCCAGCCTACCAGTTCGGTGAAACCGCTCAAAACGAACTGAGTCTCAACGACGCGCGATTATCAGCGCAATTATCGTGTCATGTCTCACAGTGAGTGAACACTTCTCGACAACTGAGCTGCGACCAGATGCGACTGATGTGTCTCTATATCTGTTTCTTTTCAGAACTTCGTGTTAAGCGCCCTCGCCGTCTAGAGTGTTACAGGTCTCATTCGTTAGGGTATACATTTATTTGATAAATTGTCTGCGAATCACTCCTTCATACACTACTGATAGTTTTCATGTCGTCGGATGTACGGACGTTCTCTTGCTAATTGAAGAAAGCAAGCATTTCGAAAGCGTAATAAAGCAAGTTGTCGAACAATGTCTCACCCATGCCTGACTGATATTGTACCAAGCGGAGTGCTAGTAAGTTGCTCTTAACAGCTTCAACTGAAGTGCCCATATTCATCGCAGACAGCAAATTAAAGAAGACGTAAAAGAAGAAGAAGAGCAGGAAGAAATTCATTTTCCGAAAACATATTAATATAATACAATATACAGAAGGAGGTCCCAGAGCACGAGGCTTTAATGGGACCTTCTGTTACAGATAGACAATATCAAACTCCATTCTGCAGCAAACTCTATTTTCAGAAGTGAAAAGAAGGTATAATGCGTTGGAGCGAAATACAGCTCTAAGAGCTTTTCATGGTTGGTATACATGTACTAAATTCGACAAAGATCGTTGAAAGAAAAATGTTACAAAATGGTAAAGCAATGAACAGGTCAGGGGTGCAATGGCAAATACACCATAAAAACATATGATCCAACCAGTTAAGCCATTTAGTGATTGTGGTTGAGTAAATATGCACGGAGATTTTTTCTAAAACTTTGGTAAAAATAGCGATTGTTTTGTTTCTATGGGCAGAGAATTCCAGTTATTTTCACCCACAAAAAGTAGTATTCAGCATGCCATAACTGGTGCGTATTTTAGGTAGAAGTAGTTGCTAACCAAACCGAACCTGGTGGAATTCAGATTTTTTGTGAGTCGCGGTTCAATGTGCTAAATGAACAGAGGGTATGCACAGATTTGAACAAGTAAACAAGGAGGCGGTATAGGTGTTCAGAAAATATTTCCAGTGGGTTCATAAAATTTAACTTCTCCAAAGATACCCGAACTTTACACGCACAATAGGGGATAAATTGCGTCAGTTATACTCTATTAGTTGAGAATCAAAATTCAGTTCAGCCTAAGCGTGCCTGAAGCGTGCAAGATGTACCACGAGACTTGCACGCGGCTCAAGAAAAGAGAAGCCCTCTCTCTAAAGAGCGGTACGCAACATATAAAACAAAAACTACAACAATAAATGAAACCGCAGAACTATCTTATGTTAAGAGAAGAAATGTTTCTAAATATTTGCAAAAAAATATTTAAAAGTAAATAACTATGCAAAAACAAACGAGTACGTTCCAAGTTTTAGTAACCTGGCTAAATAAAGACCAAAATTAAAATAATGAAATGCTTTTTTCAAAAGAAAGAGAACCGTCTGAATGTCAGAGTCCCGAACGTTACCTTACAATTCCGCCAGCTCCAATTTATTATTCATCCCCGCAGCAACCATAGTTACAGAAACAAAAAGAAATGCGTACGGCAATAGGTTGTGAGTCATTATCTGGTGAACGTTGCTCTGCAAAGCTTCAAAAGAGGTGTGTCTAACCAACAATAATAGCGCGTTTCGTTATGCGTTCGTGTGGTAGCCATCCACGGCGCCGCCCCACCTCTATAACTGTTGCGCATTTAAAACACAATAAAGAACCCATTTTAACTGACGTGAGTTTTTGTTTTGTCTTTATCTCAAGATGTTTTCCCGGAACTTTTTTTATGAGACGCGCGTCATTTCATTGTACAGCGGAAGAACCAAGTTGCTATTTCCAGCAAAACGAAATGGTCTTCACCGTAATTTTCCAACGTCGCAAATTAAGTAGACGGGTGTAGGAACGGGCATCAAAACACTTGTATTTCAAAGAAATGCATTCAAACGCCCGCCGTCGTTCATGGCGTCTTCGTGTCTACTGCATCAATATGGCCGAAACTGCTTTATCACCTTCATTATTTATAAAGGCCAGCGCACGGCCGAAACGTGGGGTTCGGGTTTATGTGTTCGTGTCATAATAATTGCCAACTGAAACAAAAGTTTACGTGCCCCAAATTCCGTTTCATTAGTGGTATACGCCACTTAAGTCCTTTGTGACCAATTTTAGTCTGTATACGTGCGCAGTATTTTTACTAAACCCGTTTGGAAACGCGCCGCAGCAGCGGGCGCAGCACCCAGCAATGTGTCGCCACAAGTGGGCGCAACTGCGGCGAATTTCCGGTTGTGACGTTAAAGTCAGGGCTACGGAGGAGAGGTGACGGGAGCCGTGACTGTAACGTCAGAACCGGAAGGTCGCCGCAGTGGCGACCACGTGTGGCGACCCCCATCGTCTCTCCTCAGTAGCCCTCTCACGTGCCGCCTCACGCCAGTGAGCAGCGTAATTCGGGCCTCTTGCATGAATAATAGCTCTCACGCGCGTCCGAAATGCAAAAGACTCTAGAAGCGCTGGGTTGCTACGAGGTAATTCGAAGAGAGCCGAGGCCACACACCGGTGGCGAGCGAGTGCGGCAGTTGCACAACGGCTCAGTTAGTGGTTGCGACAGTGGCAGTAGGCTCTAAGTCGACTGTGCGAGACTGTGCGAGACGTGAGCACGGCCGAGCCGCGTCGATACGCTGTTGGCTAGGCCGGTTGGGGTCGCGGAACTAGTACGGCAGCTGTGCGGCGAAGCGCACGGAAATGTAAACTATTGCCACTGTTGGCAACTTTGTGGTTAGAGGCAAAAAAAGTGAGAAAGGCTGCTTCGTTTAGCGTAATGAGTAAAAAACAGCTTGGCAACATTGAGTGTCAGGTAGGGTGGGCTTCACATAGAGTAAAGAAAGTTTCTTTCCTCAATGGCATTTCACGGCGCCAGCAAGGACTTTGTCCAGCTATAGCTTACTGACCTACGGTAAAGGCGGACACGCCAAGATTTGGTGAGGCCAGCCAGTTAATAGGAATAAATCTGCCCTTGTAAGCACAAAAAGGATTGTAACTTCGGTATTGCGCGGAAACGGAATTAATACCCGCCATCCGGGGTGTGTCGGCGCTTTCCTCTCGGCGTTGTATTGTTGTTTTGTTGCCTTCTTTCGCAAGCGCGGCGTGTTCCAGTCGCTAGAGCCATTATTCCCTGTGCGAGCGCCAACTGGCGCTCAAAACTGCTGTTTGCGCGCTCATTTCCACGCCCTGAGGTTCACCAGAACGTATCGCGATGCTTATGCTTGCAGATTGCTCAAAAGAATCCTATACACATTTTATCAACATTTTATAGAATATTTCTATTGACTTTCCATTACAAATTGGCCACCGCGCTTTAATTAAAAGTCTATAGAGCCAAATCAATAGACCTCATCGCTTTTGAATGTAGTGTCTTATGAGCTTCTTATTAGTTTTGTTTTTAAATTTAATAAGTTTTCTATGCAATTCTCACTGAGTATAATCGCAACAGCCTCTTGCGTGTGAGTCAGGTTTGAATATTTTTTTATAAAGCTGTTATTGAGTATAGTCGTAACATCCTGTTGCGTGCGAATAAACTTTGAATAAACGTTTTGATGAGTTTTTATTAAATTTTTCTGAATTAGCTTTCTTAAAGTTAATATTAAGTATGGTCGTAACATCCTGTTGTGAGTGAGCCAGCTTTGAATACAGTTTCTGACGGGTTCCTATTAAATTTATCCTAATTAAATTTCTGTAAACTTCTTATTGTGCCCAGTCATCACAACCTGTTGCATATGAGCTAAGTTTGAATAGAATTTCTGGGGAGTTTTTTCTAAATTTATCTCAATTACATTTCTATAAAATTATTATTGAGTACAGTCGTAATATCCTGTTGCCTGTGAGTCAGGTTCACTGGCAAGTTTTAACAGAGGAGCTTTGTAGGGGCTCGGACTCTCCGGCGGTGATGTCCGTAATACCAGGCGCCACCACTTTCAAGAGCCCCCCCAAGACTAAGTGATGGGACGTCCATCGCCCGATCTCTGTTGATGCTGCGGGGCAGGCGACGCAATAACCACACCACATATATGCACTGATAAACTACCAGACCTCCATGGGTTGGCTATAGAAACGCAATACAGTCTATTGAAACTCAACATAATGAGGCAATAAGATGCTTGCTGCGGGTTCGTAATAAAACGTTTATTGCCTGCCTAATGACCACAATCCACACATTTTGGAGTTTGATCGACCCTATGAAAGCCAATACAGAGTCTGTTAATACTCAATTTGGGGAAGTCGCGGACGTCTCCAGGAGCGTATCAATCGCTCATAGTGAGGCAATAATTGTTGCACTGACTTCCAAACCTTTCGTTGCGAATGTTGTGCGGTCTTGAACAGACGAACCTTCAGAAGGACCTCAAATTAGCGCCGTCTTTTCGCAACCGCCCGTAGGTGGATCTACTGACTGCGCCCACTCAATTTCTGGCTTTAACGTCACTTCCAGCTGCCCCAATGGCCGTCCTTCTTTGAATTTCGGTTTGGAAATTACGGAGTTTTGAACTTCCTTTGCCGATGCATTGACGCCTATTTCGGCCTCCAGATTTCACACTTCGCGTGCTTTAAAGTGACACTGCCGGAAAACACTGCATTCAGTAGCCACAAAAATGGGTTGGAGTTGTTGTTTATTATTAGTAACCAGGAACTTCATGCTCCTTATGGTTATATACACACATACAAACACATATATGGACCGGCCATTTATATATTTATATAGGTATGTTTATGTGTACCTACGTATAAAAGCATAGATATATAAATGTAAAAATAACATGTTCATACAGACACTCCACGCGTAAATACAGGTATATTCACATAAATAAACGAAAAGCTGGAAGAGGGCACAGCCTATTGTTAGTGTTCCTGGTAGTACATCGGACGTGCGTTCGGTCGGAATCTCGTGGGTTTGGTTTACACCAGGCGAGCGTGTTTTTGGTCACTTTTTCCTTTCATTTTAAACAGAAATTAGTCACACATTCTGAAACGCTGACCACGTCACATTCTGAAGTTAGTGGTGACTGCTAGGAAGGCTACCCGCCTTGTCTCCGAGCGTACGTAACAACTAGAACTAGTTTATGGATAATCAGTAGCATAAAACTGAGAACACAAAATGCATCACACTTTATATGTGTACACTTTCTGTAGGGATTTCCTTAGTACACCTGTATGGTCAGAGTTGCTCTATTACACTTACATTTGTCTCATACATTTTTTACATCTTATACATTTCCCTCGTATCACAATTTACGGCTCAAGAGCGTACTAGTGCTAGCAAAAAGAATACATAAATGCTAGTTTTCTGCGCAGAACTGCTTCTAGGCGTAGTGATTGTTATTCAACGACTGAATAGGTGGAATGAACTGTCTACCGTGTTGGTGACGCTGTCATACAACTTGGGCGAAAGTGATCATCTTCAACAGCAGTCAGTATCACCATCATCAATATTATCAGCCTGTTTCCGCCCTCTGCAGGACGAAGGCCCCTCCTAGTGATTTCCAGCCACTACGCTAATGAGCGAGCCGGGTCACTTTTTGCGGCAAATTATACTAATTTACCCCTCCTTCGATTCTTATCGAGCATTTAGTTGCTCAAGGGTAATTGACAGCCTCTCAGTTAAACGTTTGACCTACCTGTTGTCCCTCCTATTCAAGACGTGCCCTGCCGAAACCCACTTGTCTCGCTTAATTTCTACCAGAATGTCGTCTACACAAATTTCTTCCCGAATTCATATAGCTGCTTTTATTACCTTTAGGTGTGACCCCTAGCATTCTTCCGTGAGACGTCGGGCCGATCTAAGTTCCCGTTTAAAGGTGCTTAGTGAGACGCCAAGTTCCCGCCACATGTGTCAGTACAGAAAAAGCGCATTGGTTCTATTCAAGCTCAATTGATACTACGCCATAAATATAGTTTCTGGAGTGTACAAGTGACCACAAAAAATGGCGTTAAAGGTACTGCATTCTCACCTGTTATAAGAACGCTCTTTCCAGTCGGAACCACGGTGCCGTTGAAGAAAGCACGACGAGCACAGCATAACAGCAAGTATCCTGAGCACAGTGTTAGCAATACCATGCCAACAATCGCCGCAATATCAACCAACAATGGCGATCGCGAGGCGAGTAAGAATAGCAGCACTGCTGCAGGCACAGTCAGATGTGGCACAGTCGAATTTCCCTGCCGCGAAGGAGACGGCATGTGTATTGCAATCAGTAAACTCACACTGTAAACTATTTTTTCAGACACGACCTCCACCCGCCTCATGAAAAAAGCGGAGTCTAGTAGAGCGGTTCCCAAGTGATCCGGACGCACTGTACTAACTTTGTGCACACACCAACCACAGGAATGCACAAGTGCGAGCTCAGCTGTATGTCCCTCGCTCTGAGCAGTGACCGTATGTCTCTATGTCTATAGCTCCAAGGAGTAATAAAGGATAAAGTTACAGAATAAGCAGTTTCGAAAAAAGGAAAGAACGAAACCATTGCCATTTTGAAACGAAAAAGACAAGGCAAAGGGAAGTCGCAGCGAGTCTTTCTCGAAATCACAGAGTGGAATAAATTCTAATAATAACGCTCCCCCCACACCACATTAGTTCTGTCATTAGCTTCTATATAGAAGGTGCTAACGGCTTCCATGACACAATGGCTCGTTTCCGCTACCGACCTGTAAGCGGGAACTACAGGGAACGAGAGACAGTATTCTGCTCAAGAATGATCTGGTCTAACAGCCTCTGCATGCGCAGTTACTCCTCCCAAGCATTATACATGTGTGCCTCGTAATTACTACAATGGCCTTGGTAACTCATAAGTAAAGCCGACAAGCGTCACAAAAAAGATGCTCCGTAAAAGCACAGCACAGTGAATACGAAAGAAACAAAGGTAACAAGTATTGTAAAACTTGTTATCATAGAATATTACGTGTGTCATTCTCTGAGCAAGAAAGAGAGGTGTTTGGGCCTACAAAGTCTTTCATAATATTTCTTACGTCTTTCGACGGCGGGGGTATATGAGTTTCCTCGAAGGTTGTCATCATTCGACGCTGGCGTCGGAAAGAATGCGTTGCGTACCTTTTTTTTTACAGAACAGAGAATATTCGTAGACGCAATTGAAAACGCTGTCTCAACTGCACACGCTTGATATTTTATTGAGAATCATTCGAACACACGAAACAATTCAAAACGCTGCATCCCAAACTTGCCGACTTCAAAATTAAGATTCCGGGACACAACACGCAAAGCAATTGCTGCAAACCTTCCGCAGTTTGCTCCGGTCTCCGATGCAGATTCACGCTGAACCGCCCCTGCGTGACATCTAATTACGCACTGTGCTGTTTATGCAATTTGCTCTTTTCACGTGGTTATACCTTGCCCTGATCCTGTGCGCTTTCTCATTCTTCATTTATTCTGGTATATGTGTTTCATGTTTAGTGTCCTTTTCTTGCTCAACGTGATATCGTACGCAAAACACACCATGACAAAGCCCTCCCACTCCCCTTATGGAATGCCCTAGGGCCTTTAAAGGTCAATAAATGAAAGGAAATGACACTGAAGAAACCTCCTCTCTCAAGGAATGGTAATTTTCCTGAGTGACACAGCTGGGAAAATTGCCGAAATAGGGAGGAAAAGTTTCTATGGCTGACGATTTATAGAGAAAGAAATGCTAGTTTTGATAAGCAGTTATAGGAGCTTGCGTTGAGATTTTGCCGAAAAACTAGGTTTCAAACGCATCAATTTAAAACAATGGTTACTTTTGTGAATGCAGTTAAACCTGGATATAATGAAGCGGGTAAAAATTACCGACATGTGTTACATGTAGGTTTTCGTTACATCCAGGATTCGAGTAAAGGCTCGCGTGAGTGAAGAAGAAGAAAAACCACCAGCTGGACGTTAGTAACGGCGAACTCACCTTTGAGGATTAATTTCACACTGAGAAAACTGCGCGATTTGCGCTAGCTCTTTTCCAATAAGCTTAGTCACTACATGGCACTCTAAAGAAGTAAGTTCACTTACACACTTGCTCACAAGCATAACGTAAGTATCACATTTGCCTTTGGACACTTTTCTGTACCTTAACGCGTTGCAAAAACCAAACGTATGCTGAAAGGGCGGCTTTTCATGAATTTGATGAACTCATGGCACTATAAAGAAGTCAGCTCACTTACACCCTTGCTCACAAACATAACGTAAGTATTACTTTTCTCTTTGGAGACTTTTCAGTACTTCAACGCGTTGCAAAGACCAAACGTAGGCTGAAAAGGCACCTTTTCATGAATTTGAGGAACTTGATCCTCTTTTCCGCACTTAAAATCGGGGGGATGGTGCTAGCTGGGTTACTCTTCCGGGTGGCGACGTTCTTCTTTCGCTCTGGCAGAAACGGCATTCAAAATTAAGTGTTTGTTTTAAAAACACAAATCTTTTCGTTTAATGGCAGCAGAGCTCATCACCGACGAACCGACACCAAAGATAGCAATGAAGACACGCGACTACGCTCCGACAGGCAGTCCTAGTAATAACGGACACCGCAGACACGTACAAACGCACGGTAGTTTGGGGTGCGGGCAAAATGAGCTAAATTAGTGCATTTCTGTAGCCCATGTTTTAGAGAAAGTGCAAAAATCAATGGCTGATCAGCGTACCGCATTCCTTACATAAAGAGTAACCGTCGCGACGACTTCGTTACATAGAGGACGCAAATACATGAGCTTCAATGGGGCTGGCAATGGGGAACTGAAAACAATTTTTAAATCCAGGAATTTGCTACATAGACGTTCGTTACATCCAGGTTTAACTGTAATAAATTTATGTTTGTTGCGCTAACCCGCCCAAACAATTTTGAGCCCCGCGATATCTCAGACCAGTGAGCCAAAAAAGAGATGATAAATTGCTGCACGTGAGTTTTCGGCGATGATCACCTGCTTTATCTACCGCGGTTTCCTAGAGAAAAAAAAGTCTGATTTACACCAAGCAATTGACGTCAAGGATATGTTGCAGGCGCATAAAATGAAAGTTTCGCCTTCCATTAGTCTTTTTGGTTTAAATAGCAACGACGACTGTCGTAAAACCTCATTCTCTGAGATTTTTACCAAAACCTTCCCAAACTGTGTGCCTCTTCCTTGCGAAAGAAAACGTTCTTATTACTGCAGTTTATCGAAAAAATCTTCTAGTTTGCGGTAAGAATAAAGACAGCATGGGGTTACATTCGTTGAAAGTCATTTTATTGGCCTGATTTGTTGGGCTAAAGCTTCCTTTGCACTTTGTTTTATTTTAGAAAGACTAAATAATTTTACTACTTCAATGCCTTACTTTAAATAAAGCTTGTGTCGTTATTTGCTCCGTTTCGATTATGGTGTTATAAGCTTTGATATATGAGTAATATAAATCAGCGTTGTTGTTCAAGCAAACCTGCCTTTTTACTTGTTTATTGCAACAAATATTTACGAATTCACCAGTCTGCGCACATTTTAGGCGTAACGTAAAGCCTCTTTTGGCCAGCGGTATAACGACGCCTAATTTATACCCTTGACCATTTCCTGCTGTGCTAGTGATCGAGATGAACTTCCATGGCATCAATCAGTGACTCTGTGTACACGATATCGACTTAGTCCTACTTGTACGTTGTAAAGCCTCGCAGAGGCACTAGGACAAATTCACGTCCTCTTTGGTTTCTTCACCCTTGTAGAGTTGATAGCCAAGTCAAAACCGTAGTCAGCCACTTCAGACGGCAGGATGTGATTCAGGAGACGCGTGACTGTGTCGAAGGTTCCTCCTGTCCTGTAGTGAGCCTTGGGCCATGTTTCCATCACAGCAGCCCTCATGTCTCGAACAACTTCATCCGGATCATCACGCAGGAAGCCTCTCCGAAACACCCTTGCTAGATTCATCACCTTTTTGTTCACTCCGGGTGGAGAGCTGCTTTCGTGCTTCTGGGGGTAGGTTTTCTATGAGATCGTCAATGTTCTTGGCAACGTTTTCTTCATCAGCCATCGGAGTCCTGAAAGTAACAGTACTGAATATATATTATTCCGCATTGCGCACAGGTTTAAGCCGAACCAAACCGCATTCCTGCGTCGCCTTGAAGACTTTATTTCAGATGTTGCAACGCTCGCGCACTTGTGCAGGTTCTTAGGCTCGCGTACAATTCCTGGTATTGCAGGCTCGCGTACATTGTAGCGACCGTATTGGCTCCCGTAATAGAAACAATTTGGAGTGAAATTTACTGCGTGCGTGTTTGGTGCGACATTAATGAAGCAACATAGCAAATCAGCAGGCTATGATCCACATTTATGAAACAAAATACTTTCGTTTTCCTGGTAGTGTGGTGTAGTTCTCCGACCGTTTCGAACCATAACCGACGGGCGATATGAACATGCGGGTACGACCCCACGGCCATGAGTTCAAACACGGGAATTACACGTAGAAACTCCGCCCAGAATCGGACGTGCTCTAGTAGAGTTGCTTAGTGTAATGTGCACCATCTGGCGTAATTCAAAAAGCCCCGGAACGTTGAAACAACAGAGGTTTCTCTTTTTCGCGGTCACAAAATCAGCGCCCGTGGTGGAAAGGAACCCGCAACTTCGCACAGAGAGAAACAGGAGTCGATACTAGGATAAACAAATTTTCACCGGGGCAATAAATGAAGTGGCATGAGTGTACACTGAATTAGAAGCCTGGTTGAATGAAGAACTTCTGTGGGTAAGCAATGTGTCGATTAGCAATGCGGACTATTTCTTTGTTTGAATCTGTTTACGTGGGACTACAAAATTATACTGCCACGCAAAGCGTGGTACTCGCAGCCCATTGGCTACGTGTTCAAATCCCACACTCACATTCACGTAATTTTAATTTCTTTACCGTCATTCTCTTCGAGCTCTCGACCATTTCAGGAACCATTGTTCGGCCACGTCGACAGGGTATTTCACGCAATGGGGCACTTATTGGTGATGGAATATTACCCCGCCGAGACGTGTGAACAGCCAGTGAAATTTGACCGAATACCATGCACCTTGACCCTATACGCAAGCGTGCCGTACGTGACCCAGTGGCTGTAATTCCCGCGCTTAAAACTGTCGGCAAGAACAGAATCACATGTAGAATCACCACATTAGTTTTACGTTTAACATCGGCTCTAACAATATCCGCGCACATGTGATGTCCGCACAAGTGCAGATAATTCCCGGGAGGACATGCAATATCACAAATAAAATCAGATTTGCTCGCTAAGTTGCCTTACCTGTAGGCAGTGGGCTCGATAGTGCAAACGTAAAGTCCTGTCTTGTAGAATGTCCTTCGTAGACCATCCGCAAACGAAATGCAGGCGTGCTTGGACATGGAATATGGAACAATTAGTGGAGCCGTCATGCGACCTGTGTCAAGAACGAAAAGATTTTGTAGTGCTTCTTCTGCGTCTTGAAGCATTCCGCTTAAATTAGATGCAGGGCAGAGCTACATCAATGTGAACGTGGATCACGTGTATTTATTTTCCAGCAGCATATATCACGTCATGAGCATCGCCCCTACAGCCCGGTAGCAATCACCATTTAAATGCCCAGCTTAAACTAGCAGATTTCATTGATGACGTGAAGGCGTTCTCTCTACGTCAAGACTGCACGATGTGGCAGCGCCGGCATTGGAAGAGGGTCGTCACAAAAGTGAAGGTGCCGCAAGAGAGTCATTTGTTCCCGATTGCAGAGGGTTTGTAAAAATTTTGCTATGCGAACGCAAGAATTAGATGAATATTCATTTACGTTTATGCAAAATAACAAACCTAATTCCGTTGCCTACTGAGGTAACTGCGACCCTCCAGTCAGCAGAAATGCCCTTTGAAATCACTCTGACCAACCGGTACTCAGTAATACACACTACAGTGCGTAAAATCAAAGCCCCTTTCTTAAGAGAAAGGGGGTTGAAACACGAAGCTTCCCTTTATGCAAGCTGAGTAAACGTCACAGGCCCAAAATCCGAACTGCTTCGACCGGGTCAGCTCTGACGTTGCGCTTTTTTTTTCCCGTCATGACGTTAGTACTGCCATGAGTCTTGCACCGCCATGACACATCAGACGAAGCGAGCATCGGATAGCCTGTAACGACATCAAGGATGGCTGTCGATGGTTGCTTGAGTACAAGAACAAAGGTTTTGACAAGTCAGACTAAAGAGACGCGACACGTGCACAATTCTCGCTTGGTTGCACTTTTTGTTTTTGCTAATCCCTCCATTCCCATGTGGCCCGAGCTATATAATCCCCTTAACTAACACTTTTACTGTGCTGAACATACCTGATAGCAGTGGGAGCTTCTAGCGCTGTACGCAAAGAACACCAGTCACTTCGCAGCCTCCTTATGGGTATTTTTTAGGTGTTTGTCTCAGCTCCTTTCTGGCACAAACCTGACAGCCTCCATACGAGACTGCCAAAAATTACAGCGCTGTAAAAAACATCGTCGTGACGCCACACTCACAAGGTTTTACTATCCACTTTATTATTTTCAATGTCACATCCCTCGGCGTCTGGGTTTCATTGTCTCTTACGCTATAATCACCAGGCCCCATGGATAGAGCAATCGGCAAGGAACGAGCATTAAAATGCCAACAAGTCACGCCGAGTCGCCATTTAGGATTCTTACTGCACTGCGCACAGCCAGAAGGTTCCTAGGTTATCTTGGTTGGACTCGTCTAGCCCAGTGTTTTTCCCAGGAACCGTGGTACTCAAATAAGCTAGGCTGTTTCATTCCTCATCCTCCACTGTTAGTTTTACATACAGGGATGTACCCAAATCTAGCAGTACGCACACGCTACTATCCAGAACTGCGCAGTGACAGAAGTACAAACTGCACAGGAAAGGCCTACCAGAAACACTTGCTGTGGGCCTCCCCTGATATCATCACCGCAGACAAAGCAAGAAAAATGATAACTGCACCGGAGCAGTGGGAGATGGTACGGCTCAGCTCGCACGTCGAGTCTCAGTCTTAGACTTCCCGATGACCCAGTCCGCCGTCAAAAAGCAGGAGCTCATTGCCGATGACTGAAGAGGGAGTAGAAAGACTCCCAGTCCACCCACTGTGACCCCATACTGGGCCAATAATAAAGTAATTCCTCTCTTTCTCTCCCTCTCTCTGAGGTAACGAATCCCTGGCGTCCATGACGTACAACGCATAACTTGTGTAACCATCCGAAACAGAGGTGAGGACGTGCAACTTGGGATGACTTTCTTTGCCGCATTGCTAGTCGGATCACAAGCATCCCTTTAGGAAAAAGATATTAACTGTACTGGTTTGTGTAACTTACCGAACATGCTGGCCACGATGACAATTCTACCTTGTGAATTCAGAAGCGGTAAGAACTTGAGGACCACGGACGTGACTCCGAAGACGTTCACGTCGAAGAGGCGGCGAATTTGTGCCGTACTGTACCACTCCAGCTTTCCCATTGATCCGACACCAGCGTTTGCCACAACCGCCCATAGGGCTGCAATCGGCGTAGTAATAGAAAGCTCACTGTACTCGGCCAACACAGCAAACACTATAATAGTTGTACTCTGCTATCAAATAAAGCACTGCAGACGTCGGCAATACAATCATCATCGACAGTATCCCACTTGTTAAATAAATATTGAGAGCAGAAAATGTATCCTTGTTTCAAGAAAAAATCTCTATGAAATCAACACGGTCTTGTTACAGCCCGTGGGCCCTCTCTTGAATACTAAAATGTATATTCTTACCCTAAAAGTGTAAGCGTTTTCTGGCATGACGGTGAGGTACGACTGCACAGAAGTGGAAGTTTTTGGTATTACATGCGCTTAGTTGCAAAAAAATAGGTCGGACACCAACCATTCTGAAATATATTGGCCAACAACCATTCCTAGAGACAAATTATTAGCAGCTTCAACAAACCCTTTCTAAGTGACTTAACTGACATGACCCTGCCACACTTTTTAAAACATTTCAAAATCTAGAATGCTTTCATAATGTAACAAACAATCGCGTGCAGTTTTTAGATTAAGAATCACAAATTACCCAGCTAAATATGACCGCTCTACGTCCTTCAAATCACTTAAAAAGTTGCTCAAAAATTTTTCTCTCTTTCTCGGTGTAGACATTGTTGGCGCATTTGATTCACGTCATTTAAGCGATGTAATGGACTATTGGCCAGCTTCATTTCCTGTCACGAATAAAGGCATTGGAAAGCCGCTTTAAAGTATTTTAAGAAAAGCAAACATAAACTGGAAGGTGTATCTGTGGCGGCAAGGAAATCACGCAGTGCTGCTGTGCGCGGCCAATAATTAAACTTTCGCAGCGCTTCAAGGCACTAGCGAAAAAGAGAAGGCGTTTATTGCAAGTGTTTTATGGTCCTTTTAGAATGCTGTCACAATAAAAGCAGGCGGTATACGCAAAACATACTATTATCTCGAGAGCATCTTGTTACATTGAGATTGCCTAAAGCCAGGAGCTGACATATTTAGCCTTGCATTTGCAGCACTCGCTATGTTGTGATGCCGCCTTTCCCATTACAGCCTCTTTTCCGAACACGTGGAAATTGAAACTACCCTAAAAACAATAAAGGGCTGCCTGCACCTTAGTTACACAATGCAGCAAAGCCACCCTCAATATCCGCCGACGCTAACCTGTGCCGTTGTCGCTGTTGCTGATAAGTTTGAATGCATCATTGATCTCTGCTTCCTTTGTGACGTCCAGCTGCAGAACTTGGACATTTTCCGCGAGCCGGAGCCTACAAGCCCCTTCGCTTGTGGAGTTGAGGCAACCGGCGTAGACGCAAAATCCGTCCTCCGCCAACTTCTTTGCAAGCAGGTGACCGAATCCAGTATCGCAGCCTGTAGATACAACCCAAAATAATTACAGTCTGCGTCAAAAATGGTACAGGTACAGACCTTACCATTCAACCGACAACCTCACAATCTGGAGACTTTCTTGGCAGTGTTGGAAAAATTACCCGATTTCGCCACCGCAGCTGTTTTATTGCAAGAAAATGTAAACTGGCAAAAACGAATCTCCAAAGCAGGTAATATGGGTTTGTAGTGAAACTGGTCCGCCACACTCAAGCAAGAATCTCATGAAACTGGTAGAACACAGACATTCAAGATTATCTCCACATGTATGCGATGTGCACGGCGTGAGTCTCCACTTGAAAATGAAGAGAACTGCCTGACAGGATAGTCATGACATGAGACGCCTTGCAGTGTTATAACCAAATCATCTCTTCCTTTTCAGGCACGCCGCGTGAGAAAAAGGGAGGTAGTTCACCTACGTAGAAGCAATTAAACTACTGTTTCCCCTTGCACAGCATATCGCGCGCAACTGCCTTCATTTACGCTGATTACTCTAAACTATGGCTGGTACCCGCTTTTCTTAGGCATTTACTGCGAAAACATGCTGCAGCAAAGTAGTCATGGAAAATAGTGGCGGAGAAACTTCGGACACTAGGGCGCGGGCAGCATCCCCAATTCGCACACGTGCTTGTAACACCGGAATGCAATGGGGTACCCCTAGGCTGCCCCACCGAACAGTACCAGATGAATGTTTTAGTTTTAAGAGGGAATAACTGCTTTTCTCTCGCAGCCAGAAATTCACACAAGGCCGTCGCAAAACAGAGTTTTTCAGACTCAAACCACTTCGAATTAAAAATATCCAGTATTTAAATTTTTAAGAGTTTCACTCTATGTCAGCATACTTTTAGCTTTGGGTATTCAAACTTTATGCACATTCTACCCCTCGATTTTATGAGGGTAAATTCCTTATCTAGGAGAAATAATGAATGAAAACAATAAACAGAGAGGTTATATTGCAGTAATAGGACGGTGCAATACACTAAGGCTTGAAGTCCACTCCTAGCAAGCAACGCTCTTACCTGTGATGAGAACACTCTTTCCACTCGGCTCGATAAATTTGTTGAAAACGGCTCGTCGAGCGTTCCAAAATAACCAGTATCCAAAGCAAAGTACTGCGATTCCAAGGCAGACGCTGATTCCCGCCGCCGACGTCCATGCGATCATGGAAGTTGCTGCCCTCAACAACATTTCACTGCGTAAGGTCAGCTGCGGCATCCTTGCACTGGTTCTCCACACCGCAACTGGGCTTTGTACAGAAACACCCTGCGCAGTGGAATGACCAGATATTTTTAACCGTCGCAGAGAGGAAGGCATCGTTAAAATTCTTCAGCAGTATCAGCAAGACGGTCGCCTGACTAGTTACGCCATAACATGAAACGAACACACAGCTACCTCAAAAAATACCCCCACCCGCCTTCAACCTCAATATCAGTGTATACGACAAATTGAACCAACACCCTACTATTGCCAACCAACTATAGGTACGGAAACGCGAGCTTTCGTTGTGTACAATGTATCTCTACTGTAACGTCCGTGGCACCTCAAAACCGTTAGCTTACCATGACGACAATTTTCTCCAATTTGGAGCAATAAAAAGACAGAAAGGAACATTCGCTGCACCCATTGCGTGCCCTTAAATGGGTCGCGAAGAGAAATTTAGTTGTCTTTGACACTGGAAAAAAAATGCAGTTGTCTTTGACCAGGTCACTGAGTTGAAAATTAGTGCAGAACTGCTCGACTTGTCGCAACGACGTACAGCTGCAAGGTAGCTTCATGACGATTTTTTCACCAGGCTCCATTCTTCCCAGACACGACCATCCTTTCAAAGTGATGCGTTTACCATGTCATACATTGCACTAATTTTGGTCATTCGTTCCGCGTAAAATCATTGACTGGAACGCATTGCCATCACACATAGCCACCGCCATTGATGCTGTTAACTTTAATCAACTAATACTCACGGAAGTTGTGAATTGAAAACAAAACTATCGCTTTTTTATTGTATAACTTCTGACATATTGTTCTTTTTCTAAAAAGTTTTGTTTGTTGTTGCCTCTACTGAGTTTATTTTTTACGCGTTATTTCGAGCTAACATTACATTTATCATATTTGTGTTCGCGCATGCGTTGTCCTTTTGATGTCCTGTTTCTCTCAGTGTATATACTTTTGTTCGTATGTTTGTTTCGGCTGCATTGACCACCCCCTATCTAATACCCTCCTGCGTGAGGGCCTTTAAGGGTACTTTGAATAAATGTATCTGCTTGAACATTCTAGTGAGAGCGTAAATCCGAAATACGCTCACAATTCATTCCTTGTGTAACTTAGGAGGCGCCTTTGAAATGCTCGTTTTGCGGAGCATCTGAACCTACCACGCGACATGGTCGGTCGGCAGCGCAGCGGGCATTGACGTTCTGGTAAGAACAGTTGAGAGTAAAACGCTCTTTTTATGTACATAATAATTTGTAAAGCTGTGAACTTGACAATGAAAACGTTAAAGCCGGTCCACTCCACGTGAAGTGCTGTGTAGTTATTCACGAGGGTTTCCCTTCTGTTATACTTGTGAGTACCTTGCGTTTCGGTTGTTTATTGCAATTATTGTAGAATTAGTAAGGAACGCCGCGTGTGTGCACCATTGCCTCATGCAGGCGGAATTTCTCCTACTTTCCCGCCAATAGGGGCTGTGGTGCCCTCTCGTCGCTAGTTTCAATATCAACCTGCAGTTCATGGTACAAGTAGTCAAAAGAGGGCGCCGCAGCCACTGTAAATGCCCATAAAGAGACACTGAATTCGCTTCCTAATATTTTTTTGCGGTAGTTATTGCGTTAATTCATCACGTTTTTCTTATTTTACATTGCTGGACCTCTTCGATTTAGAGTCCCGGGCTCACCATGAACTCCCCGAGAAGCATTCCTGCATTCAATTATCCCATGTATCCCTACGGTTTCGGGGAATACTCGACTGGGTACCCGTGGACTATCCGCGGTGAGTCCGACGCAGCAGATCGAAGAGCACCGCTGTGTACAGTTAAACCTGGATGTAACCAAGTGGACAAAAGTTCGCAATTTTACTTTGCAACCACGTTTCCGTTACATGCCGGTCTTGAGCTAAGGCTCGCAAGGATGAAGCAGAAACAAAGCCAAAATGCTAGAAATCAGTAAAGGTGAACTCGCCCTTCATCTAAGGCTCGCCAAGAGTGAAGGAACTTTAGCATCACTTTTGCCGTTTGACACTTTTGGGTGTCTTAACGAGTTACAAGAACCCAACTTATGCTGAAAGCGTGCTTTTTTCCGAACTTAATGCTCTTCACACCGCACTCAACATTGTTGGGAGGGCGCTAGCTGGGATACTACACCAGGCGGCAACACTATTCTTTTTCGCCAGAAGACACGGCATTTAAAATTGTGCGCTTCTCTTCAACAGACGCGACTTTTCGTATTCTATAAGCAGCACTCATAATCGACGAACCGATAACACAGATAGAAGCAGAGAAGCCCGACTACACGCCGACAGGACGGCCTAGCACCTCAAAACGTCGGTCTGGAACCGAAACCGCACTCACACGTGGAGTGTGTGGTGTCACGCTACACACGCAAAACCAGAAAAGCCACTGTATGGTGTTAGCCCCTAGGTTCATCATCGTCCTCATCATCAAGACGAGATTCTGGTTTAGGCGATTCCAGACGTTTCCATTGCTGGTGTCTCCTTACGGTAGTGCTAGTATTCACTAAAATAGTTAGTTGATCCCGTCTATTTTTTAGTAAAAGTGCAAAAGAAAATGTCTAAAGAGCTCGCCGACTTCGTTACATCAAGGCTAACCGCCGCGCCATTTTGTTACACAGGCATCGAAAACACATGGGCTTCAATGTGGGTGGCAATGGGGAATTGAAAAACTTCGTTAAATCCGAGAATTTATTACATAGAGGTTGGTTACATCCAGGTTTAATTGTGCGTTTTTGCAGCATAGCAACGACAGCCTCAGTGTCAACGGCCCAGCACAAAGATCACTCAAATACGTTACATATGAGTAACGTGTGCCTCCGTGGCATAGTGGGATAGACAGCTTCGTAACGCGAGTGACCTAGGTTTGATATCGGCCAGGGGAGGTGGTTTTATTTTCAAAGACTCTAGTTGGGTGCGTAACGCCGTGACCCCGAACGAGCTACGGCGAAAAGCGTGGCCCTTAAAGTGTTCCCCACTTAATATAACCTTACTCCCTCTTTGTCACTTCGGCTTCACCATCATTTGTATAAACTTTTGAGCCCGCAACGTTGGCAGTTGTCTGCATGGCAATACTTCCCGTTGTTTACCTCTGTACGTGTTTATGAAGTGCTGCCTACAAGTAGAGAAAGCATCAGGTTGTAGCTGGTCCACTGAAACGTTTCTTGTCGAATCATGCTTGTCACGTTCTACCAATCAATATCCTCTGCCTGCATGCAGTGAGCACACGACAAGCGTCAGGTATTCGCAATCAATAAATTGTGAGTCTGAGAACCTTACTATTTGCTTTGCTGAGCAGCAGCGTTTTGGCACATTCCACAAGCTGCAGAGTGAAGTGAAATAAAATAGCCAAAATAATTTCACTCGATGCTTTTGTTCACCTTTATTTACTGTGGACACCCGATCGCTACCTCAATTGTTCCAAAACTCCTGCATGAAAACCAAAATTTTGCTACGCACAGCCACAATCAGTAAAAAGCGAACCGTTAAAATATTCGCGCAATACTCATTAGTCGCTAAGGCAAGGTGGACAACTTATCTTTCACCTTAACGTTCCTGCTACGGAAGAGTAAAGAAAGGTACGACTAACCTGCAAGCGAGATCCCGAGAAACGGAAAGTCTTCACGTCAGATGTGCTTTCATTCCTACTGCCCAGGCCATGTTAGGGGGTGAAGCCACTATTCTTCTGCAACCTTGAGGCCCTTGGTCCATGGTCTCCTTAACAAAGCTACTCATTTCCTTCACGCGCTGAATTGGCAAGGGAAAGCGCCTTTGTAATTGCGAGCAAGAGCAGAGGCACCATAGTGCCTACGACGAAACGGGTAAGTGGAATATTCACGGCCTAGACAAGCCACGAGGACTAATCTAATCCGAGACATTCCTGAAGAACGTCTGCGAAAGAGGAAAAAAGGACTGCTTTTGTTTACCGAGCGCCATGAAACAATCGCCTATTCTTCGTGCGAGCTCCCTGCCCATTATATCTTTGCGTTGCAGAAAAAGCCCAAAAGGTAAGCAGTGTTCTCTATGCGTGATATGCCAGCATACCGTTTGTTGGGTGCAGTAGCAGCGTAGCGGTTAACCTAATGTACTCATGAAAGCGGCTTCTTCGATACCGCTCTACCAGGACAAGCGCTGCGTTCAGATTTTCCCTTCGCTGCTACGCTCCAACCAACAGCCTTCTCTACTAGTTACCTCATTGTAGAGTCAGTGCCGTCGAATGATAATGTTCACAATGGAGCCTCCAAGTGCGGCGTAATTGTTTACAAAGCACAGAAGAAATCCGTTGCCGCCCTAACGTGAAACGTTTTTGCACGATGCGCCAACAAATGTTAAATTTATTTCGAAGAACACCGAATCGACTATCCGATAAGGCGTGACTGATAACCACGCAGCAGGCTGGCTGGCTGCCAATTTTAGCTAGGGGCATGAAAATACAACTAAAATAGGGGTAAGGACATCGTGTATCGGGAAAATAGAAAAGAAAACATGGTGGGAGAGTGTCAGAGGAAGAAAAGGGGTTGAAATGGCATACTTTTGCCTTAAGAAACGCCAGAACTGACTGTATCAAGCTACCCATTTCAACTTGTCCTGTACTTTTACAGCATTTTAACGTAAAAGCAATTATTGTCGCCTTTCTTTAGAGGGAGGAAAAAGAGGGAAAAGTATGCCTTGTGAGGATCGGGAAGGAAGGGGGAGAATGAAGCATGCGTGGGTGAGGAAGCATTTATTGCTTAGCTAAAGGGACCCTGCAACCCTTTCTTCAATTTTTTTTTGAAATCCTAAATGCTTGCCGAACTAGTCACTCAAGGCACCCCGTACTTAGATTAGGGGGTCGCTAAGAACCTCAGCCATAAATTCTGCTGTATGCCCAGGAGATAACTTGGAAACTCGCTCAAAAGATTTTTCTCTCTTTCCTGGTCTTGACGTTCTTCGATGGCTGGAATTACGTCACTAAGGCCACGTAGCGGCTGCTTTCCTTTAGTTGCAGCAATGAACGCTTTTCGATGTCAACTTACAAAAATGCACAAAATAAAAGGTGTATCTGGTGCGACGAGCAAATCACGCCGTGCCGCTCCGTGCTGGCAATAACTATAGCTTTCGCAGTGCTTCCAGACGGGAAGAAAAGAGTGAAAACACTTATCGAAAATATTGCACGGTCCTTTAATGCTGATACGTTTTCTTGTTAGGAACATCAGTCCGCCAAACAATGTGTCATACATTATTGACAGGGATGCAGTCAGGGTTGATTCTTCGGGGCAGCAGCGTCGTGCGCCAGTTTTAGAAGAAGCGTTAAACGGCAACGACGACAAGTGTGGTAATTTGTTAAAGAAGTGGGTGATTCCTCGAATAAAGGTTATGTATGCAAGACTGAACTTCATTCTTTTAGATGCGAAAGTCTCTTATGGTCTCGGCATGTCCCGCGTCGGCGTCCGCACTCACACTGCGCATGCGCAACTCTCCTCCTTACACCCACAGCTGCGCGATTCTACACTATAAAAAAGAAATAGTTTGCGGTGCCCGGTTTCGGCCGCAACGGGAGGTACGCGGTGCTCTTCCCACTACGCTACAAATCCGGGAGAGGAGCAAGTGCTACGAACGCGCTTTATGTCCTTGACTCATTCAAACGACGTCAAGAAGCTCCTGATACAACGAAGGCACGTGAAGCTGAACGTCAACGGAAACGACGAACTGAAAACTTTAGAGAAGGATGTTGAATTTCCCGTGGGAAAGCTGTGGCGGGGAGCGCCACGCGCCTTGCAGCTCAACCAGCCCCGTCCGCAGCGCCTCTGATGCTGATTGTGGCAGGATGCCCCTAGGGAGTGGCCAACCAAAGAATCCATCACGATATAGGTTCGCGTTCAACCACCGTCGTTATCTTCCCGTAGGGGAACAACCGCCGAAGAAGAAGGAGAAGACGAAGCTGCGAAGAAGAGGGCGTGTACATTGCTCTCCGCCGGTGCACCAATGTCAACAACCTTTACCTCACCAATGCTGACGGAGGCTACCGATTCTACCACAAAGAAAACATCGACAAGAACATGATGGACGAGTTTCGGCGCCTCCAGAACCACCGCCTACTCACCGTAACACATCAGCACTTGCGTGCCTTTGCCACCGGTGTGGACCCGGACGCGGAATTCCCTCTGGTGCTAGTAAAAACCAGATCACTCAACATAACGGCAACACAATGGAACCACACGGAACCGCCACGATGCTTCGCATCCTCATCAGGGTTCCCCACGGGAAGATGGTGTAATTTTTTATTCAGTGGTGGTCACAAACGCTTTCTCCTTCATGTACAGCAAAGACCATTCACTTGTTACGTACCTCTGTGAGAAGCGGGGGAATCCCACATACTGGCCAATCACAGCCAGGTCTATTCATACGCATGCCAAGGACGATAGCAGCTGAAGGTGAAATTATGCGTACCTTTGCTGAATCATCATTTGATGCAGGTGCGACATTTCAATTGCAAGCTTATGACTGCAGTAGCGCCGGCGTGTTATCCGCTTTCTTCTGCCAGTCCCCATAGACGAAGCTACCGCTGAATGATATACGTTTACTACTATCATTCCTGGTCAAAGTTGAGCTATTGGCAACTACAAGTCAGTTATAATTTTTCTGAGAAGTTGAATAATATTTAAGAGTACGGGTGTTTTCCTTTGTTACACTGGTATAATTACTGCTGTACAGCTAGGTTGTTTACTGGTTGTTTACAGGTACTGCTGTACAGGTAGGTTGTTTTAGGCACTGAAATACTATTTTTTTCTTAACTATTGCGATTTTCGCTACAATGACCTTTCAGGATAACGAGCAATTTTCGGCGGTCACCTGAAGTTCGTTATATCCAGATTTCACTGTACAATCATTACCGACTCCCAAGCAGCATGCCGAAGCGACCACCGCGGAAGAATATCAAGGCCAGCTGCAAGAATCCTTCTCCAGCGACCCTCCTCAAGGGAGGATCCGTCTGGTTTGGGCCCCTGCCCACTCGTCTCTTCGCGGCAACGTCGTGGACCACACGACAGCCCGATAATTAGCCTACCGGGCACCGCGAGACGACTGGCTTAAAGCGGCTCATCCCCTAGTAACCTACCAAAGCATCACACAGCACTACAAGCTGAGCAGGCAACCGTTTCTTCCTGCCCACCCGTCACTCACCAAGGAACAGAAACATAAACTCAGGCTTTTGCAGAGAAACAAGTTCCCACACCTATCTAAACTTCACGCCATCAATCCCACCCTCTACAGCGCCGCCTGCTCACACTGCGGTGAGATCTGTACCCTCTACCACATGGTGTGGGCACGCCAGAAAAACCCAAATGTTTGCCCAAACCCCAACTCTTCCCATGAGCAGTGGGAGAAAGAACTGACCAGCTCCAGCAGCGAAACTCAGCCTCGGCTGGTGGAACGTGCGGAGAAGGCAGCAAGTTCCAACGGGATCCTGAAATGAGGAATCCGACCACGTGCTTCTTTTTTCTTTTTTTGCAAAATAAAGTTTACGCTCTTTCTCTCTCTCCACCGCGGCGTGCCTTATCACCTGTGCAGCCTCGACGCGTTAAACAACACAATAAATAAATAAATAAATAAATAAATAAATAAATAAATAAATAAATAAATAAATAAATAAATAAATAAATAAATAAATAAATAAATAAATAAATAAATAATAAATAAATAAATAATTAAATAAATAAATAAATAAATAAATAAATAAAATTCGCCCTACTGCTCCTCTTTCAAATGGACCCCCGCACAAAAACAGCAAATACGTGATATAGCGACGTAGTACGTCTGGGCTCGAAGTGTAGTGATGCGAGTAACGTCCGTCCCACTACGGGCTCAGACGTACCACCTGCGTTAAATGGAATATCAGAAGCTCGTGGGTGCATGTTCAAACGTAGCCCCTGGTGGTAGCACGTGTCAGTTGGGGGTGTTCACTAATAAATGCCTACACGCGTCCGCTCTCTGCTGGATCTCCACCAGGGAGCCGGGCAGCGCGCCATCCCATTTCTCAGGAATTAGAAAAGAGTTGGAAGGGATGAAAGGGACATATTTCTGCATCCCAGTGTTATGTGGCGAGCTCTGCATGGAGGTCACCATCGAGACCTTCTTTTTTGTGCCACGCGCCAACAAGGCACACAATGCATCACATGCTGTAGGAGTGCAGGGGCTCGCGGCGGTGAGAAGAGCCCACCTTCCGCGAACATCCATCAAAACCCTGCTGGAGTGGGCATCGCCTCCTCTGGGACGGGCGCACCCAAAATGAACTGTCATGCCCCTTTGTACTTTTCCAAGTACCATCAGGATACATGCGTGTATGTAGATGTTCTCACCTCCTTTCCCAGCTTCCCCATCCTTTTCAGGACCTTGTCACACCTTCTAGACGAATAATGTTAATAATAATATTTAAATAATAATATATAATAATATTACTAACAGTAATATCCTTAATAATAATAATATAATAATAATAATAATAACAATAATAATAATAATAATAATCAATCAATCAATCTCTTTATTATAGTGCCCAGGTACAGCCGTAGCCTTTGTTCTGGCGCACTTAAGAAAAAGAAAAACGACGACACAAATATATCCACGCGTGAAAAGAACAACAAAATACAAGCGAACAAAAAAACTACAATGAAGAATAAAGGTCATTTAACAAAATCAATGATTTCGGCACACTAAAGTTTGAGCAATCACGAAACGATTAAACACAGTGTCATAAAAATTTGACAATACAAACGGGCAGATATAGATATATCTGAGTAGGAACAGTAACAAAGGCGAGCAACATAAACGAAAATAGGGCAATGAAAATAGAATTAAAACTGGTCGGAACCAAGTTGGGTAAAGACAGAAGTCAGAAGGTCGCACATGTAAGAACGAAGGGGTGTATGGAACAGGTCAATATTATGGGAGTAGAGATTGTATGTTTCTTGAAGGCGGTACAATGTGCAGTGTCTATTGCATGTCTTACGGGTACGAAGTATAGGAGACTTACGCGTAAGTTTCGACGGTACTCTAAGATTTACATTAGCAAGCAACTCCGAACAAGAAATAATCCCGTGTACAAGTTTAAATAAAAAAATTAGGTCAGCATTGGTTCGTCTTGACTTCAAACTTTGGAGAGGATTAGAAGTAAAAAAGTCTGAACCATTGCCACTGTGGCGGGAGAAACGATGTTTGTGGATAGATATGAACTTATTTTGCACTTTGTCAAGTATATTACTGTTCGACTGGCACGTGCCGTTCCAAACAACAGAGGCATATTTTAAAATAGGACGGACAACCGACAAATAAAGCTTTAGTAGTGAGACAGGGTTGCGGAATTCTCTTGATATTCGACAGAAAAACCCCAAGCTGCGAAGGGCGCGCTTAGAAATAGAATCCACATGAGCAGAAGAGTTTAGCGCACTGTCAAATACCACTCCAAGGTCAGATATTTTACACACACGCGGTAGTGGCACACTTTTCACAACGTACGGATAAAGTATGGGGTTTGTTTTAAGAGTGTAGGACATAACCTTCGTTTTAGTGCCACTAAGAGCAAGTTTGTTCCCGGAGCACCAGTGGCCAAAAGCATCCACATCAGATTGAAGAGCTATGCAATCTTCAGCGCTAGTAACTTCTTTAAATATTTTGATGTCATCAGCATATAACAGAAAACAAGAGTGATTTATAGAGGCTGAGACGTCATTAACAAACAAAGAAAACAAAAGGGGCCCCAGAACAGATCCCTGAGGCACACCACTGGAAGCATAGTAGGAAGCAGATTCTTTATCATTAACAGAGACAAAACATGACCTATTATTAAGATAGCTGCTGAGTAACTCCACGAAGCAAACGGGAATGTTATAAGTAGACATTTTATGCAGAAGCAAGGAATGGTCAACTACGTCAAACGCTTTGCTGAGGTCACAGTACACGGTATCGAGCTGACCCCGCCCGTGCACAGCTTCCGAGGCAAAGGACATAAAAGACACAAGGTTTGTAGTAGTTGAACGGCCAGATAAAAAAACCGTGTTGTTCTGGAAGAAGGATGTTTTTGACACTACTCGACAAAATTACGTGCAAAATTGATTCGAACAGTTTGCTTGCCGAGCAGAGGATAGAAATTGGCCTGTAGTTTTCTACCTTTGTTTTCACACCAGACTTAAACACAGGAACAATACGCGCGACTTTCCAAAGGCGCGGAAAGGTAGATGATTTTATACAGTTGTTAAATATAGAAGTGAGAATCAGAGCTAGTATGACCCCGTAAGCTTTTAGTAGTGCTGAGGGAATTCCATCCAGACCAGAGGAAAGAGATGGCTTTAGCTGTTTGAGTGCCGTGAGAACGTCTTCTTCGGATATAAGGGTGATACAGAAATTCGAAGAAGACAGTTCGCGGGCGCGGGAGAGGGTATTGGGTCCAAATACTGAACTGAAGTGCTCAGCAAATGCATCGGCAACAGAAGCGATATCATTTCCCTTTTCATCGAGAAGGCTAATGTGTTCTCGTCTCTTCGTGCCGGAGCGAAAACGGACGTACTGCCAGAAGCATCTGGAACTCCGCGTAGCATCATTTTCAACAGCAGAGATGTACAGTAACCGATCCCGCTTATAGAGCACTTTGCACAAAGACCTGTAATAGACAAATTGCTGTTTCCATGACTCACTATTTGGCCGCCGTGCCTTCCGATGGGCACGCTTCTTATGTTTCAATGCCACGCGGAGCTCACCTGAAAACCAAGCGGGGAATTTAGAGTTCCTGGGCCGCTTACGCGGGATGAATGTGCGCATACCTTCTTGCATAATAGAAGAAAATTGCTCGACTTGCTCGTCAACTTTTCCAGCGTTCAAAACCTCAGACCAATCAAACTCCGACAGATAATTATAAAAACCTACGTAGTCCCCAGCGGCAAAGTTAAAGGCAGGACGGGCAGATGGACAGGAGCGAATGAACTGAGGGGAACACGGTAAAGAAAGATGCAAGGGGGGATGATACTTGTCAGGGCACACAAGATGAAAGTCGGACTTGGAAACACTGAGAGAATGAAGAATGGAAAAGCAAAGGTCAAGCGTGTTTCCGTTGCAGTTTTTTACACCATTTTTTCGCTGGAGGTCAGTAAAAGCAATGAAGTCGAGAAGGCAGGTGCCTTTCCGTATGGCATAGTGGTATTGATGCTGGACGGTACCATCCAACCAGTCGATACCAGGTGCGTTGAAATCGCCAGCGATACAGAAGTCATGACGGGGATTTGAGGTGACGACGTTTTCGATGGCCGAAATGCCTGACTCATACTCATGTGGATGAAGATTTGGAGAAAAGTAAAATGTAGAAAGTAATATATTCCGCTTACCAGGGCAGCATAATTCAACCCAGACAGATTCATCCACAGTTTCGATATCACTGCGCCTCAAGGAAGTAATAGAACGATCCACAGCTATGAGAACACCCCCACCAAAATGTTTACCTTTTGTACAGTCCCGGTCACTGCGGTAAACATTAAAATTTTCGGTAAAATAGTCCCCAGAGGCAATATCTGGCTCAAGCCAGGTTTCCGTAAGAATAATAATATGAAAATCGGAAGAAGATACAGAACAAAAAAACTCACTAGCCTTTGTCCGTAGGCCACGAACGTTTTGATAGAGAATGTTCAGGCGCATCCGGGTGGATTATTATTAGATGTTTCAGACGTGTGTAGCATGGATTCATGAAGAGGGCCTAGAAACCGTTTAAAGAGGCAGCCGTTCGGCCACAACGATGGGTCTTGCAAGCGTTCGAAGTGCTCATCGGAGAACACGACATGAAACGACGCATAGTTGGTGAACCTTGTATTTAGACGTTTGCAGGTCACAGGAGCGGCGTTCAAACTGGTGAGGTGGAAGGACAAGGCTTCACTAGTAGTCTCCGGTGACAGCCTAGAAACAGCCTAGTAGTCTCCTAGTAGTCTCCGGTGACAGCCTAGAATAATAATAATAATAATCAATCAATCAATCAATCATGTTTATTTACGTGCCCAGGAACAGCCAGAGGCCTGAGTGCTGGCGCACGGGTAGTTACATGAAAACAAAATACAAGAAACATATAGCAAGAAACAAACAAGCGACAAGACACACACAAATTGAAGTAGTGAAAATGACAGAAATAAAGCACAGGCGGAGCGTGGGTACAGGTAAAAAATAAAAAAAGAACATGCCTATGTTGCTCTGCCTGTCGTAAAGGCCAAACGACAGGCAGAGCAACAAAGTTTGACAGTAATACAACAAAAACAACGGCAAGAGTGTAGAGACAAATGATAAGACGAACAAATGACAGTAAACAGTTTCAAAAATAGGCAGCTATCAGTTGGATAGACACAACCGCAGAGAAACCAAATTCCAGAAAAAAAAAGAACGACAGACATATAGTTGTACGGTAAACAGCGCTGTACGGTATATATAGTTGTACGGTAAACATAGTTGTACGGTAGTTGTACGGTAGACATATAGTTGTACGGTAAACAGCGCTGTACGGTAAATTGTAAAGGATTTCTGAAATATGTCAAGGCGTTCAAAGAAGCGGTTGTAACAATTCTGTATTCTGCGCACAGGAGAATGATTGGAGTTCCGCGCAGCGTCAAGAACGGGCGATGCGACCTGGTGGGCCTTTGTGGTACACTAAACTCTAAACAGTTAAGCAGGTCTGCGCAAGAAAGGTCACCATGAACAATTTTGTGAAGAAATGTAAGGTCTGCACGCATACGTCTGCAGTTCAAGGAAGGGATGGAAGGGACTATGGGTAAGTCAGAATCAGGATGAAAACTGTGATTGTGATGACGGTGCTTAAATATGGATAAAAACTTCTTCTGCACATGTTCTATTAATTCACTACTAGATTTGGAGATGCCGTTCCAGGCAACAGAAGCATATTCTCACTGTGGTATACATATTGCATTGTATAGCATTAGAAATGGATCTGGAGAAGAGAATTTCTTTGTAATCCGACAGACATTTCCAAGACTTCGGAGTGCTCGCCGGGTGATGAGCCTAATATGAGGAGAAAAAGAGAGGGTACTGTCGAAAAGCACCCCTAGGTCCCTAATCTCCTCAACCCTTTGCAGAGGAGCTCCCTCAATACTGTAGGAAAACAGCAGACGGTGGGTTTTCCGGCTGTAGGTGACAACCTTTGTTTTAGTGGGGTTTAAAATTAGGCAGTTTTTCCTGCACCAGACGGATAATTCCGACACATCCCTCTGCAAGGCACAGCAGTCCTCAACACCGCTAATGTGCCTAAATAGTTTGACATCATCAGCATAGAGAAGAAAAAATAATAATATTAATAATAATATAATAATAATAATAATAATAATAATAATAATAATAATAATCAATCAATCAATCAATCATTTATTTGCGTGCCCAGGAACAGCCGGGGGGGCCTTTGTGCTGGCGCGCGGAAACAGAAACACACGAAACATAATGTACACATCTTTCAAATACAAAATAAAATACAAAAAAAACGAAAGGATAGCTTATGTTGAAGTTACGGAATGAAAGTCATTTAAGTGCATGAACTCAAGGATAAAAGACAAATGCAGAATAGGAAAAGTTGGCAGTTACGCCAATACAAACTCACAGACATGTTTGCAAAACAGAGTAGGGCAATCATTAAATATATCAAGGTAATCCGAGTACCGATTGTACGCGCATTGCAGTCGGAACACAGGGCACAAGACACGCAGACAATTGGGGTTGCAAAAGGTATCATGTTTCCTGGTCCACTTTTGCGGCACATAAAGACGAACATGCTGTAGCAGCTCACCACAAGACACTATGCCGTGCATAATTTTAAAGAGGAAGAGAATATCAGCCTTGTTCCACCTGGAAGTTATGCATGATAGCGTCAATGAAGAGGGCGATCCAGGGTTATAATTACTACTATCGCCAAAGCGATGGTTGAAGATAGATATGAACTTATTTTGGGGCCTTTCTACAAGCTTACGGTTTGTTTTGCTCGTGCTGTTCCAGACAACAGATGCATATTCAAGCTAAGGACGACATATAGTTGTGTAGAGCTTGAGAAGAGAAATCGGCTCCTTGAACTCCTTGGACACGCGACAGACAACGCCAAGCTATCGAAGAGCTCTACGAGTAATTACCTGAATATGTGGAGAGAAGCTCAGTTTACTGTCGAAAGTGACGCCTAGGTCATTAACCTCTACCACACGTGGGAGTAATTCACCGTTGATGTTATAGGGAAACAAGATGTTGTCAGTCTTTCTTGTGTATGTCATTACCTTAGTTTTAGATGTATTAATGAGGAGTTTGTTGCATGAGCACCAATGCGAGAAGGACGATATTGCTCTCTGGAGAGCGGAACAGCTGGCAGAGTTGGAAACAGATTTAAATATTTTTACATCATCAGCATATAAAAGAAAATTACAATCATTAAATATTGTCGCGACATCATTTATAAAGATTGAGAAGAGAAGTGGCCCGAGAACTGAGCCCTGAGGGACACCACTGGTGACCTCATAGGAAAGAGAAGACTGTCCATTTACATGCACGAAACATGACCTATCACATAGATAATTGCATATAAGAGATATCAGGGATGGTTGTATATCAAGCTCAGATAGTTTTTTGGCTAAGAGCTCGTGGCAGACGACATCAAAAGTCTTGCTTAAATCAAAGTAGACTACATCAAGTTGACCTCTCCCTTGCACAGGTTCCGAAGCATGCAGCATGAAGTTGACGAGATTGGTAGTGGTCGATCGGCCCGCGAAAAAACCATGCTGTTCAGGTATTAATAATAATAATAATAACAATAATAATAATCAAGCTTAATAAAGTTTCCAGGACCAGCCGAAGACTTCGTGCTGGTATACTGAGAGGGAAAAGAAAGGCGCCGCCGAAATATATCAGAGGCTGCCAGATTAACAGTGAGTAAGAAAATACAGTAAGTAAAAACAAACTATAACACTGTGAAGTTTAAAAATAAAATAATGCCATCCAACCTTCATAATCCGAGAGATTGTAATATCTAATACATTGCAAAAAGCCATATACAATGAGCATATCCATAGCACAAGGTAAGTGGAAGAAAGATGTATACAAGTATGGGGTAACATGACGCTTCAATTTTGCATAAATGCACGAAACAAAATACCGGAAAATATTTATGGACAATGACAGAAAATTATCAGCTCTAAAAAATGTGTTGCTGTGACGCACCCGGGCGTATTAGAAATGCGTGATGGAAGACGACTTGACTACAAAAGTGTGTCGTAATACATACAACAATCACACCCACAGCATCATTATACACGAACAAACAGGAGCCAACTCTGTGAAATCGACGCAGACATGAGGAAAATAACTGAAGGAAAGAAGTAGTGCCGAAATAAACTTAAATGCGCCACTGCTAACAACCTGGCCAAAAACTGCTGAAGGGGATGGGGAAAAATATTAAGTTCCCCGTTGTGAACGTTATATAGACTTTGCAGTCTATAAATAGGAGAACATCTGCTAAGTGCTCCAGCTGCATTGAAAGGATGAATAAGCCTTGTTGCTTTTTTTTTCAGAACACGGAAACTAATTGATGCAAGCAGTTCCAGGCATGAAATAGTACCATGAGGCAGTTTGTATAAGTGAAGAAGGTCTGAGTTGGATCGCCGGAAACTTAAAAAACAGTTATCGGGACAGGCTGAGAGGAAAAACTATGCATCTATATTGATAAAAATTTAGTCTGTACACGCTCTGCACGTTGAAAATTAGATATACAGGTTCTATTCCAGAGGAAAGAGGCATATTCAAGTTCAGAAATATAAGGTGTTACAAATTGCTTTAGGAAAGAGTGAAGAGACTGGAAGTCTCGTGAAAACCTGCGTACAGAACCAAGCGAGCGGTGCGCCCCCCCCCCCCCCCCCCCCCAACTCAGTTGAGTGATATGAGGCGAAAAAGTTGAGGCGCTGTCGAAGGGCAGACCGAGGTCTTTGATTTCGTCGACTCTAGACAACAAACCGCCATCAATACTGTAGCTAAAGAAAATGTGGTTCGTTTTTCGGCTCTAAGGTATGACCTTTGTTTTCGCAGAATTAAGATTTATTCTGTTTTCTCAGCACCATTTAGCAAAGAAGAATATATCATCATCCAGGGCAACATAGTCATTGGTGGTCTCAATGCGCCTGGATATTTTGATATCGTCAGCGTAGAGAAGAAAAGACTTTTTAACTGCGGATGACACATCGTTTACAAAAATGGAGAACAAGAGAAAGCCCAACACGGAGCTTTGGGGCACACCACTGGTTCATCTGTACATATAGAACGTCTGCCGATTAACGCTAATGAAACGCAACCGACTTCCTAGATAACAATTAACACAGCAGTGCCACGAGCGGTGTATCAATGCCCGACTACAAAAGCTTATCAAGTAACAACGTGTGGCAGACAACATCAAATGCTTTGCTCAGGTCACAGCAGACAACGTCCGACTGGCCCCTCTCGGAAACTGCAGCGGAGGCCTGCTCCACAAAGCAGACGAGGTTAGTTTTTAAGTGCGAATCCACTTCTTAAGCGACCCTGAATCACGCGTCCACCGCCGTCCGTCCGTCCGCACCACATACCCACTTAGGGCGATTGGCCAAGAAGAGTTCCTAATTTCTTTAGCACATACCCACTTAGGGAGATTGGCCAAGTAATCTGAATCACGCGTCCACCGCCGTCCGCCCGTCCGTACCACATACCCACTTAGGGCGATTGGCCGAAGAAGAGTTCCTAATTTCTTTAGCACATACCCACTTAGGGCGATTGGCCAAGAATCGGGCGTGAGAAGGGCTAATGCACCCGCTTAAAGGAGTACTGACACGAAATTTCAAAGCTGAGATCCGCTCTAGCAATCAAGTACAACGACAACACAAATAGGTGTCTGTGAATAAATGCATCTTTCTTTCTTTGTAGTTGTGTGTGTGTGTGTGATCTCTCTTTCGCGAACATTACCGAACCGCGAAAATTCAACTCCTGCATTCGCACTTTCACATTCTTCCCCTCGGGGAAATGCGGGGAAATTTTTGTCGGCTTCCCGACACAAAAGCATGCTGTTTATTTGTAAAAAAATGTTGTACAGAACTTGATAAGACTTTGTACAGCGCTGCCTCAAAACGCTTGAAGGCAACACAAAGGAGAGAATCTGCTCTATAGTTTTTTGCATCTGATTTGGCGCACTAATTGAAAATGGGACGCACTCGAGAAATTTTCCACTCGTGAGGGAACATGTTTGTTCTCAGAGAGCGATTGAATATCCCAGTTCGAACGGGAACAAAAGTCCTGCTGAATTTTTTTTAAAAAGCAGGAGATATTCCGTCAGGGCTACACGACGGCGACGGTTTCATGCGTCTTAGATTTTCAAGAATCAACTGCTTATTAAAAGCACTGAGAAAGAGCCATGTGCCTGTATAAACGTTACATTTATTTCACTGTCATGGCGCTGGCCATATTGTTACGAAGCCAAAGATGACACAGTTGTCATGAAGGAAAAACAACTTTATTGGAGCGAACTTGTCCTCCCGTAACAACTAAAAAATACACAGGCGGCGAAGCAGCAGTCAACAAAGTGATGTGCGTAGGCGAGTGTCGGTGAATCGAATGCCGCGGCGTCTGCTCTGCGGGTATTTATCTTTCATTTCTCGAAACGTCGAATGACATCATGAACACGCTAGATCAAAGAAAATTAGTCTATGCTGGTGACGTTAGCTCGAAACTCTCTTCCTATCAAAAGAGACAACAATTGCGGCTTACATAACAATGAAGGAAACACGCACTTGACTTGGCACACCGATAACACCGCTCGGGGGGGAGGGGGGGAGGGAGGGAGGCCTTGGTGGTAAAATCAAAAACATAAATAAACAAATCTAATGCACGGTTCGCGGCAATATCTAGTACTAAACTGCTGCTCAAAATAACTGGCCACTTCATAAACTTCCTCCCCAGAGGAATGAACAAGACGGGTGTGCTCAAGTGTTATTCTTACGGGGTCGCATATATCTCGAAAATGTTGCAGGCTGGAATTTACCCTACTCTCCACAGAATCGAGATAGGAGAGCTGATGCCGCTCATAAAGACTTTCACGTATTTTACGGTAAGAGCGGAAGTCCTCGTTCCATTGTTGAATCCCGGTTTTCTTGTATTTTCTGTGGCAGCGGTCTTTAATAATAATAATAATCAATTAATCAATTCAATCAATCAACCTATTTCCAGTGCCCAGGAACGACGGTGATGTCTTAGTGGCTGGTAAACTAACAAACATAAAACAAACAAAATGACATGATACATACAACACGTATCACTAAAAGAACGCTACACTAATAGAAGCACAATAAACGGTAATAACAATGATATCACACTCTATGGACGGAAGAGTTAGCCACAAATAATGTGCTAGTTAAGTGAGCACACAGCCAATTAGAGATAGTGAGGTAAGGATAAAAGCTACGGAAACGACAAGTTGAATAAAATGCAGTAACGAGCTAACAAATGAAGGTGCCATAACAAGAATGTTTGAGCGGAGTAAGACATATACCGTTAGCTACAAACAGCACTACTCAGCCCTACACAAAACTTAGCCAGGGAGCCATTAAAAACATCCAATTTGTCACCAAGAAAGTTGTACAGGCTTTGCAGTGGGTGGATGGCGAGTGACGACTACTAGTTGCACCAGTATGGGATGTATAGCGCGATCGCGTGCACTTCTGGGGAACTCGGAGCATAAGCTGGGACAGATGTTCTGGGCACGAAATGGCTCCGTGTAGTAGTTTTTGGAGTAAAGGAAGATCAGCTCGATCATGCCTAGAACTCAAGAGAATAAGCTTAGGTAGCTGATGTTGACTAGAGGTCGAAACAGAACTGCGTCTTAGCCGGTGTTTGTATATTGAAAACAATTTTTTCTGCACTCGTTCAAGATACTGGTGGTTGAACTGGCAGGTTCCATTCCAAATGACAGATGAATATTCCATTTGGGGGAGGCAAACTGATGAGTAAAGCTTAAAAAAGGAACAGAAGTGAAATATCTTGTAAACCTGCACACCTCACCCAGAGAGTGGAGGGCCACCCCGACTTCGGCCGTAGTTAGGGAGTGAAACTGGAGGAACTGTCGAACAGTACTCCAAGGTCGCTAACCTCGAAAACTTTTGACAGTCGAGCATTATTAAGCGTGTAAGAGAATTGGAAGGGATGTGTTTTCCGGCTGTAAGGTGATAACTTCGGTTTTATTAGAGTTAAGAATTAATCCCTGCTCAGCCACCAGCGCGCGAAAGATGAGATATCATGTTGAAAGGCGAGGCAGTCCTCTGGGCAAATAATTATTTTGTAAACCTTTATATCGTCACCACATAAAAGAAAAAACGAGCTCTTAATACAGGTAGAATACGTGGAATTCAAGCTGAGAAAAGAGAGAACAGGAGATATCTCCCAGCAAGTTTCAACAGCAACCGTTCAGCGAAACATATTTAAAAATCCATTTTAATCTTCGCCCGCACGAGAAAGCCCAGAGCGGGCCGACGTGACATCATCTGTACGTGCCCCAAAACTGCCGACGTCGGGGCTCCCGTGACGAAGCCGCGCGCTGGCTGTGGTTGGCGCGCGCTGCTCGGGCGGTGTGTACACGTCATGGTTTTGGGACTGACGTCATGCTGCCCGGGCCTGTGGGGACGGCGAAAACCTCGGCCGGTCTGGGCGCGCGCGTGCGCTCGCTCGCGCGCGCTTCCAGAGAGGCCAGCGATACGGCAAGGAATGGTGACGCTCCTGTTATACATGCTGTCATGGCGGCCGCTCGGCGTTTTTTCAGTCGAAACCGAAAACTGGCACGAATAAACGACGCCGTAAATGAATGTTTACGCTGCGCTCGACCGTCTAATCTGTCCTTCTATGATTAGTGGGCTGGTAGGCACGCATAGCAGCGGAAAAAACGTAACATAAAAATTTCGTGTCAGTACTCCTTTAATAGAGGTAGATACGTCGTTAATGAAAAGAAAGAACCGAAGAGGGCCCAAAACGAACCCCTGAGGTACGCCGGTGGTAGGAATGTAGTCGACAGATCTTTGGCCATTTACACTGACATAACAGCGTCTGTTAACAATAGCTGCCTAGTAAGGCAACTACCGGAGCATTGACGCTACAGAGCAACAGTGGACGACTAACAAGATCAAAAGCCGTACTTAGATCACAGTAGACTACTTCAATCTGGCCTCGGTCTGTGACTGCTTTGGGTGCATGCGTCATAAAGCAGGTAAGGTTAGTTGTCGTTGACCGCTAGTTATAAAGCCATGCTGATCGGGTAACAACGCATTTTTACGCACGAAGACAAAACTGTGTGTAACGAGGACTTAGAAAGTTTGGACGCGGCATTAATATAAAATTTTTTCATTTTCCAATAAAAGGCCCAACCTTTATTTTCGGTGCCCAGGAACAACCCCCAGGGCCTTGGTGCTGGCACACCATATACCCCAAACATTATTAAAAGAAACGTAAATCATCACGGAACAACCCACAGAATCATCGATATGACAGAAAAAATATAATAAAAATACTTACGGAAATTCGAAAAATAAAACAGAAAAAAACACTGTTCCAAACTATGGCACCCGGCCAGCGAAGCGTGCAAGTCAATTGAGAAAAGAAAATATACTATTCACAGTGCACATGATAGAGACAATGTGTACATATAAAACGAGAGTTTTGATTTTTGAAAGGTCGCACGGCAATAACGTATTACCGTAAAACGAGCGATCCTTTGCCATGTCTCATCTTGTCGAGACACACAAGAAACATAGCAACAAGTTTGACAGAAAAATAGCGAAAAAACAATGGCAGGAGTATATATGTATAGTATATGTATAGACATAAATGATCAGACCAACAAATCGCAGATAAAATAAAAATGATGAATGAATCAACCAATGTAGTTTTTAGTGTGTCCAGGAGCGATTTGCTGGTGCGGGAACAAAAGTGCATATCTTAGAAAAATATAGAAAATAGCATTGTTTAATCTGAACGAGAATGAGACACTTTGAGATATACACACGACGACACACGCACATTACCCATGCACATATGCAAACAAGGCATTGCAAACACTACATAGCAACAAGACACTGCAGACTGCTCTGGAGATTTCAACTGTAAGACAACAAGACATGATTAAAACTCTGTACACTGAAACATGTAAACCGGAAAAAGATATCAGCTAAAAATCACGCCACAATGAAGGCATAAAACTTGCATACACAAGTGCATCATCGAAACAATTAGCATACCTACGTAGATAAACCTAAACCCAGCAGCATAAAGTGTGTGAATGGAAACTACATACTAGGGCAAGCAAACTACTCCTGGTATGTCAAGCTACGCAGTTCCTTACAAAAAGCTGCAAAGGGACGATGGAATACGTCCAAAATTTTTGCGTACATATTGTATAGGTGCTGAATTCGTCCCACGGGACTCTTGACACGGGCGGGGACAAGAAACGGTCTCGGTGCACTGGTTTTGCTTGTGGGGGTTCTCAAATTTATGGCACCAAACAACTCTGTACAATCAATGAGGCTGTGGACGAGTTTGTACAAGAATAAAAGATCAGCCTTGGCCCTCCGGCTGTGTAATGGGTCTATTACAAGCAAGCTGGCGGCATCAAGACCAGGATCATCTTAAACCTTCGCAGTAGCGTACCTATGTTTTAGTTTTGAGAGAAATTTAGTTTGCACTCTCTCAATAGCCGCCGCGGTGGACCGACACGTTGCATTCCAGACCACGGATGCGTATTCCAATAGAGGGCGACACACAGAGGTTATAGAGCTGAAGAAATATGTCTGGATAGTTGAATTCTCTGGAGACACGACATGTTGCACCTAGTGTTCGCAAAGCACGACGGGCAATCTCATTAGTATGGGCTGTAAATGTGAGCTTATAGTGAAACAACACTCCCAAGTATCTGATTCGACATACCCGATTCAGACCTTCTTCACATATACGATAGGTGGAATTGATATCATCTGTTTTACGGTTATACGACACCACTGAGGTTTTTGCACTGTTCAGTGTCAACTTATTTCTGTTGCACCAGTCCGAATACCAGGCGATGTCGCATTGCAGTTGTGCACAGTCTGAGATGTTGCCAATCAGTTTGAATATTTTAATATCGTCTGCGTATAGCAAGAATGATGAGTACTGAATTGCTGTCGAAACATCGTTCACAAAGAGTGAAAACAAAAGAGTCCCAAGGACAGAGACTTGGACCTCTTGGAATAACAACAATAATAATAATAATAATTGCAAAATATAATAATAATAATAATAATAATAATATTATGGTCAAAGGTGGCTGGTGGTGGGCAGTAGGCGCTTGAACAGTAATGCTTTGTTAGAAACATGCAGTGAATACGTCCTACGGGGGAAAGTGTTTCTTTCACGCAACCCCATGGTAATGGGCGCACTTTCCCCACTGATTTTAACCCACCCTTCGCCCATGGCATGCGTGGAACCACGGCCGCATGCGACCGCCTTACGACATTGCGCTGGATTCATGGCCAGTGGAAGCACAAGATAGAGAATGAAGTGTGATTTCAGTGATAATTGTTGACTCAAGAGCGCACCTCATTAGTTTTGAAAAGCAATGTTTCTGAATATGATGCGGAAAACGTACTTTCACGAAATCGGAACCATCAGTATACAGCAGCAGAGCTACGGGAGTTCTGTTAAAAAGGTTTAGCAACATGACCTGCCACTTACGCTGTTGGAGCAATCGTACTTTGTTGCACCTGCATGTACCGTGCAGTACTGGTTGCTTTGAAATGCAGAGCAAGGCGACAATACCAGGCACTGATTGGAGATGTTCTTTTCAGGCTGTAAGCGCCTTTGTTAGGCAATATTAGAGCGAGAGCTAAAACATTCCCTGCCCCACTGCCATTTTTATGGGTCGACAAGTTCTTCTCGAGCGTACTGAGTGAGGACACTCTTGCAGTTTTGTACCTACCGATAACTGTTTACTCTAACACTTTTTGTGCTTCCCTTAAAAGCCAGAGAATGGTGCCTCTTTGCGGTTTTCTTCTTTTGAGAAAATCATCGAGTTAACAGTCGAGGCTTAGTTCGTAATATAAGCGAGTTATTTTGTTAACGTCTGGAGTGATACGGAAAACTCTGCGGGCTGCGCATGAGGGTGTAAATTCTAATATTGCTAACGTGCCGCCGGTTTGTATTGTGTTTTTGGTGCTTACAAAGTGAGTCATTCTTAAGTAAGGTATAACCATTCTAAACTATACGCAGAAATACGCTTGTGTGGAGTGGAACACTTCACTCTTCTTGTTTGTTATAAATATGCTATGGAAAACAAACGCTGACTTTATCGCAAACCTATCGCTAATGACTTTCCTTGCGACTTCAGGAACGGAATCATGGGTTTCCTTAACAAGACGGGCCCATTTTTGCGGGAATACTGGCACCCATACCATGTTCTATACCAAAGAACAATCAAACGAACCGGAGTTTCATTCACCATAAATTATTTCTATGTGTCTCAATAATGTATGTATAAAAATAATGTTGCCCGGAAAATTTTTAAGCGTCAGGCAGAATTGTGATACCGTTCGCTTGTTTTCTTGGGCTTAGTCCAGTTGACCGCCAAGTGGAACACGTAGTCAGCCACTTCAGATGGCAGCACGTGGTTCAGAAGACGTGTGACAGCGTCAATGGTTCCTCCTGTCTTGTAGTGGGCCTTGGGCCGCGTTTCCATCACAGCCGCTCTCATGTCCTTAACAGCTTCGGACGGATCATCCCGAAGGAAAGCACCTTCAAACACCCTCGCCCGTTCAATTAATTTTGCGCTTGCATTAGGAGGGAGCTGTCTTTGCTCTTCTGGTGGCATATTTCTGATGAGCTGATCAACAGTTTTAGCCACGTTTTCAGAATCTACCATTGCAGTTCTGAAAAAAAGGTTGTAAAATTCATCTTACTCCATCTCCTTTCTGACTCATGCCGTTGACGACGTGCATGCATCGCTTTTTCACAATTTTAAAGGCCGCAGTGACATTGGCCAGAGCGTGCACGAGAACTAGCAGAAGTGCAGCGGCGGTCGGCGTTTGCTGGGCCGAATTCTCTAAACAAAGGTCGTCGTTTTGAAGCGACGCGGTGTTGGCTTGCAAACGGATGTACTCTTGGGTTTGGGCGTCGCTTTGAGGGGCGGGAAGCGGTAACGAATCTCATGGGGCTTGGCGAGGTGCGCAACTTGACAGTGACGCAAAGCGACGCGCAAAACGACGCGCACTGACCATCGCCATTTTGCGGGTCGCTTTGCGCAACTCTCAAGCTGAGCACCCATGGGATTTGCTACCGCTTCCTGCCCTCGAAGCGATGTCCAAACCCAAGAGTACATCCGTTTGCATGCCAAAACCGCGTCGCTTCAACACGACGACAGTTTTTTTAGAGAATTCCGCCCCTGGTTGCGTGTTTAAAGGAACCATTGAAACAAAATAACAGTTTGTGTAATTAAAAAAAGACTACTTTGTCTCGTAACTATTAGTCAATATTATTACAAACTTCACAATAATAACGGAGACATTGGGAAAAACAGATTAAGCAGTCCTTACTCCGCGGCCACTTTAAGGAGATTTTTCTCTGACGTCACATAATCATATTTCCCTGAGTGGCAGCCACGGACCTAAGACACCGCCAAGATGCCTTACTTGGCGATTGTAATGGGGCCTCTAGCTCTATTTGATGGTATCAATTGAATGCTGACCATCAGTTAACACACTGGTAACTTTGTTCTTAGTGTCTGCCCCTATTACGGCACTGGTGTCTAGACACGTTACTGAATCAAGAAATTTGAAAGTTCTTCAATATTTTCTTGCATTAATTTGTGGCTGGAATGAAGCTGAGTGAACTATGAAAAGCTGGTTCTTTCATCTTGATCAAAGATTTATTTTACCTTCATAAAATTTTGTCGTTATGTATTCCTTTCTAAGGCTGCAGGGATAAAACGAGCTGCAGACGTTCTGTTTTTCATCCGCATGTGGCGCACTGGAGGCTACGAGTTTTTTTTAATTTTCACCAAGTGCCCAAACGCTTTTTTGCGAAGCCAGCTTCGTTGCGTCTTGCACTCTTTGTTCCAAAATAAGTTCTACAACCTCCATTGGCTAACATCGCAGGGGACAAAGGCCACAATATATTCGAGCTGAAACACCACACGTCGTATAAATACCTAGGGACCTTATTGGCCGTGCATTATTGGAACTCCGTTATAAGCCGCAGGTTTGCGCGCGGCAACAGCGCAGCTTTCGGTGTATGCAAGAAAAATAAAATCCGGCGGAGCACATGATCGCTGGTCAGTCACAGTGAATAAAATCATTTTACTTGGAAATGTATCTTTTTTTTTCAAAAAACAATATACGGTTTCAACATCTACTCCCTCAATGAACAACCTTCGGAAGGTAGAAACAATGTTTTCTTTGCGAGCCAGTAGTTTACGAAATGTATGAGGTGTATCATATTGAAGGGATACGGCTTAGTGCACGAAAAATCGCCTAATTTTTCCCTTAAAGAGACTCCTTGACCAAGCAGAATTAAAAACGAAAGATTAAATTAGGCACGGAGACAAAATATCGTATTCCAGTAACACGAAAAAAAGCCTGTGTAGTTTTCTTCTTCAAGACACCTGGGCTCTACTTTCGACATCTGTGAGTAACGTTTCGAGACACGTGCGCTCAAAGTTTACAACTTGTAGGGGTTCTCTGAGAGTCCATTCATGTATAAAGCTTGTCTTTGGAGTATCTTTTATGCCTTTCCCATATCATGAAGCCCGCAACAACACTTATAAGATCCTCAGAGCACATCATTACTTCGACTTACCTGTAGGCAGTCGGCTCGATGGTGCTCACATATACTCCTGTGTTGTAGAGTGTCCTTCGTAGACCATCGGCAAAAGCAATACATGCGTACTTCGACATACAATATGGAACCATCAGGGGTGCAGTCACGCGACCTGCGTTAACGATGGAAATATTCATTGCTGTTTCTTAATAACCTTAAAAAATTCCGCAAGACTCCAATGTGAGCTCCATAATACAAGAATGTACACTTTCATTAGCCATTTAACAGGAGACCGTTCTAAAGAGGAAGTTATTTTTAACTCCTCAACAGGACTTTAGCACTGCAAATTTAAAAAGGAATCAAGTCAGGTTTTAAAAAATTGAAGCCTGACCACAGTTACTACGACGCCTCTTGAGCGCAACGTTCGTAGGTGACCTTTATCCATTTTCAACAATTCAAAAGTAGTGAATTCTAAAATTTGTCATCCCAAATATATAAGTAGCTGCGACTGCGGCAGGCTGTAAAAATTATTCCAAGAACAGTTGAGCTGTTATTAGAATTGACTTGATCGACCCGCTGTATTTGTGTTTACGACTTAGGCACCATCCAAGACTGTTCTATGAAAGCTAACGTCTTATACTTTGACTTTTCAAACGCGTTTATTGGAAGCCACAAGGGTCAGCTTCTTGTGGACCTTTCTAGTTTTTAAATAAATAGTGACATTTCACAACACACAGTGCAATTTTTTAACTTGTATTTGAAAGTTGCTTTATGTCAGTGACGTTATTTTGCAGTGAATGTTGCAAAAGATTGCAACCGTGCCTCTTTCTGGTTATTGTTATTGTTGACTTAATTGCCTGCCCTGTTTGAGTTCAATATATCACAAAACGCTAAAACAACTTTCATTTCCCACATGTACTTGCCAAGATATTTTCTAGATTTATAGCTAAACCTAGGGACCTTCAGTGGTTCCTAGTTAATGTTCTAGTTAAGACCCCCCGCCAGACCGTCTACTAAAAAATGGTGGACCAGCCAATTTCAACGGATAATAATTTATGGCAGTGTAACATGAAAATGAATGAAACGGGGCCCCTGGTTTCTCGTGTGGCCATACCGTACTGCTAAAAAGACGCATTAACCCCGTAAGCCTAAGCCTAATTGCTCCACAATTTCATCAAAATGCATGCCTAATCTATGTCTCACAATCCCATCTTTGCCCCCTACCCTGCTAACGTTGCACTGCTGTGCCACCTGCGAAACTCCCCACCATTCAAATGGACCTGAAACTGCTTTAGACATAATGGATACCTCAGTGAGGACAGCTCTGCACAGTAAGTGCAAGAAATACACAGGAACATTCTTGCGTGGCTACGAATAGTCTGGTCGGCACAGGTGGGCAGTTGAACACTGTTCGTTAAGGATGTCGTGTAGAATATTTCACTTCTCCAAAAGCTACGAGCGGAAGTAAATGTCAGGTCTCCTAGAAGATCTTCGGAAGATACTTCTAAACACATTTGCACCCCATACCGATTGGGCCCAGTTCCGATAGGTTTCAAGCTCCAGAAATCCATCTGCTACGTTCGTTTGGGATTCATGCGTCTACATTGGCTCGGGATATTAACATCTTCGACTACTTCCACTTTAGACAGCAAGATGGGTCGACGGGACAACGATAACAAAAAGTCCTGAACCTTACTCATATTCACCTATGCCGGCGTGGTATTGGGTATGCATCCCTACGTATGCCCTGCGTGATAACGTTTTGTGGCATTTTTCGCGACCTACTTCGTGCCTTTGCTCTCAAAGCAGGCTTATTTGTTACATGGGACTGTCGGGAATCCCGGGGTCGTAGCTCAGCGCCGGAGACGGTATCCGCCTCTTGGCGGTGAAAAACATTTATTTCGTGATTTACAAAAGATAGCTAGGGACGGCCTGAAGGGCCGACGCTTTATAATGTCTAGGGGTGAACCCTATTCCGGGACCCCCGTGGCTTCCACGGCTGCACGGGCCCTAGCCATGAGAGCACGTTGGCTCTCTAGGGTTGAGCAGCCGAGCAGGGCTGCCTCTGAGCTTTCTCGGGAGGACGGGTAAGAAAAAAGGGGGTAAGCTGGGTTACAGGGTGTGGGAAACGCTTCGGCGCCCTTCACCGCGAGCTCTCTTCTCGTAACTTCTCCGCCAGGAACGCCCATCAGCCTCGGGACCTGGGGACGTCGGCACCCGAGAGATGGCGCGAGTGGACGTGGAGGAGCGGGCGGTGGAGTGGGAGAAGAGCGCGGCTGGCGGGACTCGGACTCGGGAGGCCGGGGGTTTTTGGGTGGTATGTCTGAGTGTGCACCCGAACGGCCGACAGCGAGGTGATGTGAGTAAAGAGTTTGCTTGTACTCAACCGCAGTGTGCCTCATTTCTGGACAGCCGTAGAGAGCAGGCCCACAAAGGGCATGCCCAAATTCTGTGAAACACCTCCGAAAACGTGCACATACCTGAGGGGGGGGGGCACTCCCAAGAGAAAGCCTGATTGAAGAATTGCAGCTTTGGTGGCCATAATACTGTGTTATTGTAGAGGCGTAGAAGTCAGTGCTCCTCCGCCTTCAAAAGATCTTTGGCGGCCCAGGGAAAGCGTCCATGAAGATTTAGATAGTGAACGGTATTTCCCGAAATTTATTAACCGGATTAAAAGAGAGGTCCTCCCTGAGCAGGTTAGTATCGCGGTGCCCGGTAGTAGAGGCGCGGGCTGAGGCATCGGCCTCCTCGTTTCCACGGACGCCTGCGTGTGCGGGGGTCCATATGACCATACGGGTCTCGTGGTAGTCTAGGTAGTCATAGTTTTTTAGGACGCGAGCAGCTCGGCAGGCGATGCGACCCTTTTCCGAATTTTGACAGGCTGCGCGACGGTCGCTATGAAGACGGGACCGAAGATTCGCTGCGGCGAGAGATATGGAGGCGTTATGGCGGGAGATAGGGAGATATCCGCTTGTGTAATGTCAGGGCACGGAATGCGAGTCCCTCTACCTCTCCGTGTTTGCGAATGACTGCGGCCGTATACCATACTCCATGATGCAGGTCAGCAGCATTCATGCAGTAGACCCGAGGGAGAGAGCCGTATCGAGTCTCAACTGCCTTAGCGCGCGCCTCGTGTCGGCCTTCGTGGGTGTCTCTATCCATGTTCTTGGGCAGAAGATGCAATTTGAGCGTCGAGCGCCAGTCCTCTGGGATGTCAATGCGATCCTCGGTCTGTGCGACGTAGGAGATGTGAAGTCGGGCGAGTAGTCGCCTGCTTTCTTTCTAGCGATAGTATTGGTTCTTCAAGTGGGCCTCTCCAAGTTCCTCGAATGTATTTGTCATGCCCAAGTCGACGAGGCATTCGTTCGTGGGGGAGATGGGGACGTCGAGGGTCCGCTTCTAGACTTTGCGGAGAGTGACCTCCACCACGTTGACGTCGAATTTACGCAAGTTTAGGGAGGGCACCGAATTGAGTACTCGGCTGGTCACAAATGCATTCGCTATACATAGAGCGTCCTTGCACCTGAGACCCCCCGCTTGTCGGATACTCTGCGGACCATTCGGCCCACTTGGTCTCCAACCTTGCGTACTTTGTCAAGAGTAGTGAAGATGCATTTGTTCCGGTGGATGAAGAGTCCCAACATTCTGATTTCACCCCTTTTCTGAATGGGGCCCGCCGAGAGGGCAAGGTCAATTTGGATGGTGCACTTCGGATAGGGCCGAATATGCACGAATTCAGATTTAGTTGGGTAGCACTCGAGACCACACTGGCGAGCATAGGATTCTACCATCCATGCCGACTGTTGCAGATTGGGATCGACGTGTACCATTGATCCGTGGGTTGCGTCGGCGTATATAGCGTATCTAACTCCCGAGACGGCATGAAGTGGTGGAAGAAGACGAGCCATGGCGAGGTTGAATAGCACTGGAGAGAGGACGGCTCCTTGCAGGGTACGTCGTGTACCGAGTTGGTACAGCCCATTCTCTGCGTCTTACATGCGGAGATTAGTTTGCTGATCAGATAAGAACTGTTGGATGTAGAAAAAGGCGTTTTATCGACAGTTCGTTTCCGAAAGCTGTGTGAGTATGACGCCGTGCTTGACCTTTTCTGAAGCTCCGAGGAGATCTAAGGCGAGGACTACCTTATCATTTCCAATATGTTCGGCGGGGACGGTGTCTTCGCAGTGTAGTAGTAGGAGGACATCCTGCGCGAACCGGTGTGATCGTAATCCGTGCATGGTGTCCGCAAATGCGTGCTGGGCTCCTAAGTGTTTGGAGAGTTGATCTCGTACAATTGTCTGTGTGAGCTTTCCCACACATGAAGTCAAGGAGATGGGTTGGAGATTTTCGATTGTAATGTTTTTAGCCGGTTTGGGTATGAATGTAACCAATGCCGTTTTCCAGTCGATTGGGAGGAGTGTGTCCCCTTGCCAAATGCTCTGGAGTAGTCTAAGAGATGTTGGTACGCCAGGGCTGGGAGGTTAGCCAAGAGCTTGACCGTCACTCTATCCGGTCCGTTTCATATCTGCCAGGGCTGCCCGAAGGTCGTGGAGCTGTAAAGGTTTCTCCAGCTCTGCATTCTCTGAACCTGCCAAACATGCGTCCTCTGAGTCCCTCAAGCCCCGGGGGTCCTGTGTCCTGTTGAGGTATTTATCGTGCAGGGCAGAGGCGAGTTGTTTTGGAGATATAATCCCCCTTTGGAGATATTTTTTTAGTTTCTGACCGCGTTTGTTGCGGATCAATGAGCGCTCAGAAAAGGCGCCATGTATTCCAGGTTCACCTTTGCCTAGCGGAAGAACCGCAGCGATCCGCCCAGCTTGAGTAGGCCAGCTGGGCAGCGTAGTAGGCCACCTCTTACGTAAGCGCTGCAATACTGAGTTTAAGCTGACGGTTGTGCTTCTGCTGGCATCATCAGCGGGTCAGCTAGTGCCGGTGCTCTCAGAGTTGCATCAGGTGGTTATTTGCCACCGGCTTTGCCTCTGAGATTTTAGAGAGAGGATAAACATCTTTAATTTGGAGCTTAATTGTGCAGGATGGTGACAGCATCAGTGGGGCCGTCCGCTAGTCCGCGATGCCCTGGTCCTTGCTGGCTGCTCGTGCCCTCTGTATCAGCATGCGCTCGGTCGAGATGTTCGAGCTGGACAGCCGGTCCGCGCACTGCTTGTACGTGGGACGGGGATTGGGTGTGAGGGATGGGGATTGTTTGCACTCCCAGACCACACGGTACAAGGTGCCTGGCTGGGGGCAAAAGTGACAGGTTGTATAATACTGGGTAGGGAAGATATGGTGGACGACGGTACAGTGCGGGTAGGAGTTGGTCTGTAGCCGGCGAAGTGTGGTCGCTTCGGCTCTGGAAAGGTGGGAGTTGGGTGGAGGGAACCGTTGACGCTCGATATGTTGTTCAAACTTACCAGGTTGCCCTATCTGTTGTGTTGTCCAATTCGTGCAACCTTGTTGTGCTATGGGTTAGGTGTGCATTTCTGACGGAATTAAGTCTAGTCCGGCAGTGTCACTTTGCGTGTGGGGGAAGTGTGGCTTGTTGCGTATTGTTGTAAAGAGAATGCATTGGTCACTACCGAGGGTTTTTTTGTATTGAGCTAGTTTTCATGCCGGATGTTTTTGGTTAACGTGAGATCGGGGCATGTGTCCCGTGTAAGAGTTACAAATCTGCGTAGGATGCACGGCATCCGTGTGAAGCGTGAGGCCCTGCGTGGACATACGCTTCACAGGTGGCAGTGGTGGCCCCGAAAAATGGCGCGTACCCACTTAAGGGGATCGGCGAAGAAGAGTGTTTTTCTAATGAAACCGAATCAGATAAGGCAAAATAGTAGAGCAGAAGAAGAGGATTATCATGTAGATTCCAGAGAATTGGGGAGAAAAGAGAGAGGAACGAGAAAAGAAAATCAAACTCAGCCCAATCGGAACAATTTTATCATGGCAGAGATATAATCCCCCTATGGAGATATTTTTTTAGTTTCTGACCGCGTTTGTTGCCGATCAATGAGCTCTCAGAAAAGGCGCCATGTATTCCTAGGTTCACCTTTGCGTAGCCGCCCAGTTTGAGTAGGCCAGCTGGGCAGCGTAGTAGGCCACCTCTTGAGATCGACGAAGACGAATGAATGGATGGCATGGCAGGCATCCCCATGGCAGTGGCCCAGCTTCGCGCCCCCATAATTTAAAGCACCGGGAGAGTGCATGGCAGTCCAAGGCGTCACAGGGGAGCCTCCAGTAACTTCCTTGAATGATTAGAAAATCGGCGGCAAAACATGAAATACCCATCCGATTCAATTTTTTGGCACGTTTCACAGTGGGGTTGTCATATCCGATATAGGTATCAAATAAATCGGGGACACCACAGCGATAAGCAGTCACCGAAACTTCTCACGAGCGAATTGGACAGAGCCTTCTTTTCCAGCGGAGCCTGAGGTGTTCGAGTTCAGTGAAGTGTGCAGCCCGTAATCAGACGCGTCTTGGGCCAACAGGTACTGGTGATAACGGGCTAGCGACACGCAAGCGAACGGGAGCAGCACCTCTGCGACCAGCAAAGCAAATGCCATTTTTGCTAACATATCAGCCGCTTCCTTAAGGGCTCATCCACTGTTGCCAGAAAGCCAGAGAATTGTCCGCACATAAGTGGGGATTCAGGAATAAAAAATGTTAAGCATAGGAGCGAGAGTTTTCAAGTAAAGAGCCACGTCCAAGCCCGTGCTGCTCGTGTCTTTATTTTCCCCGTGTTTCGTAGCCGGCCCGAAGCGCTCGCGAACAGCGACGACAAAGGACCCCTACAAGATTTGTTAACCACGGAGCTTTTGAGCAAATCCTTTGTCTATGCTGTCGGCAGTTGAAAATACAAAGACAATACCGAGCGCTAGTGCACCCGTGCCTCGAGTGCAGGTTCGTCCAACTAAGCATACCCACTTAGGGAGATTGGCCAATATGGGCAAATAAAGCACTACCCTTCGCCGTGTGCCTCGAGCACCCGTTCGTCAAGCCAGGGCGATAGTCCAACATTGTCAACAAAAAGCTTTAGCGTTCGCCGTATCGCGGCAACCCTTGCTCGCAACGAGAAAGACACGTAATAGCGTACGCCAATCGTTCGTCCTTCCTCGGTTCGCCGTGCGAATGCTCTCTGTACCGCAGAAGAGCCGCGACTCGAATGTAGAAGCGCCTGTAGAACATCATTGACTCCGCATAGCTCGGCCGCGGATTCTTCGTACGGCCGAGGCACGAGGCCACGCTTCGAGAGGCTCGGCGTGCAAAGCATCCGCTGGACACGATAAGCTGCGCTTGCAGAGTGGCGTTGGAAAACTACGACCAAACCGACGAGCTCATTTTGGCTTTGCTCAACATAAGGTCATTGAAATGCAAAATTCCAAGCCAACGACATCAACCACCGCACCACAACGATACTGACCGCAGTGATGACCTACAACAGCGTCGCCATTCGAGTCTTGCGCGTCAGCGCAATCTTCCCTGAGTTTTTTAGGCGAGTGGGGATAAAAGGTGCCGCGATATACTTCTGGAGCTGGCTTTTTTAACTGGTGCGGATGTGAAACCGATTGCTTAGTCCACATGATTGGTGCAACCCGCCTGCCTGGTTATGGATCTCCATCCCGACGGTGGAGTGTGTCCACATAAGGGGTCATAGAGGGGTACTTGAGCCCTTGCTACTGCTAGGCGTTTGTTTTCTTCCTAGTGTCCTTACCAGTTGGGTTCGCTTTAAGGATGCATTTAGGTCTTTTTACAGCGAAGCTGTTTTTGGTCGAGGAGTTCATCAGGCTGGGCGTGATAATGCGGGCACGGCGATGTGGAGTGCACATAACCCAACGAGGGGAGAGCAAGCGCTAATCACCGTAATGTAATGGAAGGTATGCAGGCAGTCCGCAGCAAAACAAAACCATTTCACTCCTCCGCGCTTCGTGGCTCAGATGCGTGCACCCGGAATTAGCGTGTACGTGGCTGAAAGGAACAGGGAGCAGTTCTCTTCTTCTGCGCAAAGTTCATTCGCTCTCGACTGGGAGCAGTTTGCTCGAGCACATGGCGCCATATCTGACTTCCCCTAGTAATTAACACTGAAAGTAGCAGCAGACGTACGTGAACTATGCCTGTCCAGGTAACGCTCGCAAAGTCATAATTATAATAACTGTGTTGGCCGTACTGAGAAATGTATTGCTTTGAGAAGCCTTGGGCCCTATTTTCCTCGTCACAGGAAGCGCCCACTAATTCTGTATAGCTTTAGCAGCCATGCGCACTACGTACAAAACAAAGTATAGACCATTACGCTTTGCGGTCGTTTCTGGAATGTTCGGAAAACCGCTCAACGAGTGTTAGCTCGTGCACACCGATTTGCTGGCTTCGACAAGTTCTATGAAGCTTGGCCTTACAATTAGGGAACCCCAGGCAACTTTGCTGTTAACATCGGCGATGCAGACGTAAAGTCAATGACACTGGGGCTAATTTATAATACCTTACTGAGGGGACAGTTGCACTGATACTCATTCTCTCACCCTACATCATTACCCGCATCCACCAAGGCGCTAATTACTCCCTCTGCTGCCGGCAGCACCTCTAGACAGATATGAGCTAGCTTGACAGTGCTAGTGAGTGTCTGTGAAACCGGATATTAATCTAACTCAAGGGGCTTACCGAACATGCTGGCCACGATGACGATTCTACCCCGAGATTTCTTCATGAGAGGCAAGAACTTCAGCACCACAGACGTGACTCCGAAGACGTTCACCTCGAATAAACGGCGAATCTCCGCAGTACTGTACCATTCCAGCTTGCCCGCAGATCCGACACCAGCGTTTGCCACAATCGCCCACAGAGCTGCAATGGAAGTACAGAGAAGCGGCTTCACCAGATTTGACTTCCTTCATTGTAAAACACTCTGCAAGAGCGCGTACTTAATGTTTTAACAGCGGAGTGGCTTAAGCTTTTAGTTTCGCCATCGAGCATTACCAGAAAATTCAGCCAAACCATGCTCGCATGAGCGTGCGCTTGATGAGGCACGCCCGGCGTCGTGCAGGCTTGCGAATGGGTTTGCGCCGCGTGAGAACCTCACAAAGATTCAACAAAAAATACCGAGCGCACGTGAGCTTGCGTGTCCTAAGGAGCTCCCGGCGTCGTCCAGGCTCGCGTATGGGCCTCCGCCGCGTGAGGAGCTCGCAAAAAATTAAAAAAAATGCCGAACGCTTGTTAGACTGCGCCTCGAGAAGCTGAGACTAAAACATATTTTGTAGGGAGGTTGAGAGGATTGGATGAACGTAGGTGGACAGCTAAAGTTTTAGGTACCTATACATGAAAAGCGTGGACACGCTGTGGCTATGGAAGGCTAGAAGGCTGACGATGAAATACAGAAAGAACAAGGGAGAAGCAAAGACAGCCAAGGTAACCAAACAAGAAGCGAAGCAGATGGAAACAAATAAACGAAGAGAAAAAGAGGGAGGCTACAACGTCATTAGAGGTGTACATGGCAGAGAAACCGGACATCAGAAAAGAAAATTTGCGCGATAAATCCAAGGGCAGTGCTTTGCTTTCTCAGGCTACAGCAGGCTGCTTGAGAACAAATAGATTTCTGAGGAAGCGTACACAAAATGATGCGGTATGCAGGGTCTGCGAAATACAGAAACTATGCGACACATAATGTTGGAATGTCAGTGTATCTATCTAAATCTACATGAGAGAAATATGCGGCTTCCAGAAGCCCTATAATGTAAGGGTAGCGCAGAGGGAGTTAACTTCAAGGCTGTCAAGGCGACTAGAAATTAGAATGCTGGTGGGTGAAGAGCAGACAGGAGAATATTGCGTAGTACAGCTACCACCTGTAACAGAAAAAACAAGATTTTCATGCCTGCCCTAAGAGCCGCGCTAGCAGTAAACGAGGAGTATAAAATATGGATGTACAGTTCAACCTCGTTATATCGAACACTGATATAGCGAATTACCGGCTATAGCGAACTAAATGCGAACTGGTTGGTCACGCTTTATATCAGTGACACGTCCTTTCATAACAAAACTGAAACCGTTAGAGCCGGGGCGGATATCGGATATACCGAAGAAATATTGGACCACGAGTCTAAGAAGCTACATGAAAAAAAAACCGCGTCGTCCCAAAACTGCCGAAGTATAGCGGCCCTTTTGTTCGTGGAGACTGTGAAAAACTCCATCCTGGTCTATGCTGTGAGTAGCCACTAGACGACGATCACATCGTTCATCAAATAAATAAGGACGCATGCCTGTTCTGTCACGTGACCTTTGCTCTGTTTTAATTTCACGTACTCGTGTTCTGGTTCACTGAGGCTTAAATGCAACGAGGAGAAAAATAAGTGGTACCTTGTTTTTACTTGATTTGAAGCCTGAAGAATGTATTTTTGTACCAAGTATATTTTCTGGAGCCAAATTTTGAATTATTAGAGGCGATTTTTACCTTTACTGCTACAACGAATATCGAATATAGCGAACTAATTTGCTGTCCCGATACCACTTCGCTATAACGGGGTTTGATCGTACTAGTTTTTTTGGTGAGATTACACGTCATTACCCGTTTCAAAAACGATACCACTATACTTCACTCAATGAATCAATCAAACGAGCACACCATCTGTAGGGGTAAGTAAACTTCAACGCTGTAGAGGTCAGTGAAAGAAGATTGGAATGCTTGTAGAAGAATAGCACAGAGGCGAATACGGCATAGGGCAGCTGCCAGCTGTAACGGGCAAAATTTATTGTGAGTCTGCCTAAGAGCAGCTAGAAATAAACCAGTAGTAGAGCACAGATATATTATATTCTTTGGTGAGATCGCAGGTAATCACCCCGTTACAAAAGCGATACGATTAACGATCGATTAATCAATCAATCAATCAATCAAAAACCCTATAACGAGACACTGGATTTGGTGTTCATTAGGTGGGGGTCATTACCGTGTAAAGTTATGATATTTTTCTTATTTTATAATATTGTGTAATTATTCGCGGCGAAGCAACGGCAGCCTACGTTTCATCGGCGCAACACAAGGATCGCCCCCAACATTTCGCATATGGATAAAGTGTGCATCGGTAGCGCAGTTGGATTGACAACGGCTTTGTAACGCGAAGAACCCAGGGTTGATCCCGACAAGGTGAAGCGGTGATCTTATCGAAGCCTCTGTTTTGTGTGCGTGACGCCGAGTTCCGCGTTACGCGTTTCTACGGTGGCTAAATATGGTGGCTAAGTGCTGCGCACGAAAAACTGCCCCGGCCTCCGTTTACGCATGAACTAACCGGTGATGCCGTCGCTGTTGCTGATCAGTTCGAACGCTTGGTCGATCTGGTGGTCTCTCGTAACGTCCAGCTGCAGAACTCGCACATTTGCGACAAGGCGGAGGCAAGATGCCCCGTCGCTGTTGGAGTCAAGACACCCGGCGTAGACGTAGAATCCATCCTCTGCCAACTTTTTTGCGAGCAAGTGGCCGAACCCAGTATCACAGCCTGCGGGGAAACGCTTAACTGAAGCGCTTGGTATCACAACTGCCAAGACATTGTCAGAAAATGAGGATGGTTGCCGTGTACATCTCTTGACGTTTGCACCCCCTACACACCTCTTGCATGCGTTTTGGCATTTGGGAAGAATGCTGGCACTAAATCAAGAAAACCTGTTATGATAGGGAGTGTTTAAAAGGGAATATTCACACGTTTCTACATTTTAACAGAATAAACTGCACGAAACAACCAAATAGGAGAAAGAGGGTACGAGTAGTCACAGCGCTGACTATAAGTATATTTAGGTAGTGTCTGTAATCACGGCAATAGTGAGAATTACTGTGAAACATTTCTCACGGCAGTCGCCTCTCATTGGCTAAGAACGCTACCCGGAGGTTCTATGGGATAAATATTCCCTAAAAAGCCGTGTTTGCAGCTGCCCCGGTAGCGCTGTGGTATAGTGCTTGATTGTATACGAGAAAGCTGAGGTTCGAGTCCGACACTGCGCTATTTTTTTTTTTTGAATTTCGGAAATTTTCGGTCACTGTAATTTTGGTAATGCTTCTCTAACATGTTTTTTACTGTATCAAGAAATCGTCGCACCGGAATTCTAGAATGGGTTGAATTACGTTTAATATAGGTTGTGTTCTGTCTCGTTGGGCTGGGCTAGATTAGCTGTTCTGAAGTTTGGCTGGATTTGGGTAGCTTATGGCGCGTTCAGTTAGGTTACATTAGGTTCGGGGAGGTTATGTTACGCTAGGTGAATTTGGGACGTAATATTATTCACCAAATGTTGGGCCAGCCAGCTTTTATGGAAACTGTCGTGAGAATTTCCTGAAGGTAATTCTCACGGCTGCCGTGAGATTAGACGCAGCCATAAATTTATGCTAAGGAATGCCGTGCCCTATTATGACACAAATATTGTAGGAAATGCAGGATATACGGACCATTACAAAACGCTTTGTAGAACAGCGCGTGTCAGTGTTGGCGGTCTTGGATAAAGAGTTGAAGAGTTGAAGAGTCAAGCCAAAGAATTTGCTTAGAAGGAGCCTTAAAACATAATATGCAAAATGCATTCAAGAATTAAAGATAACAGCCAACTGCAACCTGATAGTGATGTGGAAGAATATATAAAATAAAAAGGACCCATGGAAAGAAGAAAACGGCCGGAATTTATGTTGAGATAAAGAATTGGCCTTTTTGATAACAAATAAGAGATTACCGCAAATGGATAATTGAGTGGTGCAATGAGCGTTTTTAAAATATTATTGAACAAGCAACGTCTTCATTACAGCCCAAAAAATGTTTCCACACGCCACAATTATATTGTGTATTCTTTTAAGCCCACCACTTGTAGGGCGTACTACAAAATTCCCACATAATGTGAACAAATTTCTTGAGTCAGTAATCAATTAAATTTGTTTCCCACCGTTTTGGCGTCGCACCTTTATTGCAGCTGAGAATTAGGCATTAGCTCTAAATTGTATGATGTACAGCAAGAGTCACTGGAACAAAAAAATTCTACAAAAGCGGTGCGCGTGATCATGAGTCACGCGTAAAAAATATAGGCATACCTAGCATGTAAATACGTTTAGCGCATACAGCCGTTAAAAGTAAAAGGAAGGTCTAGTGGGTGCGGAGACAATATCATGCCTAACTGCCCCCCCCCCCTCCCCCCCCAACGCCATACTACGATAAAGTAATGTGCTCGATTATCATCCTGCGAGTTACAACCTTTGACGTTCTTTCTTTGTGCGCGTGTAGGCACAAAACACAAAACTGTACACGTATAACGTGGGAAACGCAAATTTGGTCACGCAATCGCTTCAACGAATACAAAATTTACCATTTCCACATGCGTATGGGTTGTTTCTGTTTAGAGACTCTCCTGGGTTGATATAAAAGCAAAGAAGAAGACGAACCCTAGTGAAACGTTCCGTATATAGGTATTATGCCACTACGAAATGCATGCGGACTATCACGAGCGTAGGCAAAATTAATGCGGATGATCTTTACAAAAACAAAACAATCTAATGATTTGTCAGAATAGGAATGCTTCACACAGCTTCCATATTTCTGTCATAATTCAAGCGCAATATACGGCATCATATGCTTTCCATATACTCCGTATATACGGGATGCATACTGACCATAAAGTGGCGTTTCTGGCAATCGTACAGAGGTAAAACCTATGTCAAAAGGTTCAACGTAATACCGCACTCTACTATCATGTGTCTCAGACGCACGTCCCTGTTTTGTTTTTTTTTCTGCGGATGCTTGTCAGAAAATGTAAAATTTTTGTATTCCTGTAATTCCGTGTACACGGAGCGTTGAATTTTTTGTGGCGCACATAGCAAAATAACCGAGAAAAAAAGGAGGACATGGTTCGAGTACCTACGTTAGGGAAGAAACAAGAGAAGAAAGAGGACCAGCGGACGCCATTGTGTTTGCTAGCATTAAGAATTCAGTCTAATGTCAAATACAGCTAATGAATCCGTTTCACGGTGTCGAACTCATTTATGTAATATTTTCTTGGTGCCAGGAAACCCGGAGCCGAAGTCTCAGCTACGCGGTCGGCAGATCAAGAACCGAACGGACTGAATGCGGCGACTGTGTCCACCAGGTAGAGGCAACGCAGAATGCACAAGCTGAAAGAAAAGAGGACGGCTCATAGGTACCAAAACACAGGGCTCATAAATGAATGTAAGACGGTGCTGGATACCGCGGATGTGGAAACGTTGGGTTCACTCATCGAGCGGCTGCAGTCTAACAATGAGGAGTTGACCCAGCTGAATGCCGAGCTGGCAGACGCTATACCCGAAGAAGAGTTCGCAGCGGAGTTTTAAGCAAAGCCACTAGATGACGAAAACAAAAGGAGCGTGCTTTCCAGACACTGTAACGGCGACGCCAGCAAAGAATGAACTCTTCGAAAATGGCATCAAGCTTGCGACAGACGCAGGCATACGTCTGATGGTGATCAGTACCAGGAGCGACCGGCAAGTGCGACAGAGCCCCAATCAAAACGCAAGGAACGTACGAGACTTTTCCAGAGCCACGGTGCACCATCTTCACAAGTTCAGTCTAAGAGCTCCCGGCGCAAACGCTTTCCACAAAAGGCGAGCCAAGATTTCAGCAGTGAAGCGTTCCGTCTCAGCATATTACCAACCATGGCGCAAAGCGACACGAAACGAGCTACAAAGAAGCTACATTCAGCCCTATCACGTCACAGGCCAGATTACAGTTTGTCGCCTGAAAGCCTTTATTCTCAAGCTGCGGAAAATAATGGGGAAACTAACTGTGGCACGTCCACAAGCAGGGGTGGCGGATGAAAAGTAGCGAGAAAAACAGAAGAGGCGTACATCACTGAATGAGAAGGAAGTTTACAAACGTTGCACGTCTCGGGTGAAAGTGGTAGGTGCGACACCGAACCATTTTCTCCACGAGACAACCTCGATGTGCAGTGTTTTAAGCGTACCGGGATAGTAGCGTTTGAGCCAAAGGCTGTGAAGACAACGCCAGGAGCTTGAACTACATTTTTTTGTGGGGCGGGAAGGATGTTGAATTTATTGTGTTGCATATAGCAAAGTAACCGAGAGGAAGTAAGAGGACATGTCTCAAGGACGCTAGGGGACAAAGAAGAGCAGAAAGAGGTTCAGCGGACGCCATTGTGTTTGCTGATATTAGAATTCATTCTAATGTCAAATACAGCTAATCAATCTGTTTCACGGTGTCGAACTTATTTATCGGACACGGAGGCTTCAGGAGAAAGAATTCATATACAAAACAATGCAATTGATATACGTAATGTCGCAGTCTGGAATTTAGATATGACTACTTTAATGGGAAGGTTTTTCTAATTAGGAAATTTTTTCTAAATTTGCCGCTCCTTTTGAATTTTTTAGAAATCAAACAATGAAACCTTATCTCACTTTCCCACTGATATCTGTTAATGCAAATAATTACCTCGTGGAAACAGCAGTAGCAGAAATTCGCAGCAATGCTAGTGTTAGGTCATGTATTAGAACTACTATTCCAACTGAACTATCTGCATATAATCACATTACCTGTGATGAGAACACTTTTTCCGTCCGAGTCGACAAGCCCGTTGAAGAAGGCTCGTCGAATGTTCCAGAACAACCAATAACCGCAGCAAGCCAGAGTGGGGCCAAGGCAGATGCTTATTCCAAGAACCAACGTCCACGGAATCGGTGAAGTAGTTGCCCATAGCAATACATCGTTGAGTAAGATCACATGCATCATCGTGGTGTTGCTTGTCGAAACCGTGGCTTCCTTTGTTGAACGGGCCAGCGCAGGATCATAAAATGGAGAGTTCCATGTTAGTGTCATGTGGGGATAGGAGAGGAGAACACTTTATTGACCGATGGAAGTAACCGTGACTTGCTACTCCATATGTATTTTGTGGTATGAACTTCACTCATTTGAAATTATGACAACTGGGCGCGCTTCGCCAGCCCTTCCTACCACGAGTTGCGTCTATGCACAGAAGAGCGTTACCGCGAGCCAAAAACACTGGACCACCAAGAGGGGTTTGCTAAAATATCCTGCGTTTATTGCATAGGCTTGTCATTGTAATAAAATCTACAAGTTATACAAATTATGACTTCTGTGTGCGAAGGTAAAAAGACGAGGAGTTACGTACAGTTTTATGTGAAAGCATGAGAAGTCCCAGTCGAAACAAAATTTGCCAGCCTGTCTAACAAAAATTGGGAGAAGTGCCAAATCTGTGACATTAAAGCTACGTCAGAAGCGCGTCAAAACGTTCGCTAAAAATGCGGTCAACCTTAACTGCAAGTGCGTGCAGTCGGTCGTGAAATTTTCAAACGCCCAAATCTCCAATGAAGAAGTAACGAATGCGGCGATTTTTTGCGCTCTAAGTAAACGCATCGATGAATGATCTCAATGTATACCGATACGTGGTTCATGCAATAAAGATATACTATTGTGCTCCTTCTTCATCATCGATGTATGTACTGTGTTATCTAGAGCCATCCCTTTTTCACTATTTTCAAGTAACCGTTTTGACACCCTGGAACTCCGCTTGCAAGCACGCGCCGTGTGTTCATAGATCTTATCAAAGCTTCTCGGTTCATCAGCCGGTCTATGGGGAAATGCAGTAGTTTTTAATGCAAAGCTTTCTAGCTTTGCTAGCCAACGGTTCTTTCGTGGCGTGCGGTACAAAAAACTCTCAACGCGTCAGAGGCGGCGGCGGGGGAATTGGGGGGCGGAGGGTTTCACTCAGGGAGGCACATTACAAATGGCGCCGCGAATATACGCAGCGTTCCCCGCGCGGGAGTGCCTGCTCACCGGCGGCGGCGGCGGAGGTGTACGACTTTGTCGTCGGCTTCAGCGGCGGTTGTTTTGGGCCTGTTTTGGTGCAGCTTCGCGTTCATTGTGCTCTGCCTTCGCACGGATTGATGAACTTGTTCGACAGCCGCTCCAGGGTAACCCGCACCCGACAGAATTAAGTGGTCGCACGGGAAACACACGTTAAGGATTTGTTTGAGGGCGGGAAAACAAAATGTACAAACACCATGCAGACATCTGGCCGCTAGAGAAACGCTACCTTTTGCGTACTGCTTGCCACGAATGGGACTCCGTTTTCTAAACTGGTGATTATCAATTCGGTTGTGTTTTTTGATGTATTACGAAAGGCCAAAGCAGCAACAGGTTCTGATAAACAGGAATTATAAAGTTCCCTCAGCTGTTTAAATTTGTATAAGTGGCAATCACTAAGGTCACATGCCGAATTATTTCGGTGTCTACGCTTGTGTCACGCTGTGGTGTAGCCCCAAGTTAGCACATCAGAAAGGCTAGGTTCCGCTGTCTCACCCTTCTAAAGACGCTCCTCTCCGTTTTTTTTCCTCTCGAATAACAACCGGGCTACAGCGGCGGTGTGCGCGGCTCTTCCCAGTCGTGGCCAACGCTGCTGCGTTCGGGACGTCGCCCCGTGAATTCTAGGTAACGGATGGCAGAATGTGCGGTTTCACTCTTTGTAGAGCCACGTGTGTGAATTCAAGTGAAATCGCATGGGCAATTGTTGTGGGTGTGGTTTAAAGCTTTGCTTTCCAAGCACCCTCACAGAGTGGATTTGAACGAATTTTTTGACAGAACGATATCGGTCCACGAAGCAAGCTGTCGCTTTAATAAGAATGTAAATGTCATACAAAATTTTACTTGTGTGCAAAGCGAACAGGACAAGAAGGTAAGTACAGTTTTATGGCTCCGCATAGGAAACGCTACTAAAAAACTGTGTGCTGGGTGCCTCAAGCGTCGGTGATATTAACACCGTCTTGGGAGACAGAACGCCATTATAGCTGAGAAGATAGAGGACATGTGCTTTGAGCACACGCCGCACCTGGGCAATGGGGAGCTCTGCGGGCTCAAGCCCATTGCTCTGTGTGGGATTGTTATACACCGCTTTCGCGATAAGCAACAGTGCGGCGACGAAGCTGATTAGAAAGGCAGTATCGTGTGTGGCAATACGACGCCGCGTAATACCCGTGGGGTGGTGAGCGTTTCTCCTCTGCCCAAAACCCATGCTTACACACCTATATATAACGGGTTCACAAAAGTTGATTGTTTATTTGTTTTTATTTAGGGGCAAACAATTATACTGCTTCTGTACATTGTTTGTTGCATGCTTCTGACAGCCATGATGATTGCAGGTTTTCTTATACTATCCTTTTTCAAGATTCATTTCCTGTAGTTCATTAGGCAATATACGGGCTGTAACCTAAGTATTTTCAACTAAAAATGCTGGGGACGTAATTGAATAATCGCATCGCAGCAAGGCTTCACCTATGAGCATCAATGTTTTCTTGTGAAAGTTTGCTAATCAGCATAAAAAAAAAACTATATATACACGTAGACTCCGGATTCCCGAAGGAACTGGAGAAGTGTAAGAAACTACAAGATTTGGAGAAGCAGTGATGTGCGACGACGTAAGCGCTAGTTCTGGCGTGAAATATTTTGTACCAAGAAATTCATATTTGTATTGCTGGGTGAAACATCTCCGAGCGGACATTACGGTGACGCCTTCAGCGGGGTAGAATACAGCTATTCGATGCAGGGAAAACCAAGCAGACAACACCGGATTGATGACATAATGATGAGCTGCCCTATTTTTCTCTAGCAATATTTATGAAATGTTAGGAAGCATTTTTTAGTATATTTTCATTTTAAAACGCCACTCTCGTTGTTCAACTCACAAACGTAGGTTATGCTGCCAGGTTTCACTCTGCCCCGTCTAAAACAAAACGCGTGCATATCACACTCTCCGACGTCGGGCGGTAATAGCAGCTGACCTGAGTCGTTCGTACAATGAAGATGCACACTCGCATTTCCTTATGAATAATGAGCTTCACAACAGAACACCCCTCGCTCAGAAGGACAGTCAGTTCTGCCGTGTTTCTCTGTGATGACATTTTTTTTCGCACGAGGAAACCTTCACGTTAATTCATAGACGTTTCGCAGACAAGAACCACGCGTCCATTTTGCCGTGAGCTGTGCTTTCTGTTGGTGTCTGCAACACCGTTTCAATCGGGAATTGATGCAGCTTTTGTTACTCTCCAAAACCGTGCCGAGCCTTGCTTTGAGACGACGCGTGTAGCTCTTTTCTCACCGCTATCTCCCGAGCTGTCTGTTTTGACCTCATCGTTCTTCACGCCAACATCTTTTTTCACATAACATAATAAGCCCAATACCGTAAGAATTCTAATCCGCAGTTGCCTTACGCCTCTTATAGCCTTTTAAGCATTCCATTTACCGCATTTGCCTAAACCCCTTCTATAACCCAAATAAAAGGTGGTTACGTCAGACTTATCCGTGTGCAGCCAAAATCACAATAATAAAGTATTCATGCAATGCCCCTAGGCCGGCCTGCACAAAATTTAATTCATTTTCGCTCGAAAAACTTACTACTCAGTAGTAAAAAATGTGCTACTAACCTGCAGTGCGGTTTCCTAAAATCGAGAGGCCTCTGCTCTGCAAGCGCTCCGACGCGCACTAACCAGGCCACGAGGCACGCTTGCTTCTTATGGAGGGCGAAAAAAGTGGTGACGCTAATGCCAACCCACTTACGAAGTAAAAGCAGACTATAAGAGCGGCCGCGTGCACGCTCCCGTTAAGCCTCCACATCACAAGGAAACGCCTGCAGGAAGAACGATTCTTAATAAACAAGCAGCTTAAGGGTGAGAAAATACGACACAGAGCACACGACCTTTGTCTAGCTTGCACACGCAGTTAGTTTCGCAAGCTGATACTAGGTTTCTATGCTTGGGGCTGAGTCAGCTCTTATTTTCGGCTTGCAACATAACCTTATACGTAATCAGGTGTGTCCGCGCGAATCTTGTTAATATGCGCCTTTTGTTCGCTGCAGCTGCTTTCTACGTTAGCCACTTGCGTTTTTCGTGATATACTTAAAAAAAATTCTCTTCAAAACTTTTCCGCTAGTCCGTATTGTTTTTGCTCTATGTCAATTCGTACAACCTGTTCCCTCAGCCGTGTTTTGTACTCCCTCTTTTTGGGTACTGTAATGAGGTAGACTTGGAGTGAATCCGGTTGATTTTCATCATGCAAGATCATTTTTTAACCAGTCCAGCACTTTACAGATAGTGTGTATATGTCTTTTTAATACGTCAGTGGCTGCCACAGAGTTAAACGTTAATGGACCAGATTTAGAGGAAAGCCCCCAAAGTGGAGTACGTTTTCGCGAAGGAAAAACTTACTCCACATAAAAAAATTCATCCTGGGCAAGGACGAATTTTTTTCAACTGCGAAGTTTCTGAGAAGCCGTACAGCTTTACTTTGTAGTCATAGGCTGCGTTGAGGTGGATGTCAAACGTTCCTTCGCAAAAGGTTAAACGCTTTTAGAAGCCATCAGCTACATACAATAGAAAAGTTAAAAACATTCTACTCCCCTTTGAGTTCTATTCGAAAGTGGCGTCCCAAAGCTTGATATTACCAGGGCGAGTTAAATGTACTGGTGCTTTCTAGCACCTTCTAAGAACAGATCCAGGGGAGTTCACTTGCGAGAAACGGGCGACACTTTCTCGAGCCTTACACGTAACGCTCAAGAACTCAAAACTAACTACCATATGTGAAAGACGTTTAACAGTTCTGGACAAACGTCTTCCTGTAGTAATGCAGAATCCAGAAACAGAAGGAGGAAGTGAAGCATTTATTTATTTATTATTTATTATTATGATCTTTATTTATTATGTTATATATAGTTATATTTATTATATTATTTATTTATTTATTTATTTATTTATTATTATTTATTTATTTATTTAAAAAAAAGGGGCGGCCACAAGTTCTCCCAGGCGCTACCGCAAGCAATTCACCTCCGCCGGCCATGACACCACCCGCGTGCGTGACGTGCTCTTTAGGAGCCACACCGACCATTGAACATCTCCTTTGGACGTGTCCGGGACTGAACGCGGAGCGCAACTCTTGCAAACACAGCAGCGTTACGTGTTTGACGGACTGGCTCTACCCACCCGCAACCACAGCCAAGCAGGTGTTTGCCTCCTTGTGGGACTTCGCTCTCGCTACTGGCGTTCATCTGAGAATGTAAAGTTTTCCCGAATTGACACCACCCTCCCCACCCGCCTCCACATAGGCCGAGTCGCCATCCTTGTGTCAATAAAGTGTCATTTATTTATTTATTTATTTATTTATTTATTTATTTTCTATATGTATATATATGTTTATCTATTTATTTATTCATTTTGTTTTGCAATTGTGGAGGCCCAAAACTACGCCCCAAACTCGAGAGGCTAAATGCTAAAACAACGAAGGTAATTTTTGTATTTATTTTAGCTCACTGGTGGGATAAAAAACCAGAAAATGCAAGGAAGGCTAGGTATATTAATGTGCTTAATAAATGAAAAACATCAATGAAATATCACGTACTGGATAAGTAGATCAATTCCTACGCGGACGGTCTGATGGATTTTATACGCGCTCGTACAGAATGAACATCCAACAAATTTTGGCCGTATCATCTCGCCTACTCATCGTGGTTAAAGTGGCGGACTTACAATCGTTACGCAACTGATAGATCTCACCCATAATTTATCCTTAGGTGCGTACAACCAAAAACAGGTCAACCTTATTTTATGAGGTTTTTTTGAAGCTTTTGATGAGGTTTTGCAAAAAAAAAACTACTACATAAATTCCAATGTACTTTAGGCAATGGCTTCGTTACGTATTGAATCGAAAACTACCTTACCAGTCGCCAACAATTTGTTAATTTCAATGGCCAAGTGAACATGCAACTAGTTCCCGTCACATCCGGTGTTCCCAAGGGTTGTGTTCCTTCTCCGACCGTATTCCTAATTTTTATCAATGACTTGCCCTCTCAGATTCCAGCCAAGGTCAGAATTTTCGCGGATGATCGTATAATGAATAATAAAATAAACACTCCAGAAGACCATCCTGCCCTAAACAAACCCTAGAAATAGTATCAAACTGGTGTTTTCATTGGCAAATGTTATTCAATGTAAAAGATCAGCATTAATGACATAACAAAAAAAAGGGAATGGTCAGAGTTTTCATATACCATTAATAGCATCCCACTTGTTCGAGCAAGTGATCATCAGTACCTTGGCTTCATCGAAGCAGCGATCTCAGATGGGATGGCCATGTTTCTAAAGTTACATCAACCACGTTGAAACGACTATTTTTTTTTTCAGACAATGGCTCCGGGTAGCGCCCTCTGAAATTAAATTGTTAGCCTACCACGCGTACATGAGATCTATTCTTGGATACGCGAAGATTGTTAGATGTGGAAGTTATTGGACATCATTTTGCTGAAAAAAGCTTCCTCCTACACCGTTTCTTTCAAAGGACACATAAAACAATGCAAGCCCAATAGGCGTCTATTAAACCGGAACTGAAACAGCCAGTTTTGTGTGCAACAACAAAATTCCCTGTTTCGGAGTTCTTAGTTGGTAATTTAAAAATCTTATGAGATACAAAAATGTAATAATGCCGTGACAGTGTTTTCAAACTATGTATCAATCAAAATCAAACTCAACAAATCTCGACAACCAAACTTCTCACCAGGCCGACGCGCGATGTTTCGCACGTGTTGTTTCATTTTGGTGCCTTCGTGCGCGCGGCAAAGGAGTTTCACATTGTTTTGTGAATGTGCTCCCTGTCTGTCGCCGACTTTTTCTGACTGGCAGTCAAAGTATGGAGACATTTAGAGTGCAGAGGCGCACAACACGGAAAACCGACTACCGAAAACGAATGATCAGTCGTGCATCGCAAAGGGATCCCTTCAGGGCACCGGTACTGCAGAGGAAGCTTGAAAAAAAATGGCGAGGTGCCACAAGACTGAAGTCAGCCACAGGCAAGACCCAAGAAGGAAGTAGCTACAAATGTAGGTAAGTTTCGAGATCTCCTGATAACTTATGTAAGCGCTGTACTTGCGTAAAATCTTTTTTGTTGATTTTTCTCAGAACCGACGTTTTGGCGATTTCTCGACAGGCGAACATGCACAACTTCTTTCCTAATAAAGATTTCTTAGTGAAACTTGGCACAATTCTTCCTTGGATCATTGGGTGTGCAATCAAGCGCAACAAATGAAATTGAGCCACAAGTTTTGATATGGCCGCCTTTTACACCAAGGCGCACGCAATTGAAACGTTAACTTTTTGGTTATTTTATCACTATGCTTCAGCGATACATCTGATCTTCTAATTTTTGGTTCATTGCACAGGCCAAAGTCTCTCGTATACCATTACACAAAAATGGTATGGTTTCATGGAGTTAAAGTAGAGTTACGAGTGTTGGCGTGAGGCCTACATTTATTACAACTTTCAAATAAAAATATAAAAATTAGGACATACTTTATAAGGCTCCCGTGGGCCTAAAAAATGTGCTTATGATGTAGACCAAAAACCTTCATTGTGTATCTTTTCTTTAAATTTCCCAACCCCTTGGCCTCATAACTCGCGTTGAAGTCATCCTCACAAAAATCGGTTGTTTTAAACTGAGTTATTGTTTTGACTCCTTCACGCTGTGATCATTTCGATGTAGGGCAATTATAGCCTTAGAACTTGGTTGTTAGAATTTGGTTGTTAGAACTTGGTTAGAACTTTTGAGAATTTGGTTACAACTTGGTAGGCGACATTGCAACGCGTAGCCTAAATGATGTACAACTTGCGGATGTTTTTATGGTGTGTTCTTCCTATCTCCTTACTGCGAAAATCCCCACAAAAGATTTGAAATATTTTTATATAAATAAATAAAATAAAGACGATAGTCTCTCTTGGGCTACTGAAGCACGAAAAATTGTCTGTTTGTCCGGGCCTCGCCAAAAGTAAAATTATTTCTTCAGTGAGACGTCCATATACGCAAAACATTTCCTACCTTATAAATGAAGACAAATGTTCCATATTCATCCATGATATTGAACAAAAGGGTAATATTAGGCTTATTGGAGTAAGTAAGTCAATACATGTCGCTCAATATTGCAAAAGCAAATTAAAGAGGCGGGTTGAAAAAATGTTTTAACCACGAAATACAAACATGGCTGCCGAATTGGCTCGGGGCTCGAGCGCAAAGTCCAAACAGCCCCGACAGACGGCGCAGCAGTGCGAACTTCGTATAATAGGGCTCAGAAAACCTCCAAGGGGTGGACCTAGACAGGAGGGGAACAGCGGGAGATGTAGGCGGACGAGCCAAGAGAGGCAGTCACACGGCAGGTGTGGCAGAAAACTACCGTCTTTTGACACAATTCGCAGCGTCGCGTGCAGATGCGCTGAAAATTTGTTTACAGAAGAAACATCCGCGCAGTCGGTGGCATTCGCCTTTGGCTGCAATATCCCGCATGTTTATGCTCTAATTCTGCTCTGTTTGTTGCATTGTGCCGGTTTGGGGCTCACAGAAAACAAAACATTCAGGGGAAAGCGTTCGCTAGTACAACTATAAAGGTAAGCCAACCCTGGGTAACGAACACAGCGTGAGTTATAAAAGTCGCGCAAAATGAAAAACAAAATTTTCGTAGCACAACTCTACTTACGTGCTTCGAAGGCGAGAGCCTCTCCATAATAAATAACCTTTCTACTACTCATTTATTTTAGTGTCTCCCCCTCCGCTTGAGATTGTTTAGGCGTAAATTACTTTGGCTGGCTTCCGTTCCGCTTGACTATGCTTGAGCGTGTTTTTCGCGTTCATTCTTGCGTCTTTCGGTGCTAGCTACGGCTTCCCCAGAATGACTGTGCGGCACGCCTTGTGCGCACCTGCTCATTTCACTTGCCATCTCGTTCACGCGTATTGCAGCGCGCACTATTCTATTATTTTGATATTACCAAATTATAACTTTGGGAAATTTGTGAAACGGGCACATTAGCCTCTTAATAGGCCCCCGATTCAAGGCTAATCAACCGAATGTGTACGTAACAACAATGGTTTTTCAGAGAACGGGGCATGGGATGTTTCCTATAGAAAACATCTGTCTGGGTGGTGGAATTGTATTGACTCTCGATAACATGGTCACTCCAAACACGGGAATTTTGCCTCAGCTCTTAGGCTCCCATGCTGTCACTGAGGTTAACAGAAGGCCCAAAGCTTACGGTTACAGAAAGAAATTGTAAATAGCTTTGACGTTTCCATGGCCACACGGCAATCGAACTCTCGGACGTAAGTGCCTTTCTCTTCAAAGCCCACTTATAGAAACATCCTACCGTTTGGACTGGTTTCGAAACCATAGTTATTGAATACAGTGTAAATATTTTAAGCTGGTAGAGATGAATACTGATACTAATAATTTCTATCATACTCAAATCACGTGGAGTCAGGCATACAGCGCCGCAAAAAGCGCAATACCAATGATGCCCATGCCTAATCTTATTAGCGTCTAGCGAGTTTACGTAGCCGTTAGTGCATCTGCGAACCCAAGTGGTCAGCCTAGACTTCATTTCACCGCACATATCCTCTCGCGACACCACCTAAACATTGATAGTACCAAAGCAAACTCGAAAAAAATAACGGGAGGGGCTGCGTAGCTGCGTAGTCCAATGCGCCGGCCTATTATAATAACGAGGGGACGGCCGAGTGCTGGCGCCATCCGTCCAGTTTCCCGGTCTTTATAGAGGACCTTTAGATTCGATATGCTACTTTCTGCTCTAAATGTCGAGTGTCCAAAAAATACACGGTAACACGTTTCATAACGTGTTCTACCCTTCCGGTTTAACGCATTGCCGAAAACATCTGAAACCCACTTTATACGCGTTGCGGAGTCAATGTCTACAGGGAACCTGTATGTTTGATTGGAGGAAAAAGCAGCGGTAAACACCGGACACAGTAAACGAAAACGACGCGACAAGCTTCTCCCGTCGTTTTCTTCTAATGCGTCCTGTTTTTAGCGCTAGGTTAATCATTCAATCAAACATATACCAACTAGCCCAGTGCAACCCCTTGGAACCTTTATAGGTTTAGGGATATCTAAAACATTTGTGTTTGTAGGTAAAAACTTCAACAGCCACGCTTTGTATGAAAGCAGAATTTGTTCTCGGGTTTCGCATCTTTCGTAAGCAGATTGACAGTTGTGAGCGATAGTTAGTTAACCGCACTGTCCAGAAAACATGCGTATCCTCCAGTGGATGTTGGGCCGCGACCAGCGATAACGGATCGGACTGCATCGGAAGAACTGCATTGGTTCCCATCCAACGTCTGGGGCAGTGCAGTAACCAAGCTGGAGAGCGAGAGAGAGGGATAGAGAGAAGAGAGAAATAGAAAGAAACTTTTGTTGAGGAATCCCCAGAGGTTGAGCTAAAGTTATGGGTGGGACCTTTCGACCAGTGCTCCAGGCTCCTTCGCTTGTCTACAGGTTCAAAGAATCGAGCCCCTCTGGAACTCTGGGTCGGAGCTGTCCAGAGCTGCCTCACACAGCCCAAACTGATTAAAATTCTCTGATCAAGACCAAATGTCCTGGCAAGTCCAGTTGGCTTGATACGGGCTATAAGGCCTCCCGAATGTATTGCCGTATGGCCAGCCGTGTCTTGCTATTGAATGTGTTCGGCTGTAATTGACAGAGCGCTTCTGCTTCTAAAGCCCTGAGGCTCTTCTCCGGCATGGGTGCTTGGCTCGTAGTTCTTGCGGACTCAACAGTCGTCCTCTGAAACCAGATGGGAGGGGCTGAAAGGATTGAGAATCCTATGCTGCGTGGTTGGCGTGATGAAGTAAAGCTAGAGGTTCGCCTTATAGTTACCCTCAAATCGCTTATGCTCTGTGGTACGGGCTATTTGGTTAGCTGGGATGGAGTGTGGGCGCTGAATTTGTTTAAGCCGTTTGTGGATGCTGCTACTGATGCTGTTTTGGGAGGCTGTTTTAGAGACGGTATGACGTTGTACAACGAAACATGGCGAAACAGCATATCGAGTTAGAGTGCATGAGTTTGTTAGCTTTGTTAAGGAGTTCACTTATTTCGCGGAGTCAGCTGTCAGTGCTTCCAAATCTGCGAGAGAGATAATTGTCATATTGTATGATGTACAATAAATAATGTTCCCCGACATATCTCTAGGACGAGCAGGAACTGCGTGCTGTGATGCAGCGGGTCAAGCATGTAGCACAACACAGCGGCGTTCTGGGCCCCGCATTGATTCTGCCAGAATTCTACGAACAAAATAAATTTATTTCATCTCAATTAGTTGAGTGCCCCAAGCTAAAATGTAACGCGTGCATACACACCGGATAGGTTGACCAATAATGAGTAAAAAAAAGAGTCGACTAGCTTTAATCAATCATTGAAATATTATTCCGAGAAAATGTTTCGTCAATCTCTCAGTTGGTTTCAGTCAATCATAAAATCCAAACCATTGATGAATTGAACTGTCGTTCAACTTTGCTGAAATTGGGGCGGTGAAATTAATACGAGGATTGCGTCTCAATTATCTTCCATTAGCTGAACGGGGGTCCCATTTTTGCTGTGATTCACTTCCTAAAACTCCCCCTTTTCCAATCGTGTCCTATTACAGTATTGTGCGAGATTTCGCTCCTTGTGAAATGCACACGACGGCGCATTTAGTATAGACAATGGTAGTTTTTACGTAGCCTAGAGCGACATTTTTCGAAATCAGTGGTAGGCGTAAGGAAGAATTTGTCCCACCTTCAATACCTCGCGCCGCGTCTCGCCAGATCCCTCCTTAGCACTGGGTGTCGAGGAAGAAGAGGGCTACCCAATCCACTGGCTGCGTTGCTCTAAGGGTCCATATTTCGAAGCCACACTAAGCGCCTCTCACCGGGCTTCGCGCTACCTCGGACTCCGTTCATTGAGGGTCCTGTCGTCCCGGTTGTTGAGCCATGGACCGCGCCACCCCCGACTTGCCCTCGCCCTCGCCCTCGACCAAAGCATCGCGCAAATCCACGCCGAGTCGCTCTCCAAAGAAGAATCGCAGCCGAACGTCAAACGCTAACGTGAGTCCCCAACAGGCGTCACGGAGGCGGCTAGGAACGAGATTGACGCATTAGTGTCTTGAGGAACACCTTGGGTCGGGCTGTGTTTGAAGTAAGAGCAGCAGCTGATTTCCTTAAGGTTTCACAATGGCGTACTGAAATATACCCTAAAACACTTTCACCAAGAGGGGGACGGTTGAGTCACACTTTCTAGTTGAACATATCAGGCCGAAGAAATGTTGTTGCCGAGGTGTATAGAAAGAAAACGGCGTTTGGCCATTCCCGCGAGTCCTGTCTCAAAAAAGGTCGCAAAATATCTTGATTTGGGGGCAAATCAGTCAGCTTGGCAGCGATTGCAAAAATCTGGTACACTCCCAAGGCATTTCTAGTTTTCATTGAAAAGATGAATGTGACCTTTCCACTCTCTGCTTCCTTTGTGAAAGCAGTAATGGGCGGGAAGCGCAATGCAACTTCCGTGAGCAGCCCGCGGCGATAACCAACCAGTACGCAATTTAGAAAAGCTAAACCAACTCGAGAACTTCCCAAACTAATTGGAGCAGCGGCTATAGCGATGGTACTGCAGCGTCATGACGGCGATTGATGGCCGGAAGGTACGATTGACAGGAACATACGAACACACACGCTGTAGAAGGATTCCAAAGGACAGTTTATTCAAAATGGCTTCCCTTTGAGAGCCGGATCGCAGACCCCTTGGGGTAGACCACCAAAATGCCACGATCCGAAAACCCCTGTATTACGGGTACAGAGCCCAATTTGGCCAACTACGTCTGCAAAGCTTGAAGAAATGTCGCCAATTGCACTATCAGAAACAACTGCCGCACTCTTTTCATTTAGGGTGTGGATATTGTGCTGGCAGCCGGCATTTTATCGGTCGCGGATATTTTTCCGGCAGCCGGCATATTACCTTTTCCGGCAGTCGGCAGCCGGCAATTTATCTGTCCCAGTTATTGTGCCGGAAGTTTTGCATTGGGTGATTATTCTATTCAAAAGACCAAAAAAACACGATGTTTTGCACTACCAATGGCAGGCCGCGAATATCTCACCATCCTGCCGGCATTTCTTGCCGGCAGTCGGCATTTTACTTGCTCCCGTGCGGATACGTTTATCTCGTGCATGATTTAGTAGCTTGTGTAAGTTAAGTAAACATCGAACCTAACCAACTCTACCTAACCTAACCTACCCTAACCTAACCTAACCCAACCCACCAGTAAAGGCAGGTTTTTAAGCCCCAGCCTAAGCTAACCCAACACATAATGGCATGCCATAAATAAACATTAACGAAGGAAAACCGCAAAATAACCGAGTTTTTGAACAAATAAACACACTGAATCAGTCTTAGAAAATCATAAGAAACAAAGAAAAAATAAACTAAATGTGGCAGAAGTGGGTTGGAACATTTGACTTCGCGATTAAAAACCAGAGACGCAACCACTGCGCCACGGTAACTGCGGCTGATTCCGCGCCTGGAAGAGGCAGACATACCCGTCACAATGAACTAAGCCTGAACCGCCAATCAGAATGCAGTTCCGGCGAAATATTCCTACTGGCTTAAGTGCCGGCTGCGGGCTGTATATCCACTTCCTTTCATTTAAATGGCAACAAGAAGCACCATGCCATCTCTTCATCTTCATGTAGATGATGGCCTGAGTTAATATCTTCCTACTGTGCTGCAAAGCACCGTAAGTACGGTTTGGCTGCGAAACTTCGCAGTCATTCCAAACCAGCTCAGATATCACTTCACAAGTTCAAGAAACGAGGAGACTACAACCCGTACAAGAAGCCTTCGGGAACATCAATGTGAACGTGCTTTTTACGGCATGTCGACAACGCTGCTGAAATGCTCCCCGGTCTGGAACAGGAGCGGCCATAGACGGTTATTATAGGTCTCACTTTTACCCCTCGTAAATATTCCCAGTGGTTTGGAACAGTTTTTAAAGATTTGTTGCCTATTTTGAAGAAGTGCGCATAAAGTTTCAGTGCCTGTAGCTGGGGTTGCCAGAACTTTTTACAGTGATTTGCTGGGGCCTGAATGAATGGATATCGACATGGTAAAAAACGCAATAGGCGGGGACAGAAGAAAAGACAGTGACACGGGACGAGCGCTAAACATCAACTCTGGCTATATACATACACACAAATGCGCAGAAACACTAAAAAGATACGTAAGGTGCAGCTTTCACAGAAAATGTGAGTGACGCTCTAGATAGGCTAAGATAGGTAGGTTAGGATAGGTTACGAAAATAGGTGCAGATAGGTTACGAAAAATCCTATCTACAGCGTCACTCACATTTTCTGCGAAAGCTACGCCTTACGTATCTCTTTAGTGTTTCTGTTCATTTGTGTGTATGTATATATATATAGCCTTTCTTGTCAATAAAGCCGCAGTTGATGCTTAGCCCTCGTCCCGTGTTACTGTCTTTTCTTCAATCCCCGTCTAGTGCGCTTTTTACCATTTCGAAGTCGTATCACCAACCAGCCCAAATTTCTGCTTTGGATGAATGGATAAATCGTTAGTCTTAGTTTTACTCATGTTCCTTTTCTTTTTTCCGGCGTTAATGACGCATCACGAATATAATATTGTTTTGATGCAACTAGTTTTAATACAGAAGGTCGTTATCGAGCCCTAATATCAAGGTGCGCGTTCGCGTACCTAGTCAGGCGTGGATGTTTGCTGCTAATCGTTGCCACGTGTATGGTTGATGCCATAGTTTAATGGCTCCTCACACTGTTTTACTGCGCTTTTCTGTGGTGGCGAAGCACAAGCCTCAGAATACTTTGTGGCAGTCTTTGCTTGTTTAATTTTAATGATTATTTCATTTTTAATTGTATACTTACGTACCCTCAGGGCCAGAAGCCGTTAACGAGGGCAGCGGTTACAGAGTGCACATTTCAAACACAAGAAAGCAGTCAGGTTGTTAAACAAAGATAAATTCAACTTATTGCACAACGTTTGCTTAAGGCGTTATGAAAAAAATGCGGATGGATCAATGATCGATAATGATTGTGGTTCCAATCTGGTGATGTGCGGGGTATAAGTGCCTCAGCGGACGTTTTAGTATTACACTATCGAAACCTACTTTATCAGCGCGAACAACGCCATGGGAAAGATATGGTGGAGAGTCAAATAATTCGTCCCTTACTGCATCAGTTCTTCCGTGTCCTCGCCTCGTGCATAACCTTAGGCTTGAGAAACGCAAAAGCGGTATTTCTTGGTGTCGGTGTCAACAATGCCCAACTATTTTGCAATTACAGGACGCCAGCGCCGCAGCTACACCTGCTGATGACCGGTCAATGCAAAGCGGCCAGTCGAAACGGCAGCGACCTGCGGACAGCACAGAGCAGAGCGTGAAGAGCAAGAAGTCCCGCTCCTCCAAAAGAGGAAAATCTCCAGCGGCGTCTGAAGTTCCTCCCCAGCCACCGCCTGAGGTGCGTCCGAACATGACCCGAAGTAGCTAGCGCCATGAGCAGCGTGCAAACGCCCCACAGCGCAAAGCGCACGCCACCAGATATCAAGTTTGGTTTGATTAAAACGGAATACCCAGATAAAGCCAGCACCATTAAATATGGCTGCGAGGGGCATTTGCCGTAGCGGTAGCTATGATCAATGCCGGATTTATGCCATGTGGTACTGAAATAATACCGGAATACTGCTTGTTTTTAAATGTACGTCGCATACAGAGGTGAAGACAGGTCAAAGGTCTTCATGTACTGCGTCGATGAGGTTCAGAACATGACAAGGGGGGTGTTTCGAAACAGGAAGTCAGTAGAGGATGCTGTAGAACGAGACTTTCGTTGTTTTGTTATGACTAGTCTACTGTCAAATCCATGTCGTCTTCTGTCAAGAAGGGAATGCGCTTTGCGCTGTGTCACAACGTTACGTTTCACGGAAGCGACTATCAAAAGGAATTCACAGACACTTCAGATTCATTCATTACGAGAAAAGTTAGCTCGATTTCGCTCAACGGCATCCCCGGTATTTCAAACACACTGGCGTGCGGCAAATTATTTCGGGCTACATACCTTAATGCCCGGAGAAATTTTTAAATTTTTATTTTGGGGTATTAGGAGCAGTTATGACTTACAAGGGGAGCAGGGAAGGCCTACTGGTCCAGCTTATTCGACTACGACCCGAGCAGCTGCCGGGAGAATCTCTATAGAAAATCCCTCCCGCCCATGACCCACAAGGTGATGTCGTCAGCAAATAGGCTGAATCTGAGGGCGGGAATTTAGCGACGGCTCGAACAACTCCTCGCCGATTTCCGCTTTTGATGCTCCAGTCCAAGGAAGACCCAGGCTACAACAGACTAAAAGGTTGTTCAGCGCCCAGAAGGCAATGAAAAGTATTGAATGAAAATTTCGGAGAATAAATTGCAATTCTGTTGGGTAACGAAATCATTTCCCATGCATTTGTAAAGAAAGTCGGCAAAAGCGCCACAGCGTTCTCTCATCAAAACAGCGTCAAAAGTCCTTCAGTGAAACTGCGTACAACCTTCGCTGAAAGTGCCGTCGTCTGTCGTCTAACCGTAATGTCCAAATCGCAAACGCGGAACGAACCCATGCCAAGATTTTTCGCGCACTGACTAAACTCACCTTCGAACGATTTAAACCGTTGTACTGCTCCGTCGGGATCGCTGCGTGCGCTGTCGTAAATATAGCCGTTTCTTTTTCCCTATTGCCAAGTAACCGTTTTTGACGCAGTCGAAGCCCGGTTTAACGCACGCGCCTTCTGTGCAGATATCTTTATAAGAGCCTCTCGCTGGGCAAACCAGATTAGAGAGAACCGCATATTTTTTGACAGGACGCCATTGGTCCTACTGAGAAAAACCTTCGCTCTAAAAGTAGCTACAACCCGTTAATACCACGCGTGGCCACTGCGAAACTTCAACACAGAGCGTTTATGGTTGGCATAGTGCTCAAGCGTCGTTGTTGAACCGCTGTGTTGCCGAAAAGCATGTCTTGATGGAGTGTGACGAGATGCTCACGCATTTTCAATGATCCACAAATGAATCTTGCGTTACTTATTGGCACAGAGGAAGAAAAAGATAGGAGGGGAAACGAAGCTTCCTAGCGCAGCCACTGCAATCGGCATTGCACTCCGCCGCCACGGAATGAATTGCGGCCGCTATCATTTCGTCCATCAGCTGCTGCTAACCTCTCCTTCGCCGTCGCAGCTACGAAGCCTGGCAGTCCGCCCGGGTTTTTATTGTGACATTATCTGGTCGCACGCCCGCGCTGCCGCAATTTGCCGTTTCCTCTGCTATATATTCTTGCTCAGTGCTTATTGGCAATACATTTTAAGGCGCCATATCGCGCCCGCAGCGGTGATTGTGTAGCGTCAAGTTAAGGAGTAATTGCTTGCTGCTATGACAACACTGATTTTAAATTTGCCACAGTATAGCGAGCCAGGTTGCCCACTAACTCACCATCTTCGTGCCACCTTTCATACCTTAAACGCATACATTTAGGGCGAGCGGCTACAACTACACGAGATCCTCAAGTCAGATTCCATCAAACTCAGTTAGTGAGAAAAAGTTGTAGCACGACACGAGCTCTCAGCAGCTATGGACAACTCTAAACACAAGCCTATGGCTGAATTTCGGGCCCACGCTGAAAACAAAATCTAGGTGTGACTTTCTGGCTTTTTTATTGTGGTAGCTATAAATTGAGCGTGCGGCACCTCTCGTAATTCTTCTGGCTCCTTAGGTTCGGCTCGTAACGTTTTCTTCTTCGGCTGGTCCCGAGCTTCCGGAATGAGGTATTATCCATCAGAAGCTTCATTACATATCCGCAAAGCCAGGATGTGGTCGAAGGTAAAAAAAAACGCAGCTGTCGAAGTCCGTTGTTCGTCTTTCCTTTAACCAAAGTGTCAGAAAAAGTCACAAGCCACCGAAACCCATCCTTGTGGAGTCTTACATAGAACTATCTCATGCTTACGGATGATAATAATGATGCCTCTAATTCGGAGGTGGGCGCAAGGGAGGCAAGGCACCTTCTCTTTTAAGAGAGTCTCTTCTCCTTCTATGGAGTACTACCAATATCAATTTTAGAACACAGGGGCTAGGACGTACTCTTTCTGATGCGTCTCTGCGCGGACAATTGAAGGCTTCTAGTAGGGCAACGTCTAAGGTTGCGAGTGTTAGTACGCCATACTACGGCATGCTCTTGCTCTTGCCTTTCCCACTCGCTCTTCAATTCAATTCAACATTCATCCGTACGCACAGCTTCTCCAGATTCACTTTGAGCATCGTTTCTATTGCGCTTAAAACAAATATTTTGTTCTGGTGTTTCCATTTATCGTGTTTCTTTTTGATACCATTTTCGAGTGTTATTCTGTTATTTTAAATAAAAACCAATCAACGTGCGTTCCTGGTGAAAATATCGCTTCAACAATAGTAATATTTGCAACAAATATGTCGGGCGGCTCTCTTACTTTTAACTTATATGACGTATACCAGTGGCATTAATAGTTTGGTACATTCCTTTTCTATGATCAAGCAGGCTCTCAACTGGTATTTTGACTAGGTGGTTTAATGGACAGACAGACCGACAGACAGACAGCGAGACAGACAGACAGACAAAGAGACAGACAGACAGAGACAGACAGACAGACAGACAGACAGACAGACAGACATATGGACGGAAGGAGAGACAGACAGTTTCCTTTTTAGCAACCCCAAGAAAGACTGGCGTATTTGAAAGTATTCCATTCTGTTCTTTCAGGCCTCAATCGGGGAATCTCCAAAGCCGTCCCCGATCACCACTTCCAAGCCGCTGACAACTGACAACAAAGCCACACCAGGATCCGCGGAGCGCCCGCAACTGGTCCCAAAGGCAATGGTTGAGCAATTACAGTGGAATATGAGGGGTATCACTAAAATACAGCGTTATATCTTGTAACAGTACTTGAAGTGTAAGAAAAACTCGTTCTGAATTCTCTGGCTTTGTGATCGAAAATGCCACTTTGTACTGAATCCTGTTTACAAGGCGCGCAATTTTGACGATGTTCCTCCACAACTGACACGATTTTCCTCGAAGAACGTCCGTGCTAATAGCTGATGTTGTTCGATAACCACCGAACCTTTTATTCCCGCCTCCTCTCACGAACCGCAGATGCCCGAGGGGACCGTTGACTCGTCAAAGCGTGAACTGTTGCAAAGTGGAACGTTCAACATCGACGTAAGTTAGTAATGCAATAAGTTGGCGTTTTTATTTTTTCGTCTAAAAGAACATGTGCCATATTAGCCACAGAGCACCTTATTGCAATAATGGAGACTAAACGGTACGACTATTTCCTATAATCTTCTTTGCTGCAAGAAGCTCTTCTACGGCTAAACCGCCATTTGTTCTTTTCTGCGACCGTCCTGTGCAGGCTTCATTGCTATTCATTTATTCAATCTATTAAACATCTCTACAAAACTTTTAGTACCAGGGTATAGCCGGGTGTGCCAACATAACAAGTTATTCACAAAAATGTGCAGATTGACTCATATCCAGGTCCGCTTATTCAGTTCTCTGTTTAGCGTAGATTAGAGCCACATTTTTTTCAGCGTTATTCATACCTTTTAAACGGCGCGCTAATATCTACAAACTCAGCTAAGCTCGTGGTGACGTATGGCGACAATCGACATTTGTCCCTACTAAGATACGCCGAGGCGCCGGCGCCGGAGCTCCGTTCGCGACACCTCTGAAACGTGCACCCGTGGTTCAACGGCGAACGCTGATTGGCTACAGCGTTTAAAAGGGCCAACCAATGGCGGCGCCCTACTGTTCAGTGCATCGTGCGTGATAGAGGCTGCGTCAGAGCCCAGAAATTACGTCAGCGTGTGGCAGAGGGGCGGCGAGGATCGGAAGGTAAACAAGGAAGGAAAGGAAGATATTTATTGCGTGTTTCTGTGGCCCCTGCTTTACGCACAGGTGCAATATTCGGTATACGCTTTCGGGAAGGGGTTCTCTAACGATTGCGCGATAAAAATGGCGTCCTTCGAAAGTCTTTTAGGGCCCCTTTGATAATCCGGGAACAGTAAGGGAGCGCTTTTTGAAGGGAAGTTTCGCAGCTACCCCATTGCAGAACTCTGATTTTTATAGGCCGGATGTGGTATTGTACACGTCGATGGCTTCCTTGACAGGAGGCCGAAAAGAACCCAACCGCCGTGCCTGCCAGCAATCTAACCCAGCCGGGGCCTTCCAACCTCGGCAAACAGCAGATGCAGGCCTCCAGGCCCGAGCCTTCCTCCCGACCCACCCGTCCTGGCATCGAACCCCTCCCCAGGTGGGCGCATCATGAAGTCAGATGTCGCCGAGAGCAAGCATGTCTTCACAATTTTTGGGCACGAGCCAGTTTCTATTCCTTGATGCGACTTTCAGGCGCCGAAATATTTAGACGAAGGTACGTAACGTACAGAAGCATGTGCCTGTACGCAGCGGAGCTACCTCGTTTAGTCTTTTGTTAGTGCAGTTGCATGTAAATGTGTCCCTGTGAAAACAAAAGTTCAGTTTGAAGCCGCGCATGTCTCTATCTTCTAAACAATTTTGCGTTCGAAAGTCTTCTCAAGCAAACATGTCTTCAGGCCCGCAGATGGGCCTTAGTGATGCTCGTCCACAAGGTTTCGACGTCAGCAGTGAGGAGGTTTACCGAGGAGCCCTGTTCGAAGGAATGAAAGCAGTTACTTTGGCGCCAGTGCGTCGATCCTTTGAACTTGCAGTAATGAAAGTTACGTGAAGACAACCTGTCGCTTTGAATGACAACATAAAAAAGTCATTTCGGACGGGTCAGATTTTTCGTTCATTGTTTCGTTCTTACCGAACCTTTCGGTTTTTAAATTTTGAAGTTTTGCCTTCAATTAGATTTTTTAGCAGCACGTTTAGGTTGGGAGCAAATGAACATTATTAAATTTAATTGTCAGCGTCGACCCTCGTCTGATGTCATCATTGGATGGGCGTTCTCAATATCTCAGTAATCGCCATACCGCGTTTCTGTCATGTTGTCGGCTGTAAAATGCCTTAGATAAGCCTACCAGGACGGCTTGGAATCGTGGCAATCACTAGCCGAGGCCTACGCAGTGGATGGAAGCCTCCGTGTCACCGCAGATGCCCAAATGCCATGCGCTTTTCCCCATCTTTGGAGCTTGCCTCATTCATGCCTGTATCGTAAAAGGCGTGTTCGGACCAGGCCAAGGGTCGGCTGATTTTCGCCTGTGCCCAGTCCCCACGAGCAGCACGTCAACGAGAACTCAACTAACTCGCTAGCGCGTCAGTGTCAGTATGCGAGCTCTGCGATCTCGCTCGTGGAGCAATGAACGTTACAGCGCAAAGTTGGTGAATTCAGTATAGAAAAAATCGGCGGAAAACAAAGAAATTAAAAAAAAACAGTAATGCGTCTTGAAAAATAACTTACCTAGCACTCCAGACCACTCGGCCACGAGCCAGCGCTGCCAGTGTAGGAAATATAAGGCATATACGTATAACCAGTTCACACATTCCTTTATTTTAGCTGAATTAGCGTCTCGAGTGGGGCCAGTTGGTTCATTCTGAACGTACAAAACAGCGCAAAAAACTAGGACTAATAAAGTTAGAGCCCTTAGCCCTTCTTTCTTAGTCCTCGGTTTTTGTGCTGTTTTGTAAGTTTAGTTTAGCATTTCAAGCAGCTTAGATGACTGTTTGTTATAATGCTCGTGCAGTAAGCGTCTGCCGATTTCCACAATATCTCAGGTCTAGCAATTGCAGTTCTTAGACGGAAAAGTGTTCGCAGATGTTTAGTCATGCTGCTCAATGCTGTGCTTTTTCATCTAGCGCAAAAAAGTGCTTCTGTGCATCATAGTTTTACGCTGTACGGTAAAAGTTTCAGTTGATTTTATTTCCTTAGTACCTATATTGAACTTCGCTGACTCTTCTCCCGCCTTCAAGTGGCCTTAGATTTTCCTACTAGCGTCGCATCTGCCCTTGTACAGCGCTTGTGCGGAGCGACCTGGACTTGGAGCTTGATACAGCGTACAAACTAACAAACTAAAGAAAGGCACATTCTTCCATTCACCAACGTGTCGTGGCTTCGTTTCAACTGAGGGAATAAAATGCGGCGGCCCGTCGGCGGCCGGCGGAATAAACGCTGGGCCGACTGACCCTCTCGGAAAGTCAGCGAGCCGTGCAGTAGCGCAGTCAAGCCCAGTCATTTTTACTTGACGTCACACATGGGGGAGGATGCAGAGAGGAGGACAGCATTTTCGAATTGATTTTTCAACTAAATAACTTCGCCTAAACGCAACCACAGTTGTCGAAACATGGCTTATGGACTCCACACTACAATTTGCGCTAGTAATCCCGCAGTGTGTACTAATAACCAAGTCCCTTTGAGTTCGGCTAAGTCAGTTTTGTTATGTTTGGCGGTTGTTTTGACCAACTACTTTCATTAAATGCGTCAAGAGACTGGCAGTGAGAGACCCTGTGAGGCCTGAAATGCAGCAAAAAACACGGCGCCGGAATTAGGCTTGAGACAAAGTGTCGCGTCGATGCGGTTTGTGACGTTAGTGCTGACGTACTGCGCGCCTTTCGGACACCCATGCGCACCGCCCGCAAAAACTCCAGTGTGAAGGATCCGTGTGTCCCCCGGCAAAAAAAAAAGGAAAAACACAAAAAAGACATGTTTTTGGCTATGCTTGATACGCGTGCACTGCATTCCCCCTTACAGGAGCCATGAAGAAAAAACACAAGTTTGGTTCATTCAAAAGATTGCCTCGTTAGGATCATGCGGACACCACTTTTAACGTAAACTTCGCTCTAATAAACTACATAATTAGGAAAAAAGGTGTATGGCCATGCGACCCACTAGCTCATTTCCCGCAACAGAACCTATGATGTCACATGTGACAGCTCTGGGATTGGCGGAGGGCGGCAAAAGCAAACACAAATTAGGCAGAGCTTACAAGCTTGCCGAACGAGCCATTTGCTCTTAAATTTAGGGAACATTCTTTTCAAAGCTGTAAGAGTGGTGGGACAAACAGTGGAAGTTGCGAAAGCACACGTACACAGAAGTGCCGATGCGTACTGCTGTTGGTACTGCGCACACTATGCTTGCTTTATTAGCTGCAGCGGACTTCAGGGATTTGGGGTGGTCTCAGACTACACCTGCCGATTGACGCCAGGTACGGTGTCTTACGTGACCATATTTGTCCAGCGAGCAGTATGTTTCACGAAACGATTATTTTCTCCACAAACAAAAACAAGCCAGGTTTAAATACGGTCAAAAACAAACCAAAGTTCACGGAGAAAGAAATTCTTGCTCCATGCCTAAGACAGAAAACGGCTTGGTAGGGTATGGTGGCGCCAGCTAGGTTCACTAACGGCAAACAAGGCCTCCCAATCGGCTGCAGAGCTATGGTCCCTAGAATTATCCTTCTATGGACCATAGCAGAGCATTCCGTTCCTATGATGTCATTGCAGACCACGAAAACGCATGATTTCGCAGGCAAATCAAAATTTTACCTTAACTTATTTAATTGCTTTGTGGATAAAGCATCGTTTGCATTCGGACAAGCGCTGGGGGCACTATAAAACAAGAAATCGTTCGGATAACACAAACTTGTATTTTGTCTTCATGGCTCCTTTATGTGGTCAATGATAGCAAAATTCAGGTTTCGTTCTTTACAAGGGCTTGTTTGTCTGGATAAAAACCCCGCTAATTTTATCGCAAGCACAAACAAAAAACGCAGACGTTAATGAAAAGGTATCGTTACGTGGCTGTAGGATGGAGGCAACATGAATCATTGAAAGGTGCGAGCGATGTGTGTATTTCAAACTATTTTTAATTCGGTCATCAGAGGTCCCTAGCTCAGCCATGCTTTCCGCATGCACGTCTTCAGCTTCGTCAGATATTGCCTATTAAATGCAGAGCATTTCAGTAACTCACGATGTCACCCGCGTTGACGTCCGTAGTCCGCACGCTCACTGCGCATGCGCGTCGAGTCGAGGCGATAGCGAACTCTCTCGCAAGGGGCATTGGATTGGATTCGATTGGATTGGCTTGGATTGGATTGGATTGGCTTGGATTGGATTGGATTGGATTTGGATTGGATTGGATTGAAGTGGATTGTGTTGGATTGTGTTGCGTCATAGCCGCGGCACGTTGCGTCATAGCCGCGGCAGACGCGCTGGGGCCGGCGCATGTGCTGTACTCTCTCTTCCGCGGTTTCCTCTCCTTCGGGCGCGCTGCGCATATTTATTTATTTATTTTTTATTTATTTTAACATACTGCCAATCCCATTTGGGATTTTTGCAGGAGGGGCAATACATCGTTGCAAATACACAAATTTCCAGCATGGTTTTCGTTCATACAGGACGAGAACAGTACAGACATCTGAGAGAGGTTTTCTACATGACAAGCGAAGGTTGCATATTACATATGAAATCTGAACTCTCGTGCATCAAACTTCACCAGTTCATAGAAAAACAAAGCAGCAAAACATAGTCAAATTCAATGCAGGATGAAACACAGACAGAATATGTTACAGCAGTGATTGAAGAACGAGCGAAACCAAACATTCTATGAAACCAAGCCAAACATATTACTGAAGAGCTACTCAGTAACAGTGAAAATCATAAGTGACCCAGAGAGCCTAGGAAAACCGTGTAGACTCAATTAATGAAATTTTGGGCGTCATTTTGGTTAATTGGTTTCATGGAGGTGGTTTTCAATTAGACTTAGGAATCGTTCTATAGATACGCTACTCGTAATCGATGAATGCATACTGTTCCACTCTCTTACAGCTAGTGGGAAGAAAGAATGTTTAAGGCAATCAGTGCGATATTGTATTATTTAAATGTTAAAGTCTGATTATGCCGCGTGGGCCTCACTATATTGGTAGTGAGATACTTTGAAGTATCAAGGTTTAGGTTTTTATGAAAGAGTTGATGTAAGAATTTTAAACGCGCTAGTTTTGAACGATTCTGTAGGGTTAGCATACCGGCGTTCCTCAGTAGTTCTGTTGGTGAAGCATTTGTGTCATACCGATTGTAAATGTACCTAACCGCTTTTCGTTGTATTCGCTCTAATTTATTTATGTGTACTTTAGCATGCGGGAACCAGATAATGTTAGAGTATTCGAGTAAAGATCTCACAAAGGCGTTGTAGGCTAATTTCTTCGTTTCTGGCGGTCCTGATCGAAGGCGTCTTCTGAGGGAAAACAGCCTTCCTAGTGCAGCCGATGCGATATGATTTATGTGGGCATCCCATCTGAAGTCTTGCGTAAATATCACTCCCAAGTATTTGTGCTGGTGCACCCGGATTATAGGACTATTATTTATGTTGTAAACGTGTTCGTACCTGTTCTTCCTTCTTGTTATTGATAAATGAGCGCATTTTTCTACATTGAGGGACATTTGCCAGTCATTACACCAGTAATAAACAGAGTTTAGTGCAGATTGTAGTATCAGATGGTCTTCTATGGTGTTAATTTCCCGGTAAATTACAACCGGTGTGCCGTTCTCCGGCGAAGCAACATCCGCGCTTGGCTAAAACACCTAGAGTCCACGCCGCTTTACAAGTACGCCAACGTCGTCGACTGGGACCGGCTTACGCAGTCCCCATATAAGCGGCGGAGCGCGCGTTCGGAATTCAGTCAAGGGCGTCTTTGCTTGGCTTTCGCTTGACGTTACGTGTCGCATCTACTCGAGTTCCCCCCGTGGGAAGATGCGGGCGGCTTTTTTCGTCTTCGTATCGGTGGCATCGACCCCTCGTCGGGAGCGCCACCTTCGGCCGAAGCCCAAGCGTAAGGGCGACGAGAAGGAAACATGGTATGAAAATACACAATCAAGGAGTCCTTGCCGCCACGGATGATGATGATGATGATGATGATGATGATGATGATGAACTGTATGAACACCAGCCCCGGAACAGCAATGCCCGCCGACGCACTAAACTACCATTCAAAGCTTTAGAGACGCGCCGGAAAATGCAGCAGGGAAGCGACATCGTTGTCTCGTCAGGTAGCGGCATGTCATGGCTAGGCTGCTCTCGTTTGCCCATGGGCGGGAACCACGGAGCTGGGGAGTGGGAGTAATGAAGCATGCCTACGTTATCTGAGAGCCTGGACGAGACCGCTTCAGAAGTCGAGACGGGCGATGCTGGGGGATGCGATGGGGATGTTGAACCCCGCATCCCGTAAAAAGGGTTACTCGGTGGTAGCACAAATATGACGCCAACCACGGAATACGCCAGCGACTCATTTCTGAATCCAATAGCGGATCCACGGCAACTTTATGGCGAATTCTCTGAGGTCACAAAATCGTGACTGTGTGAGAGCCGGCCACCGACCCAATGCGCCGCCAAGAAGCATGACTAGGCGACTGAAGTAGAGAGCCTCTAGTTCAGCCTGATGGTACCACTTGAACGCTAATGTTCAATCAAGAAGATGAGAAAAATGCTGTTACTACTCCCCGATATAACGTCACACCTGCCTATAACACGTCACTGTAGCCCGAAGCTTTAAAGACTTTGAATGTATCCTGCATAATTTCGATCAAAAAAGCGCCTTTCGTGCCTGCATACCCAGCTTTCCTCCCTCAAAATTCCGAGCAATCACCAACCTAGCAAAACGACTTCAGAAAAGTGATATTTGACATAAAGTAACAGATCAACGTGGAGATGCAAACATTATAACAACTTTCCAGAATTATGACTATTTTTTGTGTAATTCGCTGTCAAATGTTACTCCCCACGCATTGGTAGGGGATTGTTTCCATGTCTCTGGAGATGAGTCGCGCAACGTGCAAGACTTCGTACTGTACACAAACTAATTTTTCAGCCCTGATATTAGCTTCGCCAAAATATTTTACATTTCGCGAAATAACTCCAGTCAAACCCGACTATAACAAACCCGGATAGCGCGAATTGTGCAATATACCGAACAAAAATTAATCAGTCACGGAAATACACGAGAAACATATTTTTTATAACGAACTTCACAACTGATATATCGAACTCGGCATGCTTAGAATGGCCGCCAAAATGCATGGTCTCAGAGCGGCGGTTGTAATGTTGATTGGCCGCGACCACTGAGCCACGGCCGCGACTGAGACACTGCGCCTCGAATGGAGTGACATGACGCCCGACACTTTCCGTAACTGTTTATGACTCACGGAACACACGACGCAACCCGCCCAGTCAATGCGTCCGGACCAAGATGGTAGCTCGCCAACCTTCCCGATGCTGTGCTGAAGGGGTGTCCTACGAAAATTTCCTGAGTGTCGACGACGACGTTGCCGCCATTTTAAGCCCCTCGGACGAGGGCACCGTTAGCAGCACTGTCGTAATGCTGATGAAAAGTACAATAGAGGCAGAGGATGTCACGAGTGAAAGTCGTCCGACGCTTAATGAAGTGTTTCGGCAGTCAGCGTGCGCCGCCAATATTTCCTCGATATTGAAGAACACGGACTTAAAATGGTGCGCAAACAATGTCTCGTGTAAAGAATGCTGTGCTAGTTAACGCTGCCAAAATGGAAGGAGAAACAAAAATCACCGCTTTTTTTGGAAGTAGGCTGTTAAGGCGTTAAGGCGGAAAGTAGCTTTATTATTTTCAATAAATCGATTGTTTTGTGTATGGTAATGACAAACTTTATTTTGTTCGTTTCTGCATGCGGGGATGGCAAAGGGATTCCCGCGTACTGCGAACTCGTAACAATAAACTCGTTATAGGCGGATTCGGCTATATCGAACTATTAGATATATCGAAGTAATCGTGGCGCATATTGCAGTTCGCTATAACCGGGTTTTACTGTACAGAGTAGTCACTGTTGAAAGGACTGCCATGAGCGGGAAAGCTGGACATGCAATGTAGCCGAGAAAGTCACTAAGGCTAGTTCTTCCTAAATGGCTCAAGTTGTGCCTCGTCTTTCTTGCTGCCGTGCAGCTATGAGAAAAGAGAGCAGCGCCGCCGTCTCTGCGGCGGGGTGCCGCTCGAGTTGCTCAGCCTGGCCACCCTGGGCTCGGTGCTCTTTTTCATGCTGCTGCTGAACTCCTCGGCCAACGCCGTGGTGCTGCGGGTGCCCGGAGTGGGCGCATTCCGCGGCCTGCGCACCTACGTCGAGGGGCGGCCCGTGTACGTCTTCCGGGCCATCCGCTTCGGGGAGAGCACTGCCGGAGCGTCGAGATTCGCGTGAGTGCTCTTCTGGCGCGAACGTTAGCGGGGGGCGAAAACCCTGGGAAAAGCGGCGAAAGCGTCGGGCCCCCAACTTAGCGGTTTTGCGCAGGAGCCTTCGTACGGTAGGACCTTGCTTTGGTGTGTGGAGAAGTGTGGTTGGACGGTCTTAACCACGTCCTACGGGCGATGTTGCCGCAAAGTGAATAAATTTTTGGCGTGGAAAATGTCTGAACCCTTAACCAAAATCTTAAATGTCCTCCATGCGTTGTGTCCACTGATTGAAGAGTAGCGTTTCAGGGCACACCAAAGCACTCAGTGTGCATCACTCTGTAGCCCTCCCAAGTGTGTCCATGTCAAATGCATGTGCGAGACATGTGTGACACCCATTACGTCTGAAACTGTGTGTACAAGCGTAATCAAACCCGTTAGGCAAAGACAAGAGTGATCCCTGATGTAACAGTAAGCACTTTCCAGATCTGTCGTGTAAAGCGGTCGTATTCTGCCACATTCCGTGTGTAGTATTTGCAGTGCCAATTGGCTCAGTCATGATTTCGCATGTGCCTAGGAGTAGCACAGTTGACGCCAGCTCAATGAACCAGTGAAGCCACTTTTTTTTTCAAGTGTCATCCCATCGGGTGCATGGCATGCCTCGTCCATTCATGCTTTTCTGCCTTGAAGCGCTCATGCAATAAATATCGTCAACTAACTTTTCCCCAGTGTTGTACACGTTCCTCTAAAATAGGAACGAAACCTCGTTCCTCGTTCCTTCCCAATTTTGAAAGGAGTTACCGTTACAAGTTCCTTTATTTCGAAAGGAACGCGTTCCAGTTCCAGTTAAAAAATTGGAACGTTTCGTTACTTTAACGTTACATTCATTTTTTTAAATTTAAATATAGGGTCTGATAGGTAAAATAGAGTTAGAATTTTAAAACTATAATCGAACTACGTATATTATACGAATATGAACACCGCCGGCAGCAGATTATCTAGAAATAAAAAGAATCCAAAGGAACGCTCCCTGACAATTTTTTTTTTCCAGGAAGCACCGCACAAACCCCAGACATGTCTAACTGCGTTTTTGGTGCTCGTCTATTATAGGTGCAACACATATAATAGACGCAGTAAGGCTCCTGCGCGTCAGATGTGCAACTACAAAGTTACTCACGTGCAGGAAGGTAATTAAATTTCTCGCATTAGATTCAATATTATAGTTTATTTTAAATACTTTACAGGACCCTTTGAAGGATTTGGTTAAGGGGGTTACAAAAGTGAAGCGTTGCGGATCGTACAATTTGCGAGTAAGAAAACACATTGCAGCAGGCGACAGAATCCAGGTTGGTACTGGAGCAGGCAACATGGCGTTCGATGATTTTCAAATGTACGGTAGACCCACGAAGACCCAACTTGCTACTTGCTCAAACAAAACGAAAAAAACCAGCTATCTCTCTCTTATGGTCAGTCTCGGCGCCGCGCGATTCCTGCACCCCCGATAAACGAAGTTCACATAAAAAACAGAGAAATGCTTAAATTATCTCAGCTAAACCAGAATCTTCTCTGGCTAAACCTAGCTAACTCACGAGGGGCTCCGCGTTAGCTCTGGTTCTGTCAACCGACCGGACTCAAGCTTCTGTAAATGGACTTTATAGTTCTCGCTGTGACTGTCCAAGAACACCACGAACTTCGGTTTTATTACACTAAAACCAAGCCTCGAGGACCTACTAAGTTCTAACTAACACACACTGGGCCGCTGATTGGCCAGGTCAACAAAACCCAAATATTTGTACACAAACAATCACGTGATCCACACTAACACTCTCACTCAAACTTCCAGGTATTCATCAAGGCACAAGTATAACACAGGTTTAACTTGAAACCGACCAACTACAGCAACTCTGAGCGCTGGAAGTTGACCTTCGGGCGGCCTCTCTCAGGTATTGTCCATACGGCGCGCGACGAAAATATGCCCAACAGTGACAGAATTCATGCAATACAAAAGCACCTTGCACTCCCGTCGGCCCATTCCCGCCAGATCGGCGACAGACCGCGCCGTGACGAACTGCGGGCGTACTCTGTAACTTCGAGCAGTACAACATCCCGAGACACTGCGGTGCGCCCAGCTCTTTTGAGAGCCGCCGACCCTTTGAATGACCTCACAGCGAGCGCAACTGCCCCGACAACAACGCACCCGCGCCTCGCGAGCACTAATGCTGTAATTACCCCTGACAATATACAGAAGGGGTGGTTTCACAAGGAACCTGCGGCGCCAACAATTCTATCGGCCAGACGTGCATTTTGGCCACCCCAGACAAACGATGAAAGGTGAAAAGCATTCTTGCGGCAGCGCTGTTCACCCATCGAACGCCGCGTAAGCTCAACCGGCATGAAAGCAAGCCTAAGCTGCGAACCACTGCGTGGTTATTTTTCTGCCTTTAACTTTCGAGGAAGCACAATCCGCTGAAGGGCGGGCAAATTGGGCAGCTTATAGGAAGAGAAACACGACGACTTGTGATTTTTGTACTCGAGCTTTGGCATCAAAAACAGCCAAATCCTGGCGATGTAACGGCAGGAACGCCGTTCCTGCCGTTCCTCCAAAAATCTAACGAGTTACCGTTACAGTTCCACCGATTCTTAATGGAACGGTGGCGTTCCTTCGTTCCTCCAAAAAGTAACTAGTTCCAGGAACGCCGTTCCTTGGAACGCCGTTACGTACAACACTGCTTTTCCCTTAGTACGTGGTTCTCATCTTTATTCTGGAGTAGAGTGCACTTTTTATTTCCCCGTGATATTTTTCGTTTGGTTCAAGTAGTTGTTTTGGGCGGTCCAAGTTCCGGAAGCCTGACAGGCTTTTACCGCAGTTTCTTATGTACGGGTGTTGCTAGATGCAAACAACGCTTGCACAAGTGGAACGTTTTAAAGCAAAGCTTTTTGCCTCTACCCCCTTAAGGGTTCTGTCGCGACCATTGGTGTCAACACAAAACTCCCGCGAACAAATAAGACAAGTTACTGGCACCACCAGGAATCGAACCTTGAATGAATACAGAAACGGAGCGAGATCCCGTTGTCTTACCGATTGAGCTGCGAGCCCACGCGGACATGGGAGAGACCAACGGTGCACTCACCAAGCACATATGCGGGTTTACCCCCTGCGCTGTGGCTGAATGCCACGTGATAGCGTCACGCGACCTCTCCCACCGCTGTGCGCTCCGCCCACGGCACGTGTAGCGGCCGTGTGCGTGCCTCACGCATGCGCTAGGAGTTTTAAAGAAAGCTCACACCATCGCATGGCATGTCACTTCTCCGTCTCTGCCGCCGATCTCCTCGCCTCCGTAGGCGGTGGCAGAGATGGAGAAGTGAAATAGTGTAACAACCTGTTGGAATTTTTTTTTATTTTATAAAATTGGACTTCCGACTCATTTGCTCCACCAATACAACTCAACCAACCACTGTTCATGAATCATGCATTGATTTAACCTTAGCAAAGAATATCTCTTTGAATTAATAAAGGGTGCGGGTAAGTGCATTTCACTTGTCTCTGGTTACACTTTGTAGAGCCACGTGTGTGAATGCGAGAGACGTCGCATGGGTAACCAATGTGGGTGTCTTTACAGCTTTGCTTTTCAACAACTTTCACAGGGTGGATTAGCACGCATGTTTTTCTTGTTTGATTTTTTTTCACCAAAACTCTTTTCACTGCATTGTAGAATATCATTTTGCACTTAGAATTTTCAGTGACTGATCTAGACCTAGATATATACATGTTTAGGAAAACAACCTCCACATTGAAGCCGTCGCAGGCAGCAACATCTCTCAAATGAACTTCATTGCGAAAGCATCACATTATCCAATCAGCAGGGAAGTGGGCGTTGGCCTTACCTGTAGCGGAAAAAATGGCACCCAGTTTGGTCCTGTTGGCATCATCATCATCATTATCATCGTCAATCTGGTTGCATCCCTTGTTGGACGTAGGCCTCTCCCAAAGTTCTCTAAACACATCTATCGAGTGCTAGGTGAGTCCACCCTTTCGCCGGAAATTTTCGTAGATCATCCGTCCATCGAGGGCTTGTCCAACCCCCCCTGCGTTCATGGTCTATTGGCAGCCACTCTGCCAAACGGATAGTCTACCTGTTGTCCCTCATACACATGACGAGACCCCCCATGCCAATTTTTTCGTTTATTTCGAAGTGATTACTTTTCTTCGTTTAATTCCCCAAGAGTGTTTACATAATTAACGCAGCTCTATCCTTGTACTTTAGAATACAGCCTGCGGGGCCCACGTAAGTTTATTTCGAAGTCGTTTAGTGACACCCCAAGTATCTGCCCCAGACAGGTTTACTGGAAGAACGCATTAGTTATCTACAAGGTTTTTTGAGTCACACAGCAAGCTTCTTATACAGGATATCAGAATTCCAAACAAAAGCAGCCCACCCCATTCTTATTGAGAAGGTAATTTCCTTTTAATGATTTGGATCAGCCTTTGTGACTTGCCCAAGATAGACGTAATCGCCTACTGTTTCCACGATTTCGTTACCTACGTTGAAGTCACGTTCCTTGGCATGCTTATTGAACATTACCTTTGATTTTATCGTGCTTATTTTTATTCCTGCAACCGAGCTTTCCGACCACAATTGGAAAAACATAATTTGCAATTTCCGACTGATTTGACTGAATAAGACAATGCCGTCTGCAAACAGTAGGGGGCTCAGATAGTCCCCATTTATTCGCACCCTGAATTCCTGTGCTTGGGTTTCCGAACACACCCTCCAGACTGGCTGCCAATAATTGTGGAGATACTGTGCGCCCTTGCCATACACCATTTCGTATTTCAAACTTACAAGTTCTTTGATGGGAGCCGTATAGTTCCCGTGATTCCGTCGCATATACATTTGACGAGAGGAGTGTCGACTCCATGATCATGTAACGCCTTAATTACCACTGAAATTGGCACCCAGTCAAATGCTTTTTCATAATTTATGAAGGCCATGTACAAGCGTGTATTATATTCTGTACATCTTTCTATTACCTGGTTTACACCGCTAATATGGTCTAAAGCAGAGGAACCTTTCCTAATACGGGTCTGTTCTCGTGGCTGTTGGAGGCCTAAAGTCGCAACTATGCGATAGAGAATTACCTTTGTAAATAACTTGTAGGTAACTGAGAAGAGGCTGATGGGCCTGTAATTTTTAAGCTCTTTCGTATCGCTGTTCTTAAGGAGAACAACGAAATTCGCGTTTTTCTACGTATTTCGTACCGTTTAGGTTCTCAGGTGGCATAGCCTAATCGAAGGCCGAGTAATGTATCTTCTGCAACGCGTGGGGATCTCCACCCTCCCCCTTGTGAATTTCGAGGCTCGCTTCGATGCCCACGCGTAAGCCTGGCTACCAGTTTTGCCGCCCTGCATTGGCTGCTCACACGGTCAAACAGTGTGTGCAAGCGGTGGCCGGTATCACGGGACTATTTGAGACCGCGCAGGGGTAGTTGGCACGCTTGACTGTGCCTCACAGTGGCAACGTCGGCTGCGCGCGAACGCAGCTGTTTCCTTTCGTCAAGCAACTCCCTCAACGTGCTCTACCTTTTGGCTCGCTCCGTTAAACAGATCGACGCGGTCTCGCGGTACGATGCGATAACGTGGCCGACGTTCCCCGTTAGTTGCTCAGGCGACAAGAAAACCCGTTACATCGATGCCAGTCGAGCCCACCGACGCACACTGAGGGGCAAGTGGCGTGATCACTTCTGCACGCAGACGCCACGCGGTATTGGAGGTGCTCTTAAGGCCAATGAAACGGTGCAAAGGAATGCTGCGGACGGGGGGAGTTCGGCTTCCTAGCCTCTCCATTGGCGGTGACGCGTCATGTGATTACGTATCAATGTCGTCATCGGTGCTACAGAGGGAGCCGAGCTGTTGGCGGCGCTGGGGGATCTGGACGCGTGAATGGGCCTACCGGTGGTACGGCATTCATCCATGGAGGAAAGAAAAGTTTAGGAGGGAGCGTCACGTGACAATCGTGAAGCCTAGTCATAAAAAATAAAAAGGAAAGACTGATGGGAGGTGTTCTATTCACGTGACAGGCAAGCGGTAGTTCTTTGCGCCTCATGTGGCCTTCGCCGACGCTGCGTGCGTGCGCCTATCCGTTTCGTTGCCGGGCCGTCCGCGTATTCGAGTTTCGGCGACGAGTCGTTGCGCGCAGCTCTGCCTGCAACCCGAAACGCGCAGCGGCCTGATCGTGCGGGCAATGTGGTCGGACGAGAGAGGCAGAAAACATCTTTGTTTACTGAGCTTTCCGACCCGTCGAAGTTCACGCCGCAAGTCGGAGAGTTGTGTGCCGCCGCCGCGTGCAGAAGTGGAAATAATCTTTTCAACTTTGCCGCACAGGCAAGTTGAAAAAGATCAGCATTTCAACCATTTCTTTAACCATTTATTGGCAAGGCGCAGTCAGTCCCACAATTCAGCAAGGTCCCTCCCAGGCGTAATCTAGCATTCGTTTTTTTTTTTTTTTTTTTTTTTCATATACGTATCGCACCGATCGAGCGGTCCTCTGCGGACAAACAGCCGGCGTACTGCTTGCGACGCGAGGTGGTCACACCCAACATAAGGGGTTCTGAACCCTTTGTTTTCCAGTGCACTGAAGTAGACAAAAACGTACCATCACGCCGGAGCACCGAAAAGGCGAACGTATGCAAAAGCGCACGCTGAGCGAAACCAAAGCTAGTTTCACCACCTCCCGCCGACACGACACTCGTTACGCGCGATAACACAGCAGAATGCCAAACGCAATCGTCACAGCACACCTGGCAACACCGCGCAGCTGTAGGCCGCTCCATGCTTGTGAATGTTTACGGCGGCGCGTTCGAGCGATCTAACGTCAGAAGTGAAATTCGGCTTGCAGCTCGTGAGGGTGTTTCGTAAGAATGCGATCGAAGTCTCGCCTTGCTTGGAACAGCGACAGCGGCAGTACTTCCCCGATACGAAGCTTGGAGCGCAACGCTGGCGAACAATCTTGTTACGGCGCCTTCGGCGACGGCGCTGCCTCCATCTCCACCGGAGCCAGCCGGAGGCCACTAAATGGCTACCGCGGGCCTGAGAGTGTGGATTTTCCATAATGCATTGCGCGGGAGGAGCCCGAGGAGAGGAGAAAGCGGCGTCAGAGGAGGTTGGCTTGCCGAAGCTGGGCCGCCTGACGTCATGCTCCCTCCTAACATTTTTCTTCCTCCATGCATTCATCAGCAAGCAAGGCCAGGGCACGGTTCCTCCCAGTGTAAAATAACGGGAGGAGACACAAATGGCCGGGACGAGCCGGTGACAGGGTGCTGGTTTTACTTACAATATGGCAATGTGTGAAAGACGAAGCAGCTCGAGCTAGAACGGCTCACGTGATGATGGACACCGATTATATCATCTCGTTGGTACATCAGCGATGATGGTTCGTAAATTTGCTACCCCCAGGAACGTGGCTCCGCCTATAATACAGGAATATTCGTTCGCCGCCACGTCGTGCTGAGTGTGTTCAATTAATAATGCTTTCCCATTCGCAAACAACAAGGAGTCCTCGAGTTTTTTTAAGTTTTGAGGGAACAGTTCTTTTTTATGCACGATAAACAGGGCTAGCAGGCGGCTCATTCAGTATACCAGGTCGCGGGTTCGATTCCCGGCCGCGGCGGCCGCTTTTCTGATGGAGGATAAAAGCAAAAACGCCCGTGTGTACGAGATTTTGTTGCACGTTAAAGATCCCAGTGGTCGAAATTATTCCGGAGCCCTCCACTACGGCGTGCCTCTTCGCCTGCCTTGCGTGGGCGTGTTAAACCCCACAATCAATCAATCAGTTCAGTTTACCAGAAGATCGTACCGGAGCCATACATCGTCCGCACTAACTTACGGCACGTTGATCCATTCGGACTCTGCAATAATAAACACACCATTGGCGGTGATACGAAAGTGAACCAGTTAGCTGTAATAACCACTCGATATAGAGCTGACACTCTGCCAAGGTTCCGCATTCCTGATAGGAGCGAGAAATACGTGTTGAAGTTTGACCGCATTTCACCATCTGCTCGTGCAAATAAGCACGAAATGCCTCCTTCGGTGATAGGACTAACCGGGCCGATGGGAAGGCTATACAAGCTCGCAATCGTTTAGAATCATCACATCGCCCCCACTCCATCGCCACTGTGAAATCTCTTGACTGCCCCCCCCCCCCCCTCCACCGTCGCTGTAGCCTAGTTTTCATCACCATCATCATCACCAGCCTATCTAGGCCCACTGCAGGGCAAAGGCCTCTCCCATTATTCTCCAATTATCTCGCTCCTGTGCCAACTGCGACCAATTTATCCCCGCAAACTTCTTGATCTCATCTGCCCATCTAACTTTCTGCCGCCCCCTGCAACGCTTGCCTTCTCTAGGGATCCACTCTGTTACCCTTAATGACCAGCGGTTATCTTGCCTTCGCATCACATGCCCTGCCCACGTCCATTTCTTCTTCTTAATTTCTACTAATATGTCTTTAACACCAGTTTGCTCCCTGATTCACTCCGTCTAGTTTTACGATGTGCTAAACACGCACCACACATATTGCAATCCCCAGAGGTCGTACATCCACAACAGTACTATCTCTTCAACTTTGGTGCGAAATTCACATTGACAGGGGCCATGCCTGTAAAACGTTTGTCTTACTCTAAAGGTTTGGTGTTTATATTGCCCCCAGAGCTTGTCTGGCACCAAACGATGTTTTATTCACTGAGAAATTAAACAATAGAGGTCATAGTTGATTCTCCCGCAGCATTGTGTGTTTCGTGACGTCTGCGATGACGTATCCAGAGCAAGTACTGAAGCAAACAAAGTACGCGCACTAGGGCAGGAGTTCACCACGAAACGCATTTTCTTTCAATACTCCTAGATGGCGCCACACTAAGGCTTGAAACGGCTGTCCACCCTCGGTTTGGTTTTGACCGAATTCGTGCCGGAATAGTGGTGTTAGGGCTGACATTATTCATTTCGCGAACCATTGGGTATGCTCGACAAGCAGAGTCGCAGAAGACAATGTCGCTTATGCCAGTTGGCCAAGCTAAACTCGATGCGCCGGACGGAAGTGCAGCTACGACCGGCGTAGTGCGCACAGTAAGCACTGGTGCTTTTATGTTTACTTGTGCATTGAAATTTCTCTTCTTTCCCCACCATTCTTACTGCTACAAAAAGAATGTGGATTAAATTTATGCGCTTGTTCTGAAAACCTATAACCCGTGTTTAATTTGCGTTGGCTTTGGCGGCCGCAGCCAAATGCACAGCCCATAAAACGTCAGACATTTTAGTGCCGGAAATGAGCTAGTGGGTCGCATGGCCATTCTCTTTTTGCCTAATTATATGGCTCATTTGAGTGGAGTTCTCATTCCAACTGGTATCAGTGCAGTTCTAACGAGGCACTCTTTCGAATAAACCAAACTTGAATTTCGTCTGCACGGACACTTTAAGGATAAGAAGGATACCTAGGCATGTTTCTCAAGCAAAAGAAAATGCAGCAGCTGCTGGCGACGTTTTCCTTGCTGGGAACAAGTAGTTCCCACTTTCGCGGAGGCAGCATTTTATGGTGGCACCGTCTCACCCAGATATCGTCGTCCGCAGATCAGCCCATCCTAACATTCACTTTCACGTCGCCTTATCTACAATGCAGGAAGCCAACAGCGGCGAGGACGGACAAGGAGACCGTTACGGATGCCAGGAGCTCCCGAGTTGGCTGCCTCCAGCTCCCGTACGTCTCCAATAACCGGGTGAGTCAAGGGCGACTATTTGCCGATGGGCGAGCCGACAACAAAATAATAAACCTTCAAGAAAAGTGCGAAAGAGCGCGGGAAATGAATTCACTTCGACAATCCAAATCTGTCAGACAGCTTCTCTCTCTGAGAGGTCGGTTCCCGTCTGAAGGAGCTATTCATGGTGGCCAAATTTGAGGCTGCCCGACGGCGTTACTTGTCAAGACGGGTCACAAGGGGATGTCAAACGTACGCACTAAAGCACACAGGAAGAGGAGACATGCAGGCGCCGGAAAAACGGGTCGCCTATCTGGAACGGCATCGAGAGGGCGGGCGATGTTCCGTCCCCCGATATTTGCAAAACTGGCACATTGAGTGTACTATATACTGGTTGGCTTTCGACACTTCCCGTTCTCTCTAAAATAATTACAAGCAGAAGCTCGATGTTAGGATTTTGTGGCCGAAAGCTGTACTACGGCTGAACTTAATGGTTTCAGCCCCACCCAACAATTGTAACTTCGCCTAATAAAACGCTGCTGTTTTTTTTTAGATGAGACGCTGAGAGGAGCATTTCTTGCCGGCGGCCCTGTCCTGCGTCCGTCGTCGCCGTCCGCGTCCGCATAGCTGCGTCTCTCCTCCGCTCACCCCCTCTCCTCTCTCCGATAGCGAACACTCTCGCCCAACATCTGCGGGCGCGTGGCGCAGCGCACTCTCACTCCGCCGGTGGGCGGCGCTGCGCGCGGCGCTGGGAGCTGTGCGCATGTGCAGTACTCTCTCTCTCTCGCGGTCTCCTCTCCTTCGGGTGCGCTGCGCATATAAGCGGAGTGCCGCGCTTCTGGCCGGTCTCTCAGTCGACGGTCGCCCGCGCTTGCGCTTGCGCTTGCTCTCTCGCAGTACCGACGATTGCTTGATGCGACGGTTCCTTAAGTGAGTGGCCACCGTCGGTGGGTCGTGTTTATAGACTTGGTGTTTGCTGATCGCAAAGGCTGATCGCGCCCGTTCTACGCGAACCTCTGACAGTGCATTTCACGGGCCATAAAGCCATCGTTCTTGTGTGTAATAAAGCCTCCGTCTAAACGACAACAACAACGTCTCTTATTATGCTCAAAATTGTGCCCGCATCCCCCTCGCGTGGAACCCAACGATGTGATTGAAACGCAATTCACGTTCACCACGCGTTTCACGCAATTCGACTAATCGACATAACGGAAACAACCCCAACGGAACCTCCTTCAGCGTCGCATCACACCAGGGTTCCCGCGAGGGGAGGTCGGGCGTAATTTTTTTAATTTGTCGTAGTGTTTCAATCAATACTTTCGACACATTGAGTTGACAAGTAACAGTCCCTTTGTGAAATTGCAGGTTTCAGTGGGTACACCGCGTAGCCTTTCAACGGGTTTAAACGGCAACTGCAGTGAGTTGAAACAATATTTGTGGCTACGTTGCAGATATCATTAGGAATGTAGAGCCTTACTTCATATCGTATCGGTAGCAGAAGAGAAAGCACCACACCCGGTTCACGGCCGCCACAGCAAATGCCCCAGTAACGTAACACTTGTTGACAATGTGTGTTTATGCTATCGCAGATTTAAAACACTGCTCACTATTTTTGTGGTAATAAAGACATTTGGTTATTTCCGTACTCGTATCACCGCTGTTACACGCTGTCTGTCAGCTGAATTTAGCCGTGTCCGAATCGGCGCGAAGATTTAAACGGAACGTTATCATGTATGAACTGTGCAATCAGTGCTGGTAGTTGAGAAAGGCCTTTTCCATATATATTTGTTGCTTTTACTTTGTCTAAAGGCCGATGGACCATTTGCGAAGGAACGGTGTCAGTATGTTTATTATAGCGGCTTCGAAAAAAGCCGCGCTGCGAAATCGACTTCACAAACCTGACTAGTTTGCTAAATTTGCTTCGCATACAAGACTGCATACAACCTTAAAAACACATCTCATTCTGTGTCAAGCTTATACAACACATAAAATTACGGTTTCTGGATTCCATTTCCTGAAATTTGATAGGCTCATTTCATAAATCTGAAACTGCACATGACTCAAGCTGACATATTTAGGACTAAATTCACGAAAATTCTTGCATCATACTTACAGCAACTTCTATGTAGTATCTGTGAACTAGCTATGGTTAACCGGAAATCCGAAGCCAAATATTGATGCGTGCAACACGTGTATTGATAGCCTCGTTCAGCAGGCAGTCGTGGTGTTGTTTGACAGTCGTGCACCCGATATTAGGCTGAAAGCCATTTCCTGGTGCATACACTTTCACTGGGAGCACGGGTTACAGAATCGATACGAGCTTTTTTGCTCCTCATAAAGGCCTTCTGCTGTGCAGGATCTCCCTGGTGCAGCTATGGCTGTAAACAGGCCAGTCCTTTTTGTTATGAACTGCGCAGATCATTCGGCACAACGAGAACACGAGCGAAGACTGCCTGCACTTGAATGTGTGGACGCCGTGCACGGAGGAGAAGAGTCCGGGGTGCAGGAAGACGGTGCTAGTGTTCTTCCACGGACAGGACTTCCAATGGGGCGACAACAACTACTACGACGGGCAGTGGCTGGCCGGACTCGGACAAGTCGTCGTGGTGACGCCCAACTTCCGCCTCGGTGCTTTCGGATTCCTCCATATCGGTAAGAGCTCGACACATGGTTTTTGGCTCTTCTAAAACCATCTCTAATGGTCGCTACTCCGTATTGCAAAAAGGCCTTGAGCATGAGCTTGCTGCGAAGTGTCACCAATGGCTGTGGCGCGGTGAGAACGTATCCGCCAACATTAGAGCCACCCACTATTGATGACATACGCCCTTCCGCAAGTGACAGAAGGACGATGTGGAAATGGATAAACTCCGACAGCTAGTACCATGCATCGCATTTTGAAGCTTTAGGGACAAATAGTGAGGTGTGAGATCTATCTAACTCCAGTGTCAATTTTGACTACGAAAGCGCAATGTCGCGGTCCGGACAGCGGACAGCAAAAAGGGATGGAAGCATAATGAAATCCCCATTGCCCGCATATTATTCAACAGAGCAAATGGGCTATTTTCTACTTCCCACCCAGCACCACGTCGAACGTGCCTGAAGCCCGGAATGCCGTAGAGGAAACTTGTGCCTTATTCAGCAGATGAAAAATCGCACGAGACAACTGTTGAAACAAAACGATGCAATGCTGCTCAGCGCAGCCTCGAATATTTGAAAGAGGCGCCAAAAGCAGTACTTCTACATAAAGTTAAAGCATAAAGCTGCAGTCAAGACTTCGTTTTTCGTGTCTAGGAGCAGGAAAGAAACAATTAACTACATGCCGAATGCATGAAGGAATGTGCAGGTATCTTATCAAATGCTGCTGTCTCAGTCAGTATACTTCAAGGTGCATCAAAACGGCCTTGTATCTCCTGCCGAAATTATGGTGGCGCGTATTCCAAATTCCTACAGGTTCCACATTTGCGCGGATACTTCGTGGCTGCAGGATGTCCTGGAAACGTAAGCGAGAGCAACATCGAGAGGCGTAGCCTGCGCACCGGGCAACGTTGCTCTGGATGACCAGAGGCTTGCTGTCGAGTGGATCGTGGCGCACATACGCAGTTTCGGCGGCAACAGCACCGACATCGTCCTCCTCGGAAGCGGCTCCGGTGCTTGGTCCGTGGGCGCCCATATGCTGGGCGCCACTGCCCGCGGCGCGTCTGACCAATTCTGGAAGCACGAGCGCTTCAGAAAAGTTATTCTGATGAGCGAGTCACCGTTGAGAAGGTGAACCATAGTACGTAGAGCCAGTGGCTGTGTTTCGTTTAACATTTCACTGTGTACGCCCAGACCTTTCATTGGTTGTTTTAAAACTAACGCGGTTCCCATTATAAACTTTTTTTTTAAATTGCTTTGGTGCCCTATTCACCCGGCTAAATTTGCGACATTTCGTTTCAAGATAGGTACAAGCCCGGCCCCCCCAGTGTGACGCAAAACGTTAAATAAATGGTTTGATATCCTGTGCCCCCCATACTCTAAGCTAAAAAATACCCAACCGCTTCTATTAACAAAAAGGAGCAGATTTGAGCTAACAAAATATTTTACAAAAAAAACGCGGATCTTTGAGGAAAGCTGTCATTGCTGGCGCTCGAACCGGGCATTTGATCCAAAAAAAGACAATTCTACCCATTGGCCACTGAGGTATCTGTATTGCCTGGTTTCAAATTACAAACTGTAAGAAATGTAGCACCACATTACAAGGTTAACATTGCAGCCGGCGGCTTGTTAGTGCAGGCGGAATAAAATCGCTTGAGGTTTACCAAGGCATGGAGGACCCATAACAATTCGGGTTGTTCGGCCTGGGCTTTATACACATCTCTCACGAATGAAACGCTCTCGAAGTGCTGTCTGGTATGGGGCGTGTAGTTGGAGTCTGCATGTCGTACAGCCATCTGGGTCTCCCACACGCGATGTAGGCATAGAAATGTGTAATAGCACCGCTTAAGCGTTATCATTCTGCAAGAATCGTACGCCGTAAGGTGTTACAGGTAATGACTGTTTTAACGTGCATGCCACGAATGTCCCAGCAAAGGATAGCATTTTCACAATCTAAAACAGATGTGCTCCACCGTCTCTGGTTTTATGCACACGCAGCAGTGATTACCTGATGGAACAATAAAACCGTTTTTAAGCCAAGGCATCATTCCCAAGGTGATAGCGTGATGCCGAAGAAAGAAAGTTCTCACTGATGACCATCTGACATAACCTTAACCCTTTTTATACGTCCTTGCCGGACCCGCAAGAGTACATTGATCCATACAAGGGTAACCACAGAGCAACATTAATTAGGCCCTTTTTTCAAGCGCTCCCGGGTGTACCGCTCTAATAGTCCAGCAAGAACCGGACATCTACAAAATTGAAAGCCCACACCAACGCGCGTAGGAATCCTCGCACACTTGCTCTTCTTGTGCAATCCGGCGACAGAACGTGGCTCGGCGAGGCACGTCTAAGTCGCACTTGCAACACTGTGCATAGCATATCATCATGCACATCTAAAAAAATAAACCTTCAGATGACTGGCCTCAAAAAAGAAGAGCCATACCAACCTCTCTGGTCTTAACAGAGCGGAACAAGATTGTGCAATTTCCATGTTCCCAAGGAGAGTCCTAAGCAAACATACCAAACACTTGGTTTAGATTTTGTACCCTGACATAGGACCTACGTAAACCTTGCACGGCACAACACGTTTTTGCCACAAGAAATAAATTGCAAACAGTAGCGCTCGAAAATATAGGCAGGTAACGGCCACCCTCTTGGACCACTTCTCTTTGACACTCTGAGTTTCCTCCGCCCCCAGGATTGTGTCCTTTCTTGTAGGGCTTGATTCGTACGCCCAGGTATTTCAGTAGTGTGTCGGTCCACTGGATGTTTTAATAAAACTGGCTTTGAGCACTAGTTTCCTTGCCGGAACCAAATACATTTCTTCCAGATTAGCGCGCTGCCAGTCGTTGTGCAGACAAACTATTGCCTCCTTTACGGCTGCGCTTAAACTTTCCCTGCCCGCACAAATTACCGCAATGTCATCAGCATAAGTGAACACTTCACTTTTGTGCAGCCTAAAATCGCATATTGCATTATTGTGGGGAATGTTTGAACACAATGGTTCGAGGTACATTGCGAAAAGCAGTGGCACTAAGGGGCAGCCTTGCTTGATGAAGCATCGGATGGGGAAACTGGCAGTGGAGTTCTCGTTTACTATTAGGCTGGCTTCGCACATTTACTTGCTCATTTTCACCCCCCTAAGAGGACAGAACATGCTCCAGACTGTCAAAGAGTTTCTCATGCATTATCCAGTCAAATGCCTTTTCTAAACCCTATTTCAAAACGGTGGCCTTCCTTCTAATACGTGTACTCTTTCCAAAATGCTTCTTAAAACGTAGATGTTGGTCGTGATTGTTCTTTCCTTAATCCCACACGTTTGATGTGGACCTACAATGTATACTAAAACCCTGTGATATCAGTTGCCTACATCTTTCATTAAAAGTTTGTAGCCCACGTTTATGAGACTAACAGGAAGGTAAGCTGTGACTGATTATAACAGAGTTCAGGCCCCACCGGCAAAACAGTGAAGCTATTTTGGAAGTTGCATACACAAATGGAAGTAGTGTTCCAAGCAAAGCAGTACGTGGCACTGGGTTCGCTCAAGAAATGCCGGATTTGTACCCCCAACGGAACAGAATCTTCAAGCAAAGGGAGTTTCCCTGCATTTCGAGAAGCCCATTAGTGTAGAACATCTTTCTGAGTAGGCACCAAACAACAGGCTGAAAATTTCGCGACAGTGAGATTCATTGAAAAGGGCCCCGGTTCCGAAGGAGAGATGTCAGCAATGTCGAGAGCTCATGCGCCGTTGAAAGTAGTGTGCGAAAGAGTCAGGCGCCCTCTTACACACAACTTCCTCGATGACAGCTCTGCGGGTTCTGGACAATGTCGTCATGACCGATCGCGTGTCCGAGTAAGACAACTCAGCGCTCACAGCGCTTAAAACAGTACATATATTTGAGCACAGCTGCAATACGCAGAGAAATAAAGTGGAATTTGGCAAAGCAGCTGAGAGCAGTCGATGTGGCTGAGAGGGCGCTGAGTCGTCCTTTCTGCGACTACCGCTCTTGTTATAATAGATTGCATTCTTGATTGTCTGTATTTCTATTGACCTTTCAGTGCGGAAGCACTTTGGCTGCCGTTACTGGCGTTAGGCGCTGGCGACGGCCCCGGCGACGGAGTCGTAACCATCCGGGTGAAGCAGAAAAAACATGGCAGAGGAATAATGTCACGAAACTGTGCGGGGGAGGGCAGTATGCGCGAGAGGCTCGTCGAAGCGTGCGACGAAATTGTTAGGGGGAAGACGGCATGCACTGCACGGCGCCATCTCTCTTACTGCCTTCTCCACACACTTTCGGCAGATGCTTCTACGACGTGCGTGGCCCCTCTACACCACGTGAGATTTGCGCGGGAGGTTCAAACACGATTCGCAGTAAAGCGTGACTTTGGGCTACCTGGGAACACATGGCACCTTAGGAAACAGAGCAAATAATTTGGAGAGAGATGGCAAAGTCACACGAGCGCTTACGAGCAACTGGTGAAATTCGCAACCATTCGCATCATCACCGGCGGCGGCTACGCACTGCGAGAGAGTTTTAGCATAGAGGCTCGCGGAGGCTTGCTCTACAGCGGCAAGTCACCGGGACCCGACTGCGCATGCATGCGCGAGGAGGAGGAGCGGAGGGGCGTGGAGGTCGCCCCTCAGCAGAACTAATGCGCGGGCTCCGCGAGGCGGGCGACCTTCCCAGCGGAATGAATCTGCACGCACTCAGTCAGGCCCCACCAACCGCAACCGCAGAGTTAGCGGACGCTAGCCGCTATGCTGAAATTCCCTAGTACAGAGTTATAGCAGAGCGGAAACCTGGTCCCGGTATGGTGCCCAACCTGCGCAACTGCCCATGCGCCGAGTGGGACAGACTGGCTGGGCCCACGCGTAGATGTACCTACCGTGTACCGAACGTCGAACTAGGACCAGTTCTCCCTTCTGCTATAACTCTCTATTACAGAATTTTCGCATGGCGGCTACTGGAGGCTCCCGATTCGGCGGTGGGTTACCGGGACCCGACTGCGCAGGCGCGTTCGGGGAGGGCGAGGATGTTGCCCATCAGCGGAGCGAATGCGCGGGTCCGCGGAACTAATACACCCTACCGGAACGAATGTGCACCTGGCCAGGCGGGCCCCGCCAGCCGCCGCCGTAGCGTTGGCGGACGGTGCCCGCTATGCTAAAATTCGCTATTAGCGCAGTAGCGCGCGCCGCCGTGTGTTCGCTGATCACGGTATCACTTCCTCAGACGCAGCAGATATGCGCCGTGACCGAAAAGACTGCAGTTCGCGGTGTGCATAAATTTCGCCTCCGGGAGTATACTAAGCGTCAATGCATTCTTTGTGTGTAAATTTGTTTGTGTTACTCGGGCCTACTGGAGTATACAGTGCTGTCTTCGGAATTAGGTGTGCAGTAGTTAGTAGCGCTTCGCCCTGTGTATTTTCTAATCTCCGTCAATGTGTTTTTTTAAAGTGAAGGTTCTTACCTCTACCCCACAAGGGTTCTCTCGCGACCATTGGTGTCAACAAAAACTCCCGCAAAACATAACCGAAGCTACTGGCATAGCCATTAATCGCACCTGGAACAAATAGAGGAACGCAGCGAGTGCCCGTTTTCTTACCTATTCCGCTACGAGCCCACGCGGGGACGGGGGAGACAGACGGTGCACTAACCGAGCCCATCGGCGGATTTACCCCCTGCGTTCTCGCTGAATGACATTTGATAGCAGTAAAGATGGTCCTGTAGTTCGTTTCCCCGAAGTCCGGTGTTGATCAGGAACCCAAGCAACCCAATAGCCCGAGCGCCGGTTGACTTGGCAGGAGGCTGGCGGGGCGGTGGTGTTGAAGTTCTTGGAGATGGCGGTCGAATTGACGAACTCTAGGCATTAGAGTTGATTAAGTGAAACGAAGAATTTATATACAGCTATTTACAGTAGGAAAACTGGGTACATGAGTAATAAAGAAAAACTTCAAACTCCCGCTAGACGCTAGCTCCGAGTGCGCACAAATCACTCGAGCTCCTCAACTTCGTCTAACTCTCCTTTCCTCGGAGCGTACACAAACCGCTCGAGAAACGACGGCCGAGACTCTGTCTCGCCACAAGATCCGTCTAGTTGCCCGGTACGGCGCTGTACCCTAAACCTCCGACGCGATCTTAACCTCTAGTCTAGGGGGCTCACAAATCCCAACCTAGCTTTAACGGTCGAGACTCCTTGTCCCGCCGCGAACTGCCCAGCTCGGCGCTCAGACGAGAACGATTTCAAACGGCTAAGTTAAGGCCTTATAAAACCTCTAGATCACCCTCTCTCCGGAACGCCCCTGTAGCGTTCGTACACGTTTAAGGGAGTGCCCAAATTCACGTAGACAGCTGTCACTCAGCACGCCACGGAATATTCAATGAGGCGCCGCCATATTTGGGTCAACGGCACGCTCGCAGACGAGCAGGTGCGTGCGACCCGGCGGGGTGAGAGCGAAAGACGGTGACAGTGCACTGCGCCGGCCAGGGCGCGTTCACAATGGTGTCTCGCGTGGCGCGCGCTTCGACACCGGTAATCCCACCACCCCCGCGTGTCATGCAGACGGTTCCCGGAATCCCCCGGCGCCGTCTGCTTTCTCAATGGGGGATTATCCCTGTGGTATGCGGTTGGCCAGACAATCCGTCTCCCGTGCGCGCCGTGACGAATTGGCGACGGCTGCAGCGTAGAGTCTACAGTGCCGGGCCACCAGACAGAGCGGCGGGTTCCCACGCGCAGCCCGGGCGCCTGGCCGCTAATCTCATAAGTGGACCTTACAATAGCGTTACGCCACCTCTCTCGCCGCTGTGCGCTCCGCCTGCTGCTCGTGTAGCGGCCGTATGCGCGCTTTGCGCATGCGCTAGTAGACACCAATGCATAGGATCTCACTTCTCCGGAGAAGTGAGCTCATTTGTCTCGGGGCTTGAGCTTCATTTAATTTTAATGTACAGTGTCTTCAAGCCTCAGTGCGCACTGCCTCCTGTCTGGAGCTATTCCATCCTATCCACCATCTTCAACAACCATGCTTCAATGTCATGAATTTTGTGGTCGACGGATCCATCCCTATAACGAGTAGGAAGGACGACCATTCCCGGAAAAGCCTGGAATTGGCCACTTGTGAGAGCAGTGGGCTAAACGTAAACGTGTTTTTCGTCCTGTGCAGACGCTTTCCTGCCAGGTCTCAAGCCTTGAGCCTCCGGCTCGGCTGCCCGCCCGAAGACATCGCAGCGCAGCTCATGTGTCTCAGGAACAAGTCGGCCCGGGCTATCCTGGACCAGACAAATAAGGCGAAAGACTTCCTGTTCCCATCACTCGTCCCCACTTCAGCCGAAGTGGACAACGTCCCCGGGAGGCGCTTCTTCATCGGCACCGTCTCCAACGAAGGCTCCCACATGGCCCAGAGAGTCAAGAGCGTGCGTTGCTCATGTGGTTACAAATAGGGGATATTCAAGGAATCCAGTATTTCAACGTTTGTACCCTTGTGGCTTGGGCAATACAAAAACTGCTGGCAAAGGTTTCCGCAGTTACGGCCAACTCCAGCTTGAAGGGGCCTTAAAGACAAAATACAATTTTGTTCAATTTCAAACAACTAGCCCTTGGTACCTCGCCCAGCTCCGTTAAGGCGATAAAAGGCGTGCACTTACCCTAAAAAACAATTCTGAAAAACTGATTTCGCGCTACAGTAACGTAATATGGGCAGGATTTACGCACTCTGGACTACCAGTGAATACAGCTACGAGTGTGTTAACTGCACGTTAGCATTCAACTGGTACCATGGAACAATGTTAGGTTGCCCATTACAATCGCCCAGTTAGGCTAGGTAGGTGGCCCCCATCGCAAAGATTCTCACACGTCATAGAACGTCTCCACGAAATGGCGAGGGGTTACCGCTGCTTCATGTGTTCTCTGTTTTATCGGCAATGTTATTTTGAAGACTGCGGTACAATTGCTAATTTTTTTTATCCAGAGAAGGCAGCCTGTTAATGAGCCAAACGTGTATTTGGTCTCAACGGCTCCTTTACCGGAGTAGTTGACCATTTGATCCATCTGACAAATGACTAAGAAGACACAGGAGCTAAAATAATTGCCGCAACAATGTACACCGTAGCTTTTTATGTCCTCGGAAAAATTGCGATAAGGCCAGGTTCACTTACGAGCCGACTTCACGCATTCTAAGAGGGCAGTTGCACATGAGTAAAAAATGATGACAACTAATCGTCCCTTCCTAAAACAACTGAGAGAAGCGCAAAAGATTTCTGACATCAAAACTGCGTCAAACATGGCTCAAAACCATCGCTAAAAGGGAGTCCAATCGATCCTCCAAACTTCAAAGACCCAAATCACAACCATTGAACCCATGCCAACATTTTTCGCACCCTAAGTAAACGCATCTCCGAAAGATATAAATGTATACCGATAGGGGTTCCTGTGATAAAAGTATACTATTGTACTCGTCTCCATGATAGATGTAAGTGTTGTCCCATCGAGAGCCACACCTTTTCCGTGGTTTTCAAGTAACCATTTTGGCACAATGGGACCATGGTTTCACGCACGCGCCGTATCTCCAGAGGAGGGTTTCGGTCGATCAACCCGTCTATGGGAAAACGCCTCATTTTTGTAAAAAGACACCGGCTATCGGTCCCCTTAAAAATTTAGATCTGTTATTCACACTAAAAACAGCGCAGGGACGAGGACGGAAGAAGTGACAAACTAGGGCGCTCACGAACAACTGAAGTACGATTTATTACACGACATTAAATACACGGAAAAACCAGTGGCTGCAAGCATGCGCCCGTTCAAGGATAAGATATCACTCCAGTATGCCATGGAAGCTAACATCAAGGATAAAACAATCAGACGATGTCAAGCTTGCTATCCAGTACAAGTCAGGTTCAACTGGTTAGATATGCCACCTCTCTTTCCAAAAGGGCAATTGATGGCGTGCTCACGCATTTTTCCCCCCGAATTGCCCTTTTAGAAAGAGAGGTGGCAAATCTAGCCAGTTAAACCTCACTTGTACTGGATAGCAGGCTTGACACCAAGTCTGATTGTTTTATCCTTGATGTTAGCTTCCACGGCATACTGGAGTGATGTCTTATCCTTGAACTGGCGCATGCTTGCAGCCACTGGTTTTTCCATGTATTTAATGTCGTGTAATAAATCGTACTTCAGTGTTTCCTGAGCACCCTAGTTTGTCATTTCTTCCGTCCTCGTCCCTGAACTGTTTTTAGTGTGAATAATGTTTCCCCAACTAGCCCAACGTCAAGCCTTAGATGTGTTAACTTTGCCCTTCAAACGCCTGTTCCGTTACGGCCCCTGCCTCGCGCAATACAACAGGCGGCCATCTGCGTCCTTGCTTTTGTCTGCAGGCCACACCAAGAGGCGGAGATTTGGCCGAAGGCGTGGCCAACTGGCTCGACACTCGTTACGGCATTGCAGTCAGCCGCCACGTCATTGAGGCTCACCGGAATGCGAGCTTTGCCCTCGATGGAGGTATTTTACTTCTCTCAGTTTACTATTTGCTGCTGCGATAGGCATCCAAGCAATAAACCTAGCCAGGGCCACAATAAACGGTGTAATGTTAGCACACAAAAATAAACTGCTGTCCTGGACCATCGAGCTCTAACAGTGATGCGACTACTGCAAAACAGTGCTTGTGCAGGTACGTTGTCCAAATTATCTGCATATAGTCGGTCAACTCTATCGCGTTAGACTGCTGGCTGTTTTGCACGCCGGAGCCAGAGGTGGAGCAGGAGGAATACACTTTATTGCAGCGTGTAGTTTAGGGGCGGCTGGTGACCACTGGGCGCAGGCCAGCGTTAGCTTCGGCAACACGTTCAACCAAGGCTTTCTGGACGCCTGGGTCACATCCGCCTAGCACCGTCTCCCATTGATCACAAGAGGGAATTAGGGGTAAGGGACTCGGGGGCACGGCACATATTGTGGAAGATGGTGTGAACATCTCCGCAGTGGGAGCATGGGGGTGATGGCTACTGATCGGGGCATACGCGATGAAGGTGTGCGCGGCACGGAAGGGTGTTAGTTTAAAGAAGCACAAGCGTTCGTCCCTAGTCGAAAGTGAGGAGTGTGCCAGACGGTATTTCTGGTGGACGAGGCGGTAGTGCGCGGTGATAGCCACGTACGCAATAAGGCTATTTGAATTGCACTCCTGGTGACGAATAACAGAAGGGTTTGCTCGGGCAGTAAGATCTCGAGCTGCTGTGTGGGCCGCCTCATTACCCCCTAAGCCGGTGTGGGCAGGTGTACACACAACCTCTACGGGCATTATAGGGGATTTAGCGGAAGAATTTTGAGAGCTTTGGCTGATATGTTCTCTCGGGCAAAGTTCTGTATAGCAGCTTGGGAATCGCACAAGATGACCTTTTGCGGTATGGTTCTAAAAAAGGGCTACCGCTATTGCCGGCCTCTTCCGCATCAGTGTATTTGGGACACCATACGAAATTGTTGAGGCTAAGCGCGTGCGCATGGCCAGAAACATAGTTTCTTACTCTACACACTACGAGAGAATCTGGCGCTAGCTCTACGCTGCTCACAGCAAGGCCGTCTGTGTCGTCATCGGCCTCCATTATGACTCACGCTCGTGTTACCTTCGTCATTTGGCTTGGATGAAAAAGTTTTAGTGGCCCTACACTCGCGCACAGAGCCACAAAAACGCAAAGAATGGCGTGTTATCATATACGTAGCAAAATAAAACAGACGATTTTATTGTTAAGCGAAAAGGTAGCAAAGCGTGTTCTTTTTACTGGGAGTCTGCCAGAACGGTTATGGCTTCTATTCTCCAGACCAAGCTGGTAGTTAAAAATAATGCAAAATTTTGGGAGGAACTGAAAAAAATACTTATTTGGAAGAATTTCAAACAAATTGTTTGAAAAGCTGAGAAATGTTTGATGTGAGCACCTATAAACGAGCACCTCTCCATCAAGGTGTTTTTGTTCGTGTTTTCGTAAGAGAGACAGAGAGATAAAAACTTTTATTGACACCACTGGCCTGACCACCACGGCTTGTGCTTGGGTGACCAGTGGGCGCTGGGAGTCTTCGTCCGAGCGGCCCAGGGCCTCCGTCCAGTGGTCAGGGGAAGTTATGGCGGGGTGGGGGTCAGAGGGGCAGGCCCACATGTGGTGTTGCACTGTGGATTTAGCGCCACAATGTGGGCAGAATGGAGAGGGGTAGGCGGATGGGTAAATGTGATGAAGGGGGGCTCGGTTGGGGAGCAATTTCATTTGGAGGATACACCACAGCCGTTCCTCCGAGGGGGTTAGGGATGGTTGTGCATGGGCAGCGGTTGTTTGCGGAGAGGGGGTAGTAGTCAGCAACCTCCCTATAAGTGTGCAGTTAGGATGCTGGGGGATGAATTTTGAAGCAACATTTGGCAGGTTGACGTGGAGATAGTGCCGCTAGGAAAATTTTTGATGGCCGTTTTTGAATCAAATAATATTTGATCAGGGGGAGGCCGGTGTGCGAGAGCCAGGGCTATGGCCACCTTTTCCGAAACATGTGGGGTTGTGGTGGGAATAGTGAGAGACGTGAGAGGAGTAGTATTCGGAGAGAAGACGACAGCTACAGTGAAGGCTAGCTTGTGCCTGTGTGCTGCAGCATCTACCGGGAAGGTGTTTGGCGAGGGGGGGAAAGTGGACACGAGGGCACGCGCTCGAGCAGCTCGTCGGGCACTATGATGAGTAGGATTCATATTACGGGGGACTGGACGGATTGTTATTCAATCTCTGTAATCAGGTGGAATGCCAGCCGTGGGGGATGATGTAAGAGGACTATTTATTTGTGCCTCCTTAAGTAAGAGTTGGCCAGGTGTGTGTTTAGCCAGGCGATGTATCTGGCGCGTACGGTGCGCTTCAATTAATTCGTCCAGGGAGTTGTAGGTTCCGGTGGCCCGTAGTTTGGCAGTGGATTCGTGATGACGCAAGCCGAGAGCACTAATGTAGGACTTACGACCGTCTGCTACAACTTACGCAGCGCCAAATTACCCCGCTCAGTCAAGATCTCCGGGCGCTATCACCATATGCACTGTTATACTGCAAAAAGGAACCAGGAAGCCCACACCACTTACCACATAGTAACCTGTCTTCATAATGGGCTTGTACTTATGTAAATATGTACTGATGGTCGCTCACCGGCACCGGCACTATACCTCCTACTTACTTCTAATGAAGCACAGCTGCGTTAGCATGAACTAGTGGAGCGAATTTCAAGTTTCCAAGCGAATCGAGAGAAGCCAAGCAATTTTCGGTCATTTCGGCAGGAGTGGCTACAACGTAAAATCGTAGTGGCTATGCTTTCACTGCAAAGTGAAAGCAAATCCAGAAGCCGCTTAACAATCCGATAGACATGCCAAGCCATCAGCTGTGGTCTTCCCATAAGGCCATAAACCCCTCCCCCCTTCCCTTGCCGACATGGATTTCCAGGCGCAGTTTCCTCTCTAGTATGCATACTAAGAAGCTCTATGGCCAGAAGCACATTGTTTGCTCAGCTGATTATTCCTTTGACGCCAAAGCACCCTTCAAGTTGTTTCAGCTCGAAAGAGCTGAATCATGAGCGTATTTCTGCGCATGGGTCTGGATATGTGCAAATGAGCACTATTCGGAAACAGGTTTTATTTCTGTAAATTTAATTCGCTGTTAGCCCACACAACAAGAAACCAAAAGCGAGGATGATGTAGCCTAAACCCTGATTCTGATTTGTTCCTATTTCCTATTTTCCATTTCGCGGGCTGAACATTTGCATCTTACATAGAAATAGCGGCTATATAGGTCGCCAATTGCGCCGAATATCAACATTTGTTTGGTCTCATGTCAACGAGAGAATAGAAATGCGCTGTCTCGGTTGAAATATTAAATGGTCGCTCTACAGCCCACGTACATCGCTGCCTGAAGTAGCAATCAAAACTCCATGTCGTTTGCTTGGACCGAGAAGATGAAAGTAAGCGACCGCCTCATCGCAAGAGAAAGATGGCTCGAGAAGTTGTACTTACTGTAGATACAGCCGCTGCATTGATAACAA